>JBAMNC010000395.1:1467500-1988316 GCA_037902135.1 Cetoscarus ocellatus | reverse complement strand
AAAGAACTTTAAATAAACATTATATATACATTTTTTTTGACAGAAATTAATTATAGCACATTTCAGTAATTTGAAGGAACTTTGTTCGTAAAAACTTTTCAAAAAAGTTGAGGAGGCATCCTGACATTGGGAGAAACTTTTCACTGAGGAAAAAGCCTCTATGTTAAACAAGTTTGTGGATTTATGACTATTTTTAGTGATGAACCACCAGAGTATTGATCTCAGGGGTATTTTCTAGCGGCAAATACTTCATCTTAGGAATTTGTCTCTTTATATTTAAACTCAAAATCACATTTTGAATAATATGCTGTCTGTTTTTCTGTCAATTTTAATACCTCCCTCCTGCCAAAATCTCCATATCTGTTGTTTCTTCACTGCAGCATGTGTGTTCAATGATTTAATAGAAACATATTAAACAGGAAAAAATCACACGGGGTAGCTTTAATATGCTGATTCCTAAAGCGAAAAGTTTTATCTCGTCTGCACGCTTCAGGTGTTTCGGCATATTTTACTGGTTTCCTTGTACTAATGATCTCCATATCAGAGTTGTTGAGAATAACAAGCGTCTACTGGAGATACCATCTGCCTGCAGGCTGCACACACTCGAGTGTGTGTGTGTTTTCATGTGTGTGTGCTGTCTCCTTGGCTTCAATTGATCTGTGGGTATCATACCCTATCAGGTAATAGAATGCGCTGGGACAGGGGTGATATCCAAATGAAAGGGGACGTGTGTGCACATGCTCAGGCACAAATATCTACCTGTGTGTGTAGGTGTCTTTATATGTGTGGGTGTGTTGAAAATAAAAAGAGAGTAGTGTTGGGACGAGTGCAGAGCAGAGGTTCTCTCTCCAACAGACGAATAGACGACCCTATTGGCAATCAATGGTTAAACTGAAGCCATTGAACAACTGTCCGCCTTTTCAATTGTGCCCCGTTTGAGAAACAATTTGACAATAACGTCAGCTTGAGAAAAAAGACACACAGTCAATACACAGGGAGAGCCGTGTGAAGGACAATTTAGAGACCGTCGCCGTCTATATGTGAGTGTGTGTTCTTTGTCCCAGCACTGACGACGGAGCATTGTATACCCTTCACTGATAAACAGCTTCCAGAGTCATTAAAACAGGGTTAGTGTGTGCACACACAGGCCTACACACGCACACACACACACCCACACACACATGCAGAGAGAGAAAATACATGAGATCTATGTTTCAAATAGGAATGTAATCACAGCTTTATGTAAAGGTAAAGTTAAATTTTCTACGTCAAGTTGAAGTGAAGACTGTATTTATTCAGACTATGAGGTAATGAAAGCATAAAAATAGTGTTTAGTTTAATTATTTGAGTGGATTGATTAAATAAAAAGCTCTACACATGTTCAGATCTGGAGAGTCTTCAAAAACATGTCCATTAAAATGATAAAAATTATTCTAAGTGTTTTGCATAGCTTAACAGTAAAATGTTAATCATTTAGAAATGACATGTAAAATTATATTGAGCAAATGTACATCAAATAATCACGTAAAAATTTAATATCTAATCTAATATTAAAAAGTGTGCCCAAAACAATGTTATTTATTGATAGATCAAAACAACAATGACAATTGGTTGGTATTAAATCAACAATATTAAGAAATCAAATAGCCTTTGGCCTAATAGCTAAGAAAATATATCTCAATTTATTATACCTCTAATTAGTGCTGGGCAATCAATTCAGTCTAATTCTCAATTAGACTTTGGCTTCCTGTGATCATTCCAACAAAACAATCTTATATATACATTTATTTTACAGCATGCACTGCTGTGCAATGTTGTCCATAGGCTTTGTCATGTGTGTAAAATGTTTATAGTGCTTGTCCTACTACTTTGTAATAACAATGATGTACATCCCCACTACCTTAGTAACATGAATTCATTTTGACTGATCTATTACACAATATAACTATCAAAAAATCTTTGGACTAATCTAAGCAAGAGTTTTAAAATATCACTTTACATTCAGTTTCTGAGAAAAACATTGTCTCAGAAACTGAATGTAAAGTGGATTGGATAAGAGGTGAATAATACAGGGGAAAAATGATATTGGAGCATTGTTTCATAAAGTGATATACAGTATGTTCATGTTTTATTTAAATCGTTTTAAAAAATCCATTAATATTGTAAATCTCATTTTGTGTACAAATTCTGAGATTTAATTTTTAGTCCAAATCGTCCAGCCCTACCCATTATATTTGTTTTTTCTATGAAAACAGATTCTCCTTGTGAATTAAATTTCAGTTGTCCTGTGTTACAGGTTAAGAACCCCTGCATGTGTGTTGAAAAATACGTTAGTTTAATGATTTTTAGTTTTGCCATGAATGAGAAGCCAGTAGCAACAGTTATCTTTTTTTGTTTTTACCAACCTGTCTTCATGTTTCACCATAAACCATTTTCTTCTTCTCTGTCTCTGTCAGTCTCCATGTCTCTCTGACATTTTCTTGCTGCCATGTTTTGTCTATGTCTCTCTGCATCTCTCTCCCCACAGATATGTGGTTCTTACAGACTGTTTTGTAAGGAGAGCAGTTACACGCTGCTGTATTTATCAAGCATTGGTACCTAAGTAAAGGGGGAGATATTTCAGGGGTGCTACACACATATATTGCATACTTTCTTTGAAAGTTCTTTAAGTAGAATATATGGCTGGGCAGCATTGTACCAGGGTTTTATCAATAAAAACACCTGATGCTCATGTTGGTCTATAATCTATCCCTCTTTCATGTGTGCCCTTGGAGTCTTCTTCGGGATTCATCACACAGAGAGGTGTTTCGTGAGGTGCAGCATTCAGCTGGACAAATTAAATTAAAGTTAAAAATGAATTTGAGCAAATGTAGAGCTCTGTCTGTTGCTCTGCTGTTAGTTGAGGAAGTTTCTTAAGACTGAGGTTCAGCTGGCTCAGCAGGGGCATCAGCACTAACCCCTGCCAGTCTCTTTGCCTGCTTGTTGTTGCTCTTCTGCCCACTCCAGACAATATAACATTTAGGAGCACAGTAACTCAGCATACAGAGCAGGAGAGTGAAAAAGTTTTGACTGTTATGCACAGCCAAAATACACTTTGAGAAGTGTTTGAATATGTCAAGAAGTGCAGCGTTCAGAAATGCTCTGTGAGTTTCTTTCTGTGCTGTGACATTTTTGAGAATACCATGAAGCCCATTATTTAACTTTAATACTACTTTACCACACTCATGTAGCCAAAGTTGCGCAGTTACATTTGTGCTCAAATTTTGTGTGTACTCAATTAAGCCAGTGGTCTCAGGACTTGACCCCCTCCCATCCATCAGACTGATAAGTCCCTGAACAGACAAACACACTGCCTGGGACACAAAGGCACAGCCAGGGAGATTAATTTCCGCTGTCTGTTGTCTGGGTATCAGACACACTCACTACCACATAATGTCAGACACAGCTAACCCACAAGGTTTAAAAACAGACTGATTTCAGTAACACATCCTTAACTTCAAATCATCTGAGCTGTCTCATGGTGTGTTAGCATGTGCATAAGGGCAAAGCTTTTATTTATCCCTTTTATTACTTTAACTGCATTTTCTTAATTGAAATTCAACTTTGTTTCTAGATTTTTAATTTATGTTGAGGTTGTCTGTCTCTCTGTCAGCCCCGTGGTCAGCTGCTGACAAGGTCAAAGGGCAACCCTGCCTCTTGCCCAATGGCAGCTGGGATAAGCTCTACCCTGGTACCCCAAAAGGGAAAGCTGGTGTAGGTAATGGATGGACTTTATGTTATCATTTTGGCTGTACTCCAACTATTTTTACTGTTCTCCACAGATCTCAACATTGTCTTTCTCAAAGTGCATTTTCAAAAAAATCTCTTTCTCCCCTCATGTTTTTTTTTTTTTTTTAATCATACCTGACCCTTAAACTCCCTTCATGGCCTTAAAATGACACACACACACGTCTATATATCTATATCTATATATATATATATATCTATATATATCTATATATAAAGATAGATAGATAGAGAGATAGATAGATAGATAGATAGATATAGATATAGATATAGATATATAGATAAAGATATAGATATACAGACATGTGTGTGTGTGTGTGTGGGTGTATCCTGTACACAAGTTGTGACTGAAAATATCACAAATGATCTGCCTATCTTCTCTGGGATAGTAAGTTTCTTTGTAGGCCTTTAAACTGTAACCCACACAAAGCCCATGCAGCCCTATTTGTCTGGACACAGCAGCTAGGCCTTTGTGTGTGTGGGCGTGGGCGTGTGTGTGTGTGTGTGTGAGTGTGCAGATCAATAACCATCCTAGAGGTGTGGATGAAGCAGGGCAAGGTGAGGGTCAGGGTTAGCTGCCAAGTGTTAGGGAAATAATAGGATAAACAGATGAGACAGAGACTGAGGGAGGGTGAAGTAAATGAATGAGGAGAGAAAATGTGAAAGAGAAATTGTCAACAGTCTAAAAATTATTACGTTGAGCAGTGTTTGCATGTAACTACTCCATGGAAAAAAATGACTTAATATTTCACACTATTTCTGTTTGCTGAAATGCTGTAGGCATCACCTCTCGCTCTCCTGCTGTTGATTGAATCTTCACGTTTGGTTTCAATCAAATAACTTTTCAAAAAATGCATCCAGAAAGTAGGAGTTGCTCAAAAAACATTTACCATTTTAAAAAGCACACCCACACACAAGCAAACAAACATCTAACAAAACCAAAAGGAAATAAGAGTTTTGTTTGGCTAACTGATTCAGGCTTAATGCAGAAAGACGCATTAAAGTTTGTCTTTAAAATTTACATGACTAAATCTGACAATACTGGCATTTAAGTTGTTTAAATACAGTTTTCTTAGGCAGTAGAATTCCCAGAAATGTATTTATGTTTGTGGAGGTACATGGCCACTGAAAATCATGTGATGATGCACATACTAAAGTCCATCACTGAAATTCACAGATATTGTCATACTTTTGTATTTCCATTAAACACTATTTGTCCTCTTCCCTTATAAGGCCAGTATACAGCTTTAATCCAGAGGAGAAGGCTACACTGTCTAGAAAGAAAAGCATGCACTCCTTAATCTGGCAAAAAAGATGTGCACTGGGTAGAAAAAAACAAAAAGGTGAAATACTAGAAAAACAGAAAAAAAGTCCCTAACATGGTAATTTTATGACACTTCATGCCATTTCAAGAGAAACAATAGTATATTTTAACAATACTAAAAAGGGTAACACTACATTTGGTGAAAAATATATCTGAGAAGTTCTCCAATATTTTTAGTTTTTAGTTAATTTTTCTTTTCTTTATATTATTCTGGGAGTGCCCAGCACAAGTGTCATACTAGAGCTGCTTTCACTAGCACTCTAAAAATACCGGTGCACTCACTGATACCTGTACCTGTCAAATTTTCAGCTGATGGATAATAAGCAATATTTACATTACTTGAGAGCCATTGCGAAGTTCAAATTTTATTTATGTATTTATTTATTTAATGTTTGTTTGTATAGGGACAGTATGAAGCAAGAGAATGTTGCCGCACTCTACTCTACACTATAAATGGTGGATAAATAATTCAATGTTGAGGTCATGGACAAGACATGAGTGTGGTTCACTATAAAGACATAATGTGAGTGTTTATACTTCAAGAGACACCAAGACTTTCAATCTGTGTGTGTCGAGGCTGATTCAGTCCAAGTCAGCTTGGCGTCTGTCAATACGTTCAGGGTTTCAACATATAGTGGCAAGTCTTCTCTGGCATATTTTAAAGCAAAAACCCTACCTGTTTTTTCAATGATAAGATTATTCACAATTTAACTTGATCTTTCTTTTCTGAATGTGTTTGCAGGCCAGCTATTCAGTTACCAATGTGATTCACGTTAGCGCTTACCTGTGGTCTCCTCAAAACATAACTTAAAACGCTGATTAAACAAATTGTGTGAAATTATTATAATAGTGGTTGTGTTTCATTACATATCACACTCTCTATCCCCTGTCTCTTTGTTAGCCTGCAGACTTTCTTGTGCCTGTATGCCAGTTTGGTCTAGAGCTGGGTGATTAATCAAGTTTAAATCTCATTTACAATTACTGCCTTCCCCAATTATGAGAACTGAGTGATTACTGAGCCACTTTTTTCATTATAATTGACATTATTTGAGGTGTTGGTATATTTACTAGTGTATTCCTATGTATTGCTCATTCCTTAATGTTCAAAGTGATCATGTTGAAATACGTTCGATAAAAACGTGGTGTTTTAAAATAAGTGAATTATAGTGTTTCAAAATTTTGATCTCAATATCTATTAATATACTCAGGACTATATTTGTCATACTCGAGCAGCCCTAGGGAGGTCCATGATTTTAATGTTGTTGAGAGTTTATCTAAAGCATAATTTCTGAAAACTTTCAAAACAACCTGAACAATCTCTGTGAAGATCTTATAAAAACTGTCATTCATTTTACAACCTGTGAAATAAAAAGTGATTAAAAATGTTAATTTCTTGTATTGATTATAATTTAGTTGCTATTTTTTATTCATTCAAATTTAAGATCAATGACTAATCATGATTGAATTTTGTGATATCAATAGAGTAATAGTAATTAGAATTTTTGCCATAATCGAGCAGCCCCTCACTCTGGGTGCCTTCACAGGTGAAAAACCTCTGTTTCTCCAATGATGGCTTAATCTGGTACCACACACACAGTGCAGCACGTACAGAGTAACCAGGTTTTGCTCTCTATGTAATTGAATCAGAGTTTCCTCCACAGAATAAAAAAAAGTCCAGCGTCAGCATCTTGTGCTCTTTTTTGCATGGCCACTGATTGTCCTTCATTCTTGCTGTGTGAACTTTAATGACACAGATGAGACTACAGGCAACAAAAACACACCAGACCCTCAGCAACATCAACACAGAGTTGTTCTCTCACTGTCATGATGCCGTCTGTGTCTTCTCCTTTGATCATGCCTCAAACATGTTAACTTTGGTTTATCACACCGTGTCAAATGTAGCACACACACACATGCATGCACACTTACACTTGAGCTCATACACATGCGTGTGCACTCACAGTCCTATTGTCATGATAATGGATTCTGTGTTGTTGGCTTTGGGGTCACAAGGTCAACATAAGCTTCTTAATGGACTGTGAAATAACCCTAACTGCATTAACCTCCCAGATCCCACATCACACACACTCGCACATGCATGCATCCTCATACATATAAGTGTATACATGCAGACTCACACACACACGCCGCACATAAACACACAGAGGCTCAGATGCGATTGGATTGGTCTTTAATTGGCGGGGCGATCACACCTTGAGGATGGAGAGAGGAGCCCTCAATCAGACGGAGTGATGGAGCGAGGGATGGTGGAGGAGGGAGGATATAGAATGGATGGGTGGAAAACAAATGAGTGAGCCTAAAAAGAGGACACGTCTGTGTCACAAAGCTCATCCTGTACCCTAACACACACACACACACACACACATTCAGAGGCTTACATTAAGATAATGTGCTGTGAAAATACTGCTTTACCTTTTAGAGTGTATTAGAAAGTGGATGATGTTCAGGTGCACAGTAAGTTGGTGTATGGGGAGCCAGTGAGAGGCGGCCAGCGGCTAAGTTTGACCTCAGCCCAGTGTCATTCTCCGCACGCTCTGTTCCTATACAACCATTCCTGTGCGTCTTCGCAGCTATCAAACGGGAAGTGCTGTAAATATGTGTGCCAGCTATGAGGTTACATTAAAATGCTTCTCAGCTTGATCTTAGTTGAAACTGTTCACTGGGGTGAAGAAAGAATTGTAAGAATTGAGATTTTTCTCATTGGTTCAAAATCTACTCTAGCCAGATCTGACAGTGTCTCACTCACCATTGATAACACTCATATTCCTCCCTCCACGAGAGTCAAGAGTTTGAATGTCATCCTTGACAGTACACTTTCCTTTGAAGCCCATTTCAATAATGACCTGGTCTGTATATTTCCACCTTTGCAATATTAACCATCTTTGTGCAACTCTTACCCCAAACAGCACTGCTGTTCTTGTCAACACTCTTGTAACTTCCTGTTTGGATTATTGTAACTCTTTACTCTCTGGTCTTTCTCACAAATGCCTCCACAAACTCTAACTGGTCCAGATTTCAGCTGCCCAAAATATCACCATAACTCGCTCCATTAAACACATCACATTCATCCTCCAACAGACTACAAGATTCTCCTTCTTACATTCAAAACCCTCCGCATCTCCTCCTCCATATCTCTCTTATCCCCTCAGTCCATATGCCTCTTCTCATACCCTATGTTTATTTTTGTCAATGCTCCTTTTAGTACCCCCTGCCCACTTAACTTCCATGGGGTCTCAAGCATTCAGCCATGCTGCCCGACATCTTTGTTACTCTCTTCCACAAGCCATCCAGGACATTTACTCTTTACATATATTCAAATCCAGACTGAAAAGTCACCTCTTAAGAGTTGCCAGTTCTCTATTATTATGTTCTTTTGTGTCTGTTAATTCAATCATGTTGTGTTTTATGGTCAAAATTAGGCTTAGGCTCCAACTCTGATGCCTTTACGATGTGCTGTGAATTGTGATTTTCAACCCCAAGTGCAAATCTAAAGTTCTGCACTGTGATTGTTTATATGCTATGCCAGGGGTCAGATTTATGTACACTTATTATGGGCTGTGTAACCAAAGGCCTCTGTTGGGTTTATTTGATTAATGCTGTTTTTTGTCAATTTTTAAAAACTTTATTTTCAAAGATATTAACAAAGCAAAACATTACATTGCAACAATAAATAGGACATAAAACACTGAGAGTTCTGGTTTGCATTATCTCATAAGCATTTGGTACTTTGACATTTAAACATTTTGCATTTATCCTATCATTGCAATGTAAACACTGTTTATTTGTCCCAACTCTTTAAACATTGTTCCTCTGGTTAATGTTGTTTCTTTTGAAACCTCTCAGTTACACTAACCCTTTAAATTGTGACAGCAGACTTCAATATTTTCTTTGAATCCTCAAAGATATTATATGAGCTGCAACTTTGCTGTGTTGAAAGTAAAGGCAAATAAATACTACTTGATGGAGGAAATTTACATTTACATGCTTCAATATGTTTAGTTATATCTCAACTTTGCCCTTTTAGTTACGTCATGGGTGGGTGATGGGGAGGGGGACACAAAAAATATTTGTCTCTAAGGGGAGCACAACAGGAACTAATTGAGAACCACTAACCTCGATGAACCTTTGAACCCTGATTCCATATCTGTCGTCAGGGGGATCCATCTCAAAAACTTCAGTTTCAAATATTTATTCCTGGTTAGAAATTCCAATTATCCATCTATTTTCACCACGGCTTATGTCTTTAAGTGTGGCAGAGGTTGGATCTTATCCCAGCTGACTCTAGGCAATAGACAGGGTACACCAGACTGGTTGCCAGCCAATCACAAAGTCTACACATAGAGACAAACACAGGACAATCTGTAGTCACCAGTTAACCCAAAAAGCATGTTTTTAGTCTGCGTGAGGAAAGCAGAATGCCTGGTGAAAACCTACTCATGCAAACTTTTCACAGAAAGGCCCCGCCCAACTCAAGCAGTCAAACTCGCAACCTTCTTCCTGTGAGGCAACAGCACTGCACCACTGTGTAGACTGAAACTACTGCTGTATTTTGAGGAGAAAGATGTGGTAGCTACAATTCTTGTTACTTAATAAATAGCTTTATCTGTATCTCACTTTTAAAAACATAGGCCTGCACAGTGCTTTAACAGGCAGACAAGAGCATATAGAAGAAAAGCACAAGTACTTACTTAAAATAGAACTAACCAATAACAAAACGCACAAATAAAAACAAAGAACCCTAACAAGCACCCAAACAGCATACTAAACCAAAGCACAATGAGAGCCTGTTGCTACGTCATAAGAACCCAGAAAACAAAAGAACCCAGCAACATAAAATGAGACCATGTGGACCAAAGACAGGAGATAAAACAATAAAAAAAAGAAATGGCACTTAGAAAAGTAGGACCAGAGGACAACAGAATTAAACTAAATTATCCAAAAAGCTATAAAAGCAGTGACAAGACAAGTAAACAACTTAAAGAAAGGAGAAGCTATAAAATTAGGTAAAAATTCAGGACAAATAGAAATACAAACACTAGTTGAGGAGTCAATGGATGCCTACATCAGCAACCCTTGTAATCAAGGCCCAGCTCTCTAAAACACTGTCTCACCCTCTCCAGCTTTAAATGTTGTCTAGTTGAATTCATGAAATGCATCAAATGGACATGTAAAAAAGCCCATCCATCTCACTTCCCTTAAAAAAACAAAAACTCTGGGTAAAAAAAATGGATATTGAACAAGTCATAAGTACACTTTCTACCGTTGGCATTCTTTAAGTTAATTATTGATCAATAGCAAGAACTCCTGTCCATGGTTGAGCTAATGACATTACTAAGTTTCTCAAGCTCTGTCAGAATAAATGCATGATTTATCCAAATAGAGATTTAAGTACATTTATCATGAGACAGTACAATATACAAAGTGAAGGTTCAGCAAAGGACTATTTCCAGCTAATAGACTGTATGCTGTATAAACTGGCTAAGAAAGGCAAACCCTGACACATTGCTAAAGGATCTTCTCTTCAGATATTTCTCTTTCCATATTTCACAATAAACATCAATAATAAACACAGCTTTCAAAGAAAAAGCACTAAAACGTTGTCTCCTATTTCTAAGTCAGGCTTCCAATATGAAGCCATCAGTCATAGGGATGGGAATCGAAAACCAATTCTAATTGAGAATCAACAACAAGAAGAATACATGTTATTAGTCTTGTCTGCAGAACAATTCCCTTACTAATTACTTCTGCTAGTATTTGGCTGCCTTGTAAAAATAGCCATCCTGCTTTTATGAGAGGCAGTCAGCCTATGGGATGTTAAAGAACCAATCATGGCGGAAGGAAGCAGTCAAAAGTGTCAAAAAACATGCTATCTTTGCCATGCCATGTCCTGTGTGGACCTGCTTTTCTGAGCAGAAAGTCCTCGGGAATCGAGGACAATGTATAAAGAAGCAGACTGATAAGCGGAGCCAATAATGGCATTGCTATCAATGAAATCTGATCAATTCCCATCCCAAGTCACATGTCTGACAAGTAGAGAAAAAAGCAGACACAATCACACACATATTTACATAATTATAACTTACAGTCACCAATTAACTTACAAGGTAATGTTTGGTCTTTGGGTGGAAGTCAAACTACCTGAACAAAACCCACATATGCATGGGGAGGAGGATGCAAACTTTTTGCAGAGACTCAAACATGGAATTATGTTGCTATAAGCCAAAGTGCTCATCCCACAGCAATCCTGCAGCCACTCAGTTGAACAGCAAGCTACAAGTCAGATTAATGAAGCATATTACTTTGCATTTGATTTCCAAACCAAAATATAACTACAAGTAATTTCATCAGTTTTTAATATGAAATTAAGGAATGTAAAATAAAAACATTTTGAACATTTGTTTTAACTGTGATTTTTTGCAAATAACTTTCCAAAGTCAATAATGAGAATTACAGAATAGGATCGTTAGTACATGCTGTACCTGATTCAAATCCACCAAAAAGTATGCTACACTGAGTGCGAGCTAAATCACATTCCCTTTCTCCTCTTTTCTCCTCATCTCCTCTCTTCTCCTGCCAAACCAGTGTCTTCCTAAGAGGGGATCACGGTGGATTTTGGAGGGGGATTTAGCTCTGTGTCTTAAATCAGTCTTAATTTTTGCTCTCTGCCATTAAAGAGCCGCCATTAAGCTCTTCTCTCCGCGCCTCATTTCCCTCTTCCTCTTGTTTCACTTTTTCAATTTGTGTGAGAGGGGGAGTTCACTCCTCATAAAATTTCACTTTGGACGGCCTATCATTTGCATCTGAGCCAATAAATAGCAATTAGCATTAACAATTAAACCAGCCAGTGGAACCGCGGGCAGCTCCCTGAGATGGCCTGATGGATGGGAAGGTGGATAGGAAGGAAGGGAGGGAAGGTTTTGAGTGTGTGCATGTGGTAGTGTGTGTGTGTGTCACTTCTTACTTCATGAACTCTCACAGGGCAACCCAGTATATCTTGCACTTTCATTTTCTTCCGAAAGCTAATTCATCTACAGTCTCAGTGGCCTAATCACAACACTCACATATGCAGAGTGGGCAGAAATGCCAAGCTGGTACGCCATTTGGTACTTAGATGTCCCACAAATTTTACTTGTTAATTACAGTCATTAAATAACAACTGTTTTCTGCACTTAATCTCACTTTACAGATCTACGTTTCAGCACTGCTCAGTTTTTCAGACCCACTCATAATTAGATGATGGCCAGCTCAGCCTAACAAAGTCTCTCATCTTGAAATGATGTTTTAAAACAGATCTAGTTTCGACTGGTATTTTTTTATTTTTTAAGTGAAGATTAACATTACA
The DNA here is from genome assembly GCA_037902135.1 of Cetoscarus ocellatus. Taxonomy (NCBI): domain Eukaryota; kingdom Metazoa; phylum Chordata; class Actinopteri; order Labriformes; family Labridae; genus Cetoscarus; species Cetoscarus ocellatus. Next base: position 1,975,843 of record JBAMNC010000395.1, on the reverse strand, counting down.
TAATGTCTAACTAAATAAACAGTAAATACAAGAGGCATATACATGAGCATTTCATTCCAGTCTAATCCATGGCAAAAATTCAATTTGAAGTAAAGATCTTATGCAATGTATGTGACATAAAACACAAAATGCCGGTCAGTACTGATGCTGAGTGTTGCCATTTATGTAAGTCACAAGTCTGGGTACGTATATCCTCTATTCTATCAAGATTAGCTTCTTTTGCTAAACAGCATTTTTCATACTCATTGGCAAATCATCTCTTTAAGACACTTCTTTTTTCCAGCCCTGTGAAGAGAATTTTTTAAAAATAGATCAATATATTAAAAGCTATTTCTTAACAAGTTGGTGCATCACTGTCGCTCCTGTATGGACTGTTTGCTTACAAGAGCAAACACATGGAAACTGGCCATACTGGAGAGAAAAATCCAAGTCTTAAAATTCAAGTCTTCATCATTAGATGAGACAACAAAACAACAAGGAACACAAAAAAGCTAAAAAAAAATAAAAAAATGGAGACAAAACAGTAATAACAACAAATTAACAGAAAAAACAAAACAGTAAAGATATTTTTAAGTAAAGATAAGAAGGATGGCCAAATGACAAAAACATCTATCAGACAGTAACAAAGAGGGAAGAACACAAAAGAAGCAAAACACATACGAGTGAAAACTTTCAACCATGTAACTGCCACCAAGAACTGTGGGGCAAAAAGAGTGTAGGCTACTGCTGACAACTGTGTGGTGCTGCAGCACAGGGGTTTTCATTGTTATTTTTTCTAAAACCTGACATATTTACATCCAATGAAAAAATCTCTGTTAGTAATTAAACAATGACTAAAATCAGCTATGGCAAAAGGAAAGTGCAGCAAATTTAAAGAAAATGGTCAAAACAGCTGCCACTTAATACGCGGGCTTCAGTTCATGGCAACTGCAACGCACTACAACCCGGAAGTAAGCGAGCACAGTGAACAGAAAGCAACCCAAGCAGCAAAATTTGATGTTAAAGCCTTAATTCAAGGTTGAAAGTGCTGACACTGCTAAAATTAGCTAAACTTGGTATATCCTTGCAATGCAACGCTTTCAGCAGACTGCTCTGCAATGTTCACACTGCTGCAACTGGGTGAGCTGAGAGTGTCTCTACAGTAACAACTCTTTGTGCTTCAGTGTCCTCTGCACTGTTAAACGCTTAACTTGCTCCTGCATATTCTTGTTGTGTACCACATGAATAAGACAAGAGAAAGTGATTTACTTGCAAGAGTAGCAGCTCTGCTCCTGTCAAATAGCAAAAACATGAACAATGAGAAGATGAAAACTTTAGAGTGTACCTGTGTGTTTATACGTAATACAGACACTTACAACAGAGACTGTTTCAAACCCTGGGGATGACGTATGTAGTGCTGCACCTTTTGGCAACAGGTGAACCATGAACGACTGTTGATAAACATCGAGGACACCATGTATCCCATCTTATACATTTTGCCTCTTGGCTTTGAGGCACTGATGGACTATTAAAACACATAAAGTGCTTTACACTCCAAAAACCAGTTAGAGGAGAAAACAACAAAGTGGCAACACCTAACCTGACACACCAGATGGACGTTTAAATATATCTCTTGTCTATCTGGGAAAGAGCCCATAGAAAGTGTTTGGCAGTGGGCAAAACCTTTCAAAAGCATATCAGGTGATTGGACAATTGTTCTGTCAATCACATTCATGTGCTGCTGTGGTATCAAAGACAGGATGCAAGCCACTTTGTAACATCAACTCTTAGCTAAACATGTCAAAAGTGGAGTGAAAATATCCTTTCAACAGAGAAGTTTTTAGTGGTGTTATTTCTTTTTTTATTTCATTTAATAAAAAAATGTGCTCCAGAACTGATAAAACTGCTACTATAGCTGTTAGCATCTATGCTAATCTCTGTACGACCAGACACTTCCTGCTGTCATCTCGCTTGTAGCTCCCACCTCTTCCTGCTCCAAAAGATGCTGACTGGGCCATGCCGCTACGGGCTGCTCACAATTGTTGTAGATTGGAGCTTGGTAAGATGGACCTGCCTGATTACAGACAACAAATCTCGCTGATTCATAGACTTGCAAGGTTGGGCAACACCATCAGCCAGCTCAATTCAAGCTATGAAAGCTCAGTTCAAAAAGCTGCTACTGGCCCTTGTAATGTTTTGAAACAGTCTTCTTGAGTCATAAGTCTTTGGTCTGAACTGGGCTTTAGATAAAAACTGCTCAATTTTGGCTGCTCTATCACCAGTACATTAAAAAATACACCCTGAATAAAGTCGGCATTAAGTCAAAACCGTTGCATGAATTGAAAGTGAACAGCAAATTAGAGATGCAGCAAGACACTTAGCCCACAGTTTGGTATGTACCAAGTTTATTTGGTCAAGGTTTTAAGTTTGGTTACAATTTATGAAAAAATGTCTTTCAAGTACTTTTTAGCCTATCAAACAGCTAATATATCTATTCTATAATGCTAAAAAATTGACCTCCAAAAAACTTTTTTCAATTTTTTAGACAATGATTAAACGTTCTTTTTCTTGAAACTCTATCTGAACACATCATGGTGACAGTTTATTCATTTACCTGGTCATCGTTTTTCTAAGGTGACTCTTGACTCAGCACAATGTAGAAATCAACGTTAGCTCATTTAGGATTGATAAGTTTGTATCCAACAGTTATTTGTTGCTTTCAAAAAAGATTACAAGATGGGTCAAAGTTTTGCACCAACAGGACATTCGGTAAAGTTTGTCTGTCTTCATGGCCGTTTTGAGCAGAGGACTGAGATTTCTTCTACCACAAACACCAGTGTGTAACAACGGACTCACCCAAGGCCATGGGCAGGTGCAACATTTTGCCTTAATTTGATGCACAAATCTGATGTGCTTGGAGTTCATGTTCATCCGTGCAAGAACTGATCAATGTTCAGCAGCAGTCTTTTAATAAATAACACTACGTCACTTTACCTACAGGACTAAATAGCCTTATTGATAAGGCTATTTAGTCCTGTTCTTATGATTATTAATTTTTAAGTTTTGCAAATGCTGAACCATCCATCTCTACCCCCACAATGGATTGAAAGAGCAGTGCTCTCTCATATGCAGCCTCCCCTCACAAAATATAGTGTGATATCTCGGCCCAACTTAAGCCCCTTGCTACAACCTGCAAGAGTTTCATAAACCCTGCACGCTGACTCCAAGGAAAAAATGCAGCAGAGCAAAAAATAAAAGAGTAAAGGGCTATGATGAATGATAGCCGTTTATAGTCAATCATAATGTATGAATCTTTAAGTTTTTTTTTTAAATTTTGTTTGTCATTTAACTTTTTTCAAGTTATTTATCCTGTAATCTTCTACTATTTAAATAATACCATGAAAAATATTCTTTATTGAATGAAGAATGTTTTTGTGCACAGTTCTGTGTGTCACTGACAATTATCCGTATCGTACAGGCATGTATGTCTCGGTACACCGGCCGCCTCATTCATGCCCCCCACTGTTTATGTGCGCCTCCTATGTGCCGCCGGTGAGAATATTGTTGGTGGCTGGTGACGATCAGTCCATCTCCATACATTAATCACCACCAATAGAAAGCCCTGACACAGCAGCTACAGCAGTGGCACTGCCCTGCCTAACAAAGCATAGAGCAAGGACACAGAGCGCCAACAGCGCAAAGAGCGAACAGAAGAAGAGAGGGAGCGAGTCTGTGTGTGTGTGAGTGAGAGAGAGCGAGAAAGAGAGGGAGAGCTAGATGGGAAAATATGGAAATGCAGAAAGAAAACAATCAAGCTTTAGTTTCCCCCTCTGTCCTAACCTCTTTCTTTTTGACTCTCTTCCTCCGTCTCTCTTTTCCTCTTGTTCGCCTGCTTTTTATTGTTATTACCACGGCAGCGCCATTAGAGAGCTCTACGTTCTTCTCCACTGGAGCAATAAATGAAGAGGGCCTCACTCCTTTTCTGCCCTCCTCTTCCTTGCCTTTCTCATCCTTTCTTCAGGGCCCCGCTCGTCTCCGTCCTCACCTCCCGTCTCCTTCTCTCTTCCTCACCTTGTTTCTCATTTCTTTATTTCCTCTCATTCCTCTTCTTTTTCTTTCCCTTGTCCTATTAACCTCACTTTTCCTGGTTCCCTCCTCATTTCTCAACTGAATTATCTTCCATTTTTTTTTATTATTTCCTCTATCTTACTATCACCATCTCTCCTTCCTTGTTGTCTCTTCTCTTTTGTGGAGCATCATCAAACACAAGCCTTGTGACCCTGTCACACTTTGTACATAAAATAAACACAAGAACAGAGGATGTAGGTTGCAGTGAAACATGTAAGGGACAGATGTTGTATTCATGACAGATCACCCTCTGTGATTAAATGCTGCTTAGCTTTAAGTGCAAGGGAAACACTTTGGGCCATTAATTAGTGACTGAAATGCTTAAATGCAGTAATCAAACAGGAACTAAGATCAGTTTCATGGCATTTTCTTATCCTCTTACTTCTGTTCTATGGCTTAGTTACTACAAAAACAAGAAGTATATTTTACAGTTAATAAATTAATCATAGTTATCATTGCTCATGTGCTTTTGATCATTTAAAAAAAACAGGACAGACTTCCCCAAGTCTTTTAAATTTACTTATTTCAGGTCCTTCAGTGTAATTCCACCCATCAAATGGGAGAGAAGAGTTCTCAAAAGGCAAGGTAAGCCAAAAAAAGGTTCTGAAATCCAAGATGGCACTTAACCTTATAGATTCTGAACATTGTGGAGACAAGTATTTTGTTCTTTACATTAGTCTTGTGAGTAATGGGATGTACTCTCAAGTGGAAAAGCGTACCGGTGGGCATGAAAGAGTATAGATACAGTCAATATCAAGGGGAATACTCAGAAAAGGCCACATCTGTTTGGCCTTAAAGGGTAAACCAAAGTTTATATTTTACCCATCAAAAGAACAGAGACGAGCAAGGAAACACCATGGAGGGAAGCCATTTTGCTGAAGAACAAACTTTGTCACCTTTGGGATCCAAATCCAAACATAATTTGTTTGAAGGTAGCAATTTATTACATGTAACTCTAATGTTGCATTCACCTTATCCAAAGAGCGCTGGATTGTTTTAGGGGTGCCATGAATGTTGGATTCATTGATGTTGTGCTAAGTTAAATCAGTATAAACATACTACATATTCTAATAGATGACTGCCTGTAATCATAAACATATTAGTGTATGCAAGGGGAAAGGATTTTTTTTACTCTCCTGTGCCCAGGCTTGATGCAGACAGTGTTTTATGTCCCAACTATTACATAACACTGTCTGCATCTTTTAAAGCAGCATCTTTGCTTACATGGAGGTTGAAATGGTAACTGACTGGTCTAGGGATATTTCGTCATTCCTGCCTGCTCACTCTGCCATGAATTTTTCTGAATAACTTCTGTAGCACTCACATGTCAGCTCAACCTCACTTTACACAAAGATTTTTACCAGAGGGCTGGCAGGAAAAAAAAATCAAGTAAGGTCAGGATGAGCTGTTTGTGTTCACACATGCTGCTAACCACAAATGTTAAGGAAATTATACAAAACTGACCCTTTGTCAAGCCCAGCCCTTTACAGGTAGTGAACCTTTGCGAAAAAAATATCAGTCATTCGATTAGACAATATCTAACATTGTTGGCTTCTTTCTCATAAAAAAACAATTAAAAAAGAGCTCCTTATTTGACTAACTGACATTCATATTTATTATTTTAATTGAGTATATACTTGCTTGGGTGAGAGTACGAAGACTAAAGTACAATAGGGTGTAGGACAGTATGTCAAAATCTATTTCACTTTTATTATAACAACTAAATACTAAAAGAGCACCAAATATCATCAGTACTAAAATGCTGTCTCCAGCGTAATGCATTCAAAAAGACTGAGAAGACAAAAGTTTTTTTGACTTGAATAACCTGGCAATAATTGCTATGAGAATGGGTTCTCTCATTCTGATTGGTTGGTCAGTGAATCAATCAGGGAGTGAACAAAGGGTCAATTTTGCTTAACATCTCTGACTTATACAAGATTCAGTCAAAGTGACAAAAGTTGACTCCATCCAATTCCCTGTCTTAGAAATTTTATGCTGAAGCTTCTTTTTGAATGTTTTATGTGGTAATCTTGGACTGTCCATCAGCTCAGAACATAGAAAAATAACTAATGCTCAAATTTTGTATTTCAAATGTGCATTAATTAAACATAAAATTATATATTATGATCATAATTAATGGACATTTAATTATGTTGGACATATGGAGTGGATTCATGCCAACCCAGATAAGAAAGAATCTAATTTTATTTTGCCCTCTGCTGACATGAACAAATCTCCAAAAACCTGACTGAGTTCATGTAAAGTGTTTAAAATGGACCCCAACATTACAATAAGACCCCAAACATCAACCCACAGATTTTCACCAGAGGACTTTGGAGTCAGCCGCCCTATCGAGTACACAGCACGTTATGAGACGAGACAGAGACACAGCATGCAGACGGGGCTTCAATAAAGGGAGAAGGACAGAGATGTAAAGTGAGTAAAGGAATATATAGAGACATAATGGGAGGCTGGAGAAGGTAGGGAGACATGTGGGAGGCTGTTCAAGGAACTGATGCCAAAACTGTATGACAGTGAGTGTCAAACAAGGAGAAGAGGAGGGTGGAGGGAGCAGTGGGTGTCTGCAAAGAGAGGTTAGAGAGGAGACTATGATGAGAGCGTATTAAAGTCACATAGAAGGACGGACTGGGTGGTATTAAGACTGAGACACATGCTTTGTGTCAATAGTGGGTCCACACAGCGAGACAAATGTGGATGTTTATTGGGCAAACTTTAATTTTATTACTGACAAAGGCTTCTTTAGTTTTGACTCTACAGATGGACACATGAGAAATCATTTTCAACACTGACAATATGTTCTGAGCCTTTGTTTCGCCTCTGTTACTATCCCTGCAGATCACATGGAGGGGGTTTCACTTTTGACACCCCGCATTCTGATGTTACCTTCATCTTAAAGGCAAATTGTCTCAGGGGTGTATTTATTTCACCTTGAAATAGTGAATGCCTTCACAACACTACACCAAGGGACCACCTTGATAAGTGAATATCGGTACTGTGCCCAAGTAAAGTACATTTGTATTCACACTTGTCAAATGAACTGGAATTGACATCAGGTGTACTAAGACCTGTGCATGAGTCCCTTGTGTGAGACCACCTTAAGTTTATTTTATAAAGTTTTATTTTGAATTTAGAAATTAACCCATTTGTCCATATTGGCCAGGCTTGCCATCATGTAGAAATGGCATCAGTACAACCAGCTTTTTTTCAACTATGAAACAGCTTTTAATAAAATAACTACATCTAGAGCATGGCAGTTTTATATGCTTCTAGTTATACTTTGCAGTTTTACCATCATTCAGAAAAGAGTTCAACGCCAAACACATGTCAGGGTATCCAATGGTGAGGCACTTAACCCCAAGTTGCTCCCACTGCTGCGTCAGTGGCAAGTAAATGGGTATGACAGGTGTGGATGTGTTGGCAAATACTGATGGATAAATGACTGAGTAAATATGAGTGAATGGGTGTGAACTGGTAGATGTGACCTGCAGTGTAAAAGCACTTTTAAGTGATCAGAAAAACTTACAGTGGTGGGTCTGTCCTTGTACACTCCAATTTATTCAGTAGTCCTCAAGTTATATAAGCTTTTTTGCTTGAAAGGAGTTTGACAAAAATCACTTGAAAGAATTCTTGACTCAGGGAGTTTACAAGAATATACTGCCAGTTTGTTTTATGTAATTCCTACGTGCTTTCTTGCGACAGTGCATTCACAAGCAAAGGATTACACAAAAAATTTCATGACCATGAGCTGTGACCAATGCCCTGCAAAATCTAGTCTGTTCACACTTGTCATATGTTTGCAAAGTTTGTAGGAACTCTAGTGTAACATTTTTGTGGTATGGGGTTTCACAAGTCAGTATTCACAAGTAAAGGTTGTTCATGAAAATAAATGACCTTGACCTTTAGCCCATGGAATTGAAAATCATATTAGGTAATCCTCCGGTAAAGTGGGCATCAACTGTTGGCTGTAAGCTTAGAAGTGTAAAAAAAAATTTAAAAAGTTATTTGGACAATTTTTTAAAGAAGACTGGCTGGCTGATCTGAACAAGAAAGTTCTGATGATATAGATATAGATTTCCCTTATTGCCAAAACAAAATCATTCATGTAGGTATTCATATTTAATTACTATCAATCAATCAATCAAACTTTATTTGTACAGCACTTTTCATACAAAGTTTTGTAGCACAAAGTGCTTCACATAGAAACGAAGAAACAAAATAACTAGTAGTGATGTCCCAAGACAGATAACTTCAGGATGAATTGCGTTTAAATGAATAGTCTCAAGCTTATGAAGTTCTTAGAGAGGGTTTTATTTTTGCAAGAGTTAAAAGCTGTTTTTCTTGTTTTACATCTGTCCACGTGATAATATACTGTAACACTGAAAGAAACAAGTCCATTTTTGTTAAGTACAGAGCTTGTGCTCTTGACCTGAAATATCGGTATCGGTATCAGCGATAATGAATTAAAAAAATGTTGGCATATCGGATATCAGCAAAAATCCAATATCGTGCATCCCTAGTTTGTTTTTACACTTGAACTAGCCTGCTGTCTCTGAGGCAACTAGATATCATGCAAAACATTTTTCCCAATAGTTTTGTGGTCTTCTTTAAAGGAAACAGACTGGCAGGACAACACTAGAAAGTGAATGCTTACAATCTTTGTCATGTCTTCTTTGATATTTGTTTTTGTGCCTATAGCACATGAGTTATGATTTCTGGATATATTACAGCACCAACTGATGAGAAGAGAGGAAAGTTTTTTTTCTGTCTACCAAGGGTATGTGGCTGTTCTGAGATTTCTTTTATCTCAAAGCCCATATTCAATATTCATAACACATAAAACCATACTGCATAACATAAACATTTTGAGCGGCTCAGAGCCACTTCTTAAGCTAAGTAAGCTGTCTAACTTCAGAAAACTCCCAGCTTTAAAAACTCAAAGACCTTGGTAGGGATGGAGGGAGGAAGTGATGGCAGGCTGAAGGGTGAGAAAGAGAATTAATGTGGTAATAAGGAGTAAAAAAAAAGTTTAAAAGTCCCTCCAGTAAAAGTAAGTTTGTGTAGACAGTGGAAGAATGTTCTGTATGTGTTGGCAAGTGCCTTATGAAAACACATTTTCACATCACGCCCTCAGACAAAATGTAAATAGCAGATCACAGTAAATGGGGCAGGATTAACAAGTCTATACCTGCTCCTGAAGACAACGACAATGTGCGAACATTTTACTGACACATCAAGCAGACAGACTGATGGATGGAGGGAGGTGCAGAGGGGGGATGGAAAGTTCAAGGTCAATGAATGAGCGGGAAAAGTCAGACCCTGGCAAAATGTATTAAGGATGTGCTACAAAAAAAAAAGTGTTTACTTGTCAATCTCTAATGGCTGAAAAAACGAATCTCTATGATTTGTTGTGTACACAGGAACTGTCTCTGTCCATGTGCTCTCATCCTTATGCTCAAAACACTGTTATTTTGGGTTCTCTATAGGAAATGCTCCTTCTCAATTGACATCCCTGAAACGTAGATTAATTTCCAAGCTAGACACCACCACGATGCGATGTGTGTGTATCTATCTGTGTGAATGGATTTGTGAGTCTCATGTAACTCCTCACCTATTTGTAAAATTGCTAATAAAGGTGTAATGAACTTCTCTGCAGGCTGCAATTTCATAGATCTCTTCCACCTCTTTTGTACATTTTTATTTAGCTTTGAGACTTATTCAAGTCTTTTGCTTCCAAATTAATGCAGCAGTCCTTGTTTAATGCTCTGACTAATCTGTTCCATGTTCCCACCAACTTTAGTCAATTCAGACAGGGATTTCCGCGGGCATATGAAGAGGTCAGCAGGAAAAAAGTAGCCAGCCATTAAGTCAAGTGGTCTACTCTTTGAAAGCAAACAGGTCAAGTTGATTAATTCACCGCTGTATTAATGTTTGATGGACAAAGTCCTATCATTTTTTTAGAAAAGCAAACCAGGGCTTTGCATTGGTACTGGTCAAAATGTTAGCTAAATGCTGATATAGGGTCACCACGGGGATAAAATGACCAAAAAAAGGAATATGTTTTTGTCCTAGATTTTAAAATCATAAGTTGATCATTATTTTATTCCATTTCAAGACTTTTTTTTGCATTTGAAGCACATTTGAACGATTGCTTTACGTGGCTTCACTTCTTTAACCTAATGCACAGAGCAAGGAGAAAAGAAGCCAATGAATTATTGATCAAATGTAAAGTTGGTGCATAATAGGACTGTCACTTTATGCTCAATATTTGAAGGTTCATTTAAACTTTGGTTGAAAAATTTATATTCGAACTGTAATAAGACATTTGAATTGAAAATATACAGTGCAGCAGCACATCAGGTTACTTGGCACAGTGAACCATTTGATCCAACAGAGAGCGCTCTCAGCATAAATTGATCGTGCTTTCACTCATGATACTCTTTTGTTCTCAGTGAAGTTAATTTAGATAAAATGGAGGACAAGCAGCAAAGCCAATCTGAGTGGACAATAGTAACACCAAAACATCTAAGGAGTGTCATGTGGAGGTATTTCGGGTTCAAGTTGGTGAAATTAAAAACAAAGACCAAGATGTGTGTTGATAAGGGATGTCCTGATACTCTATCAGTATCAGTAGAAATATCGGATCAGATCCGATATGAGTATTTTTTAATTGATAGGGGATATACTGGGGAATCAAAACTGATCCTCCCAACAGGATTGTAAATAAGCAAGTGATGTAGCAGCGGCAGCCCTGTGCCTGGTAAAATATGTTGCAGTTAAACAAAATGTTTTCACATCTTATCAAGACAGGTGTCATATTCTTCTTCCTTCTCTAATGCTATTCTTCTTAAACCCACACACCCTCTTTTCCTCTCCATCCCATATAACCTTTGTATCGTTCTGGTAGCTTCCTTTTCTGCCACCACTCTTCTTCGTCTCCCCCACCCTCCCTGCTTGCTCAGTCTCCAGCGTCTCCCTCAGTGCCCCAAGTGAGAGCAGCTAAAATTAAGTGGTGCCACTTCTCAATGACACTTTAATGATAGCACCACTGCTCCGCACACAGAGAGACAGGAGAGGTATGAGCATCTGCTAAAGATAGGCCCCTCAGACACAAACACACAGTACACACACACGGACACACTCGCACATCCAAACGAGTGAGCCTCCCTTTGTCTCGCCTGCCACAGGGACCGTGGGGGACGGGTGGAGTCTAATTAAGAGCGTCCGCAGGGATACGTTTGTGTAAGCTTGTGTGTATGTGTGTGTGTGTGAGTGTCATTCCAGCTTGGCATCACCATCACCTGCCTGGCACTGCCATTATGGCTGGCATCTTCAAGGGAGGGGTGGCAGAGAGGGAACTGATAGCAGATCAAGACATGGTGTGCCTTTTAGTTGTATTAACATCTCAGAGGTTCATCAGGAAAGAAAGAAGGCAGCTAAAGTTTGTTTCAGCTTCTTTGCTGAGCCAAGTTCTCTTTAAAGTGACTAATATGCACTCAAGTACTGATATTTGCCAGTGACACAATTGTGGTAAAAATGAATTTACTGCAACTTTTTTTTTTGATCTGAGGACATTTCACTTTGGCAACAATTTATTTGGCAGCAAAACGAAAGGTCCTTTTACATTTCTAGTTCAAGGAAAGGACTTCTATGCCTCAGTTAGTTTTCACCATCATTGTTAATGTTGCAGATGCGATCATGGTTGCGAGCTGTCAACAAAGGCAGGAACAAAGGTCCACTGGTTCATGATCTGTGCAACACATAGCTGTAGAGGAGGACTTGTTTAAGCCTACTGTTTTTTGTCCTCGTCAATGGCCTCGCATCATATTTCACAAAATTTGATCCTTTTCAATAGTTAAGGTAGTGGGTGTATGTTGTCAATGTGGTCATCATTTCTGCCATCACACTATTTACAAGAAATTTAGCTGAATTTTTGACTCCCACCTCACCTTTGAACATCACATCAAGAAAGTAGTCCAGACATGTCTATCTATGTATCAATCAATCATCTATTTTCTGTCTTATTGTCTTGTTTTAGTTAAATATAAAATGAACCATGTTCTTTACGCATTTTACTCATATGTACATGTTGACATCGTAAGCTCTATGAATGTAGCATATTTCTGTAGTACTTCAAATGTCTCAAGTTTACCATTTCATTCCTTTTTTTGCTTTATGACATGAAACCGTGTGCCCTCTTTTTTGATTCTTTTGGTTTGTTTGACCCGAATGTTGATTTATTGTTCCCAGAGTTCTGCATTTTTTCTGACTTAGATTTTTCTGTTAAAGGACTTTGTAAATATCTGTATTTAAAGGTGCTATATAAATAAAGATATTATTATTATAAGTATACAGCGCTGTGGGAGACAGTGCAAGCTGTGTGTACATCTGATCTTACATGGGCAATTCTTGTAAACAAGATGAGATCACTTATAGAGATTTCGTGTAACTCTGGAAAAACTTCTGCTCTGACTAAAGGAACAAAAGGAGGGCAAAGGTCATGGTCAATGGGCTTTCCCCTGCTTGTGAATATGACATCCAAACAGATGATCTCCATTCTCATTGTGTCTGAGACACTCTGCCGGAGCACCTATCATTTTTAGGCCCTCTTTCCAACTCAGGCCCAGTCTGGCCTATAAACTTATGATGCAACAGTAGGAGGGCATCACAGTGGTAGGCCTCCTAGGGGGAGCAGGGGATCTGCCACTTCAGGCAGCAGCTGCTACTCACAGAAGGGGAGAGGTCACGCTGCCAGGACTTTGTTTTTTTATGCACTGAAGTACTCTATCACATAGAGTGCCAGGGTAAAACATAACAAAAAGGCATACAAAACTTAAAAAGAGCATTTTATGACCTCTTTAATATCTTTTGGAGATAAAAGGTCAACAATGCCTCAAATCTTGTAACAAAACATTCACATTTACCATCAAAGAAATAGTTCTATCAGTTATACTGCCACAAAAACAAGCCCTCAATCTTAATGCCGTCATTCATTGTCCAGTAAAAGTTTTGGAGGCAATAAACTCAGAACTAAGTTCCTGTTAAGAGTCACTTTTACTTTCACCTTCTTGTTTACCTTTCTCTCATTGGCTTCTGGGGTCCAATCAGAAGGACTGATGTAAAGATAGTAAAGAAGTTTGAAATCTCAATAACAAAGATTTTAAAACTGTGGATGTCTTTGCATGACCTGACACAGCAGATGGATTGTTCAATATATTTCACTGGTCCATCTGGAAAAGAGCCCATAAAAAGTGTTTGGGGTGGGCAGAACCTTTCAGAAGCATATCCAGCTGGTGATTGGACAATTGTTCTGTCAATCACATTATAATGGGTGAATCAGATACTGCAGAGGGCGGGCGTTACAGAATGTAAAAAACTCTCATTAAAACATGTTGGAAGTGGAGCGCAAGTATCCTTACTATAGAGAAGTTTGTAAAGTTGGTATTTGTTTTTATTTAATAAAGAAATGCAGTCAAGATCTGATAAAACTGCTACTGAAGCTGTTAGCATCTATGCTAATCTGACCAGTAACTTCCTGCTGTCGTCTCGTACTCCCACCTTTTCCTGCTCCAAAGATCTCTGATTGGGCTGTGCCACTTTGGGTCACTCACAATCATTGTAGATTGGAGCTTTGCAAGATGAATCTGATTACAGACATTGAATCAGGCAGGCCCAGCTGCTGCACAAGGTTAGTCCTTGTACGTTACAGACACAAATGAGGTTATAAACCCCTTATGCCGGATAATCAAAGTTAAATAGAAGCAAGTACCAAAAAGTTTGTGCCTTTTACTCTAAAGAAAATTTTGTAAGTTTATTTGAGGTGGAGTCCAAGCCCAGCTTCCAGTAGGCCTGTGTGTATGTGTGTGTCAGCGAGGGTGTAAAAGTCTCCTGCCGATGTAGCTCCAACATGCTTTTAATGTTGTCAGCACTAAGCAAGCGGTTAATCAATTAGCACACTACTACTCTTACAACATCAACACACTGAGTTTAAAACCAAGGTCAATAATGTAACAAGAACCACCAAAACACAGGTTATAACATAACACTCAAGCAAATACCCTAAAAATACAGAGGTAGTAATCATATTACTGCACCAAGGTAAAGACAGTTTATTTACAGTATGTCACAGATATCTACTGCTATAAGAAAATGGAAGAAAGTATTTGTGTTCTTTGTTTATATATGTGTGTGTGTGTGTCTGTTTGTGTGTGCAGAGGCCATCGTCAGGTCAAAGATGCAGCTGCAGGGGAGACTGCCAAGTGACATTTTAAGACTCACTCCCGCCCCCCTCATCACAAATACAGACACACACACTGGTCTGTGACTGGATCAGACAGGTCATCAGCAGTTTGATGCAAGGCCCCACCCTGACTGGCACTATGTATAAACACACACACATACACACACACAGACCAACACACACACAACAGCATGTCACTTTAATGCCAGATGAGTTCAGAGATGCTCTCTTTTCAGCAGACATCTTAACCATGCTACTTTAACCAGACACACACACAAGCACGCACACACATACACAAAGCACTGAAACTAAGGTCGCTTTCACACCTAAAGTTCAGCCGACTCGGACAGGGGGTGAATTGATTCATTTGATTCACTTTGGTTTGCTTTCACACTGCTCTGTGTCAAGCCAACCAAATCCTGTCAAATGCTGCATAATGTAGCCATGCACCATGAGTTGCAGTCCTCGTTTTTGCCCTCTGGATGGATATACACAACTAGCTTTGAGTAATAACTTTACACTCAAAACACTACACAAGTATTCTGGGCCATCAAACGAAGATAATGCTTCATTTACACTGGGTCAGATGGGTCTTGCATAGTAACTGAAACAGTGTTTAACCATATTCTGCATGGACTTGTAGAGGTTCATCTGTTTCGAGGACTGGAGGCTGAAGGTGCAAGCAATGCTAATGTCAGCCAATCTCTGCTTGATAGATGGATTGGATTGGTCCTTTTGTAGATGTACACACACACATTATGTACATGCATGCGCACTCAAAATGTGTATTCAATAAGTAATTAATAACACAGCAGACTGAATATTGGCAGCCATCTCTAGAGAGAGACATCTGATTTCAACAGAGGAATCAAGGCCTTTGGGATACAGCACATGCACACGCAGGCACACACTCAAAAGCATAGCTCACACACACCACCACTGGGGGTTGACGCACTCACACAAACAGTAATTACCCCCAACAGCTTAAAAAGACATTTGCTGTGCATTTATAATGGATGCCAAATTGCCAAAGAGTCCATTTACACACACAAAAACATGTGCGTATGCTGGTGTGTGTGCTGTAACAGATGTGTACACATACACACACAAATATTTAAAGTCGTCTGCCTGAGTGCTATTTAAGTCCATGGTGAATAATTGCAGTTATTGATTTATCCTTTAAGGCTAATTGAAGTCAGTTTATTAATTCTCCTTCCTGCTGTTTAAGAGGACCAACCTGTTATCAGTTATGAAAGTACATGTGAAGGCATGCATACAGTTACAAGACTGGACGCAAATAGCCCATGAATACAACAATACATGCAGTATTTCCATTTATCCTCCTCTGTTCCTCTCTTTTTATCCACTCTTTTCTCTTTCCCTTTAATTCTTCCCTCTTCACCTCATCTCAACCCTTTCTTCCCTCTCTGTTTCTCCTCCATTCATTAATCTCAATCTTTCCCTTTGCTGCTTGAAGTAAGATGTCAACAGAGCAAACGCACACTCACACACAGTGATGTGCCATGTCATCAGCTCTGCTTCAGTCAGTGTTGGCGTTTGTCGTCACAGGCTGGCTTGTAAAGAGAATCGAATCACATTCATCTGTCCTTTCACATTTTTATCAAACAGGCTTGTGTGCCTGTGTGCACATGTGCCGGCATATGTGTGTATGAGTGTGTTTGTGTGCAGGCCTCATATTTACAGTGCGTCCATGCTTGCAAGCATGACTCCATGAAACAATTGCATTAGCATGTAGTCAAGCAGTGCACAGCAGTGAAATGAGACAGGGACATATTACACTGAAGGCTCTTATTAACTCCACACTCAAAGATCTAAGAAGATCTAAAGAACGGCTTCAGACAGTGAGAATAAAAGATTCTATTCCATCCATTCAACTTTACTTCTTATATACTAAAACAACGGCATACCAGTTATTAATCAATCTTTCCTTTTTGTGCCCATGGCTCAAGTTTTGACGTTTGCGTGAGCTATTGACATTTTATATTTATATTACTTAAAAAACTTATCTAAGCCAAAGTGAAACAGTTAAAAAAAAAACTGTTTCAGTGAGGCACAAAAACACTTTTTCTAGTAGTTCTCTTGATATTCCAGATTATTACCCATAACAAATATAATTTAATGGCAAGGTAATTTAAATATTATAAAATTTACATATCACAATACATTGGTGTGACGATATTTTCTTAAATCCCTACAGTATATAACAATTTGTTGTGCGGCCACAACCATGGGCCAAAGTCTGAAACTTGTTTTGCATTGTTTAATGGAGTTTCTTATTACCGGGGTTATTTTCCACTCTTTGTTACTGAATGGCTGTTTCTGACATCTTCTTCAAGGGATAGTTTGGGTTCTTTTGAAATGGCATTGTGTGAGGTACATAGCATGAGCCTGAATGTGTGCCACAGTGTCACAGCTCAGTTCTCTCTCTTTTCAGAAAAACTCATGACAGGCGGTAATGCTATACATTGCTGTACATGGTGCCAGACTGTCTGCTTACTTAAAAAAATTGTGGGAGAAAACAAACCACAAAAACAGCGTAGGGTCGTCACACGCTACAAACAGGTTGTTCACATCCACCTAATTTCCCGCCCCACTGTCCTTTTGATTAGGCACTATATTGAGACATGGCACAACCTTCGTGTCCCTCCGCCAGCGGCGTAAGGGTCAAACTACGGTCTTACTTGAATTTTTCCAAATACACAAATAATACTTCATCTCAAATAAAGATCAGCCAAATGTACAAAGTTTAGGGATCTCCCTGCTGACCAAACTGTAATTTTGACAAAGAATATTTTTACAGCTCAGTTTACCCACACAACAATGAACATAACGTGTGCCATCATTAAGTACACTTACCATTGAAACCATGGCTTCTTTACAAAATAAACAGTCAGTATGAGCCAGTACTTACTTTGAACATAAACTTGTATTTGGCTCCTCTGTTTTGTCCTTGGAGTTTGTATAACAGTGAGTCTGGTCTGTAGAAATATAAATGTCCATTAAAACAACGAGGCTGCAACGGAACGTTTAAAAGCTGATAGTTTCCTCTGATCCTGAACATCCTGAGTTGATTTTTCTTAGTCATATTATTATTTCAGCCAGTTTGACGACATGAACTCACAATTTATTCACCTGAATCAACAGGTACTATGCGTTACTCCAGTCCTCCAGTTCTCATAGCAGATTGAACCATTTTCAGTTCAGACCTGTTGACTCTCCATCTACAAAAGTTTCTCCTGTGTGTACTCCAATTCATACAAGTATTGCAAAGTTTCCAAAGTAAACGGTGGTCATATTCCCAGCAAAAACCATCAATTAATACAGTTTGGGAGCGGCTGATTCCTCTTGTGAAGCAAGGGTTAGGGTTAACAGAAGGTAGCATAGGCTGTGCCGTGTCTCAAAACAGTGCCTAATCAAAGCGGAGGTGTGATAGAAAATTAATCGGATGTAAACAAACTGTAGCGTGTGATGACTCCATGCTGTTTTTGTTGCTTTTTTTCTCCCACAATTCTTTTAATTAACCATGTAGAACAATGTTTAGCATAAGCCTCTGTCCTGAGATTTCTGAACAGAGAGAGAACTGAGCTATGACACTATGGCACACATTCAGGCTCATGCTATGTACCTCACACAAGCCCACTACAAAAAAAAACAAAACAAAACTATCCCTTTAAGTTTTCTCACTTTCTAAAGTAACTCAAGAGCTTACTGTAGTTTTTCTGTGCTCCTCAATCAAAGTGAGAGCTGTTTTGGTCAGGGGGCATAGCACACACAGTGCTGTAAAGGGGGGGGTGTTATTTAAGAAATACAACAACACTTCTCGGTAAAGTGAGTGCAACATGGCGTGCAGCACAGTAACTCTTCGTTGTAATTACTGTGTCCCGATAATCGTGTGAAGACAAAATCTTGATTAGTCGCCCAGGATTAGGTTTAAGATAATAAATATTAATTGTTTTACAAAGTGAATTAGATAATTAAATAAATCCAGCTGTTATCAGGGTTGAGAAGATCAACAAATTTGACCAGGGGCAGCTGGCTGGCTCTCAAACATTGATGTGACACAAACTCCAACACTCACATAAACCTCATTTTTAAGTGTATCTGTCCCAAATTTTTGTTATTTTCACCCTTCAGATGATGAACTTCATCTAAAGTTGAAAAAAAAAGTTAAAACAAATGAGCAAAATAACATGAGTAGACACTGCATGGGTAAAAAGATTAACTTTTCACTTAATTTCCTCTATCCTGGCAGTTTCACTGGAAGCCCCTTCTTCTCAAGGACAGGTCAAAGTCACGCATGTGCAAACACACACATACACAGACGCACACACACAGAAGAGGTGCTGCTGTATGTATTGTGGCAGCTCTGTGGGAAAAGCCTGTGGGTCTGGCCAGAGAAAAAAAGGCAAAAATAGAATAGAGCCATCGAGTTGCTCTGACTCCACTGGGCCAATTCAAATCACTCCCTCCCCTCTCTGGTGAGACCTCACAGCCACCATCTAACACACACACACACACACACACAAGTCCAATTCAGTCTCTGCTTTAATTTGTTTCTCTGATTTTCCCCAAGCTTTACTCATATCTTTATTTTGATTTTAGTTTTTAGTCATTGATTTTAAACCAAAACTTATGAGAAAGAGCAAGGTGTCACTGAACAACCTGAGGGAGAAACATTGAACAGATGGCAAGAATTTAAGGAGCAGAAGAAACCGCGTCATCAATTCAGCATTCAGCATCAACTTACTCCTGTTCACTAACATCAAGCCTGCTCTCCTTTAACACACTGACAGAGATAACCCGTCTGTTTGTGTGTGTGTGTATTTTTGTCAGTACAGAAACAGGAAATAAAAAAATGAACTTCTTTTTAAAACGTTAAGGCTTCTCCCTTCTCAGAAGCTTTGAATGTGCAAAGCTGTGACATTGAAAGGTCTAAAACATTTTGTGCCTCCAGTGATTTCTTATTTTCCTTCAACTCTCTTTTGATGGCTGAGCACATTTGTCAAAACTTAGATTTTGAGGCTGTTCACTTTAAACTGGAGTTTGTCAGAAGACAGAAATACTGGAAAAAGTTTTCAGTTCAAAAAGTTTCTTATTGACTAAACATTTTTTAAGGTTTCACACATTGCTGTGCAATAATCAATAATCATGTTGGCAAACATAAAATCAGGTTAATTGATATTCAGCAGATGGCATTAGTTTGTCTTTGTCCTGTGCGTACAATGTGATATTGAGCTGTTTCTAACTTCAGTTTAGAGACGTACCACTGGCTTTGAATTTGGGATGGATTTCAGCCTGTATGAGGGACATGACGGTGGACCACTGCTTGATCAGCTGCTCCCGACGGGTTGGATAGATTTCTGACATGTTTGATATTGTGGTCCTACGACTGCGTTCATCACATGAGCAGAGGGAGACAATGCATGTACTTCTGTTAGTTTCAAAGAAGTTTGAGAGCAAAAGACAACGACAGATGAGATGAGGATGAGCAAATTCTCATTCTCTCAGTCTCTTTCTTCTATTTTTATTAAATTTTACACACCGCTCTGATTTGATTTTTGGACTATAGCTGGCAACTTTTTGATAGCCAGTCACCTGTGTACTGTTGAACCAATAAGTCGAATATCTAATAATGTTTTGCACTTAAGGGCTTTCATTTTTCTTATTTGACAGTGCTCCTTCAAACTCAAAATATACAAATTAGATTTTGGTTCAAGCAATATTTTAATAAACACAGCTCTGTTCATTTAAAATGGATGGCTTTGTTTTCAAGTTGGTCTGGTAGCTGGAGAGGTGCCAGCTGACTTCCTAGGCTCTACCAAGGTGCCCTTGAGCAAGGCACGGGATCCCAAAAACTGTTACAGTAGCACAAGCCATCCCTCTGACATCTCTCGGTCAGTGCGTGATCGTAGCACCTGTCCGTGCATGTCCTTGCGTATTTCAGTCTATAGATGTGTATCATGTCTCAACAACAGAATGTAAAAAAATAATTTCTCCATGAGGATCAATAAAGTGTGTTTTCTTTCTTTTTTCTTTCATATAAACAGCAATGGCTGGTATGAATGCATACACACAGGTCTGCTTATACCAACCTTAGAGAACAGAAACCAGAGGTAGGTAAGAGTATGTATAAGTTTTGTGGTTGTCATGTAATAAAGATACCACTAAAAAAGAAAGATCTGTACTACGTTAGGATGTAGGAGGATAAATGTTCAGTTCATGCTGTGTGAGCAGTACTAAACACACAAACTCGAGAGTCAGGAATGGAGGCCTGACTCTCCTTTCTGTTGCTTCCTGCTGCTTAACATTTCACTTTCTGTGACTACGTTATGAGGCCTAGGTTTGAGTGTGCATTTCTTTGTGTTTGTATGATGATGCATTCCAGTTGATCTCAGAAGTCAGATTCTATGACCTGCAAATTAAATAGGTCACTGGGAACGCCTCCTTTAGTCAGAAATTCCCACTGGGAAGTAAGACGATGTTCAGGTACCCTGACTTTACCAGCTTGTAACTGGAACACGTTTAATTGGGATGTGGCGTAATTCCTACTTCTTCAAGTCCAAAGTTCCGAGTTAAATGGCACACACCGTTATTGACTGATGGCTCCATACAAGGAGTCTTTGCAGGAGTTTTGGGAGAGAAGTGAACTGTTATAAAGTGTCTGTATGACAAAAGCGGGGGAGTTTATGTTGAAATGCCAAGAGTTGTTTGAGTGTTACTGCCCCAGCATGGAACACTCTACTTTCCGCTCTACTTTCTGAACACACAAGGTGGAGGGAGTGAAGCGAAGCAGGGTTTAATTAGGGCACGATTTGAACTCTCTTAGTTCCTCCCTGGGAGGGGGCACAGGTCATGCCAACTATTATAAATTGAGCTAGACTTTATATGTGTTCAGGTGTGTCTGTGTGGGAGGAATAATGTGAAAATTTGTGTGCAAGTTTATAAGCGTGTAGACTTGAAGAAAAAAAAGGAGGCAGCTTCTGATTGGCTCTAAGTGTGCTGTTAAATGAAGCTTTGTCAGGGTAACTGGTGCTTGACATGCCTGTGATGATCTGCAACAACCTCACCACTGTGGGGTCACATCAATCTGATCTGTCTCGGTCCTCATCATCTCTCTACTGAAAGCTGTTAATCAAACATGGGAAGGCACAGATTTATGATTCTGAACAACCCCCAGCTCGTTACAGGTAAAAACAGGGCTATGTTTTAAGTTTCTTCATGTACATTATGTCTTTTAACAGATAAGATAGTTCTTATAAAAATATATACTAGATGCCTGCTATAAGTTAATAAGGCTCATTAATTGACCTTTTGTTGCATTTCCCAACAACCACAGAGTACCTCCAAAAGAAACTTTGACCCCAGCCAAGTGTTTTCAATATGTCACCATAATACTGGTCATTTAGGACTGTTGACATGTGTGCTTGGGGTGTCTGCAAGAGTAATTTTAGAATACACACACTGTAGTCATGGAGTATTTTTCATCCTATTCACTACTAGGGATGTAAAATATATAAGTTTGGTACCATGACTGGTCAAACAATTAACCCTGGTTTCACAAACATCATGATTATTTTGCATTATTTAAGCCTTAATACAATTACTTTTAATGCAGTATATTTGAGTTCCTGTCTTTGCCTTGTTTGTGAAATTATGGTATTCACAATTATTTCGAAGGAAAAATGCTTTTTCTTTTTTTTTTTTTAACAAATAATTACTTAGTTTTCACAAAAAATCACTATTCCATTCTTAAGAATTCTTTAGAAAAATTTTCCAGACTTTGGGATAAAAATATGATAAAAAAAAATCAGTGCAAAATAATTACAAGAGTTTTGACCAAAAAATAATTACTGAAGCTGGTTTCATTAAATTTAGAACTTTTGTTACTCTCATGCTTAAGAGTTTTAAGACTGAGGATGTTTATGTTTAATATGAGCAGAAAAATGAAGTCCTAGTTAGATCGCAGCTGGGTATTTTTAACAGCAGCACATGCTGTTTATAAGAAACTTAATGTGGGACAAAAGCTTTTTTAATAATTAATCTGGTTAAGGCATTCCCTTTTACATCTTTGTTATTGTTTCATTACTTGAATTTTAACAGAAGCAAATGTTAAGTGCAATGTTTCAATGTTCAATTCTTCATTGGAGCCTTCTTTGGCAGTACTTGTGAGTGGTGTTGAGGGCGCTGCTGCTTGGAGTCTAACAAACTTCAAGTTATTGTCCTAACTGCCTTCACCTGATTGGATGAGGCTTTCCAACAAGTAAAAGCTGCCCTTGTGGCACTCATAATTAGGTGGTGCTGAAATAAAACTGACATTGTTCTATAAATTACATTTTTTTTCATCTCTTACTTGCTGATAGCCCATTTTGGACCACTGATCAATTAAAGTCCTTTTGTAGCCTCCGCTGCACCCACACACACAAACACACTCATCCCATTAATGAGCGGACGGCTAATTAAGGCTCAAAAAAGTGGGGGAGTCACTTCTTTTTGATTGATAGCATCCCTTCTCCTCTCTTCCTGCTATTTTGCATTTTAATGTTCATTAATAAACTTTTATTGTTTTGTTAATTATAATACCATCCTCCCCCGTTGAGATAATAACCGAACAGTGTGGTTTCCTCAGAAACATTTTCTTCTCTGTGAACTAAGGCGACAGACCAATGGAGGGGGCCGGACAGAGGAAAAAAGAAAGAAAAAAGGGAAACAAAAGGGACAAATTATATTCAAACTGAGAGAAAATGGCAAAAAGTGCAGAGTGTGGTTTGGTAATAAGAATATGATATGACCTTCTTTCATTCATTAACAAACTGAACAATCCACTAAAGCCACAACAAGTGTTTAATTAAGTTTTTAGTAATGTGGTCTGTGAAGCTGCAGGAACCCATGATTGAAATCTAGATCCGAACTTCTTAAAGTTTTAGTCCTCTGTTGATGGACTTGAAGTTTTTGTGGCAGCTATGCGTGTGGTACTTGGGGTGTAAAACCACCACAACCATCTAACTTATTCTTAAATTCATCTGCTATTTAACACAAGTCTAAATTATTAATGTATAATTAATGTATTGATAGAATGTGTTATGGAAGAAAAAAGAAGAAGTAATTCCTGCTACGTCTGTTTTTTTTTCATCTTTTCATGCTTAATACATCTGCTTGTGTGGGTGTACTAATGTGCATCTGATTGTATATGTGTATGTGTGTGTTGGCTCATTTGAATGCGTGTGTGTGTGTGTGTGTGTGTGTGTGTGTGTGTGTGTGTGTGCTGCGGCCCTAGAGGTGCTAGGCCAGGGACGCGCATGATGGATCGTGGAGGCCAGTTGATAGCGCCATTACTCACTGACTCACACATTCTCACACACACCCACACACATGCATACACACCTGCCTGACACCTGTCCCCCATGGGGGCCCTCCTGCCCCTGAGGCCATCGCCCCGGAGACGAGCAGTGCCCAAAATTATTCTGCAAGACAGCAAATATGAGAAAAGTTTGAAAAAAGGAAATAACTTTAAAACTTTGTAGGACAGAGTCACTCTCCCACCTCCTCTAACTCCTATAACTTTCACATCTATCTATCTATCTATCTGTCTATCTATCTGTCTATCTGTCTATCTATCTATCTATCTATCTATCTGTCTATCTATCTATCTATCTGTCTATCTATCTGTCTATCTGTCTATCTGTCTATCTATCTATCTATCTATCTATCTATCCATCCATCCATCCATCCATCCATCCATCCATCCATCCATCCATGTATCTATCCATCCAGCTATTTATTTATCTAGATATATATCTGAGAGGAAACAGTAAGACATTTTCCTGATTAAATGTTTGGACTTGCACAGAAAATGTTCAGCCTTGTAGACATCCATCTGTCGGCTTAACTCAACAGGTAAGCAATGCCAATGACGCAGTCAGCTAGGAACATAAAGATGTAAGACTGTTGACTTTAATAAAATTACACGATATACAAATAAAAGGCTGTGTTGACAGCAGCATGTATAAGGGTATATCAGGGTGAGAAAAGGTGTGAATAATGCTAGCTTACATCTAATCTCTTATTGCAATATGACTTAAAGGTTTTGCACAGATGTAAAATCAGTGAGTAATTGTGCCTTATAATTTTGATCTCAATATCATTTAAAATAATTGTGATTATAATTCTTTCCATGATTGAGCAGTCTTACTAAATTTCACTAGAATGAAGCGCCAGAGTCTGTGTTGTGATTTGGTTTGCTGAGCATCAAACGTATTGATACTGGTGAAGATGTCAGTGTCAGATTTCAATACTCACCCCATGTAAAAAAGCAGACTCGCCAAACACAGAACACAGACAAGGCGGTATAAAGCCTCAAACAGAAACTCTGAAACACTCAGACAGACACACAGACACACAGCTACCCTGGCAGACAGACAGGTAGCTAATGTTATATCTAAAGACTCACAGGGAGTTGCTACAGCTCAGAGCAGAGCACCTGGGGACACGGCAGCCATATGTTTAAGCTTTGTCTCGTCCTACAAAACTCAGTCTGCCCTTCACGTGATTTGTCAAAGGGCTGCGCACAGTGACAGGTACAGGGTACAGGAGGGCCCGAGATATCGAGGCACACTGCAGCGAGACAAGAGAGAGAAAGAGAAAGAGAGACAGAGGGGTGGACAGAGGGAGAATGGCCAATACAGGTCGTCAAATACAGCAGAGCTTCAAGACACACAAGGAACAGAAGGAGAGGGGTGCTGGCTGGAGACTTAGAGGCATGTTAGGTAACAAAACAAGTGTCTGGGGGTTGTGTGCAGTAATTTGGGAAGAAAGGAAGCGTGGTAGGAGAGGAGGAAAGAGAGAAAACAAGAGCAGCAAGACAGTGTAGAGATGAGGGGAGGGTGGGAGGAGGTGTGGGTCAAGAAGTAGAGTGCCTCAGGGTTTCTTTTTTCCTAAGTCCCCCTCTCCCTCCACCCGCTCCTCTCTTGCCCCGTCTTTTGGTCCTCTTTTACCTCCCACCGCCCCCGACCGCACCCCCTCCTCCTCTCTCTCTGTCCTTCTGTGCAGGGGGTTGAGGCGCCGAACAGATTATGGCGTAATTAAGGCGCTAAAGCAGCACATTATCCACCTGGTGGCTTATCCAGGGTGGCTAGCACCATGGCTAGGCTAATCAGCCCGTGTGTGTGTTTAGGTGAGTGTGTATGTGAGTAGAGCCAGCAGCATTGGGGCCCATCTCACCTGATTAAGGCCTCTTATAGGGATGTGTTAAAAGCATTAGGTGAGGACAGGAATGTAATTCGTCATGTTTAAAGGCTGAAAATTGAATCAGGGATTAGGAGGCGGCCAAATGAGTGCACATACACATTCTAAGCTAAATGAAGGAAAGTCATATCATATTTTTTCTGTCCTTTTTATTATGTTCTTTCCTCGTTATCCCCTCTTCTCTTTATTTTCTCCACTTTCATCCATTTATTTAATTTCTTTTATTTCCATTCTAATTCTGCCCTCATGTCTCCTTTTCCTCGTCCACTCGGAGGTTACGTACGCCGTAAAGTAATAAGACAACACTTCTGAGTCCCACTCTGCCTTTTTGTCCTCTCTCTCTCTCCCCACTGTCCTCTAAGTGGTTAAATTGAAAATAATTGTGCACACAGACCCCAGAATGCAATCAACGGCCAGGACGATGTGCTCAGAAGTGAAGCGGGAATTATTAGGTTGGAGAGAGTACTAAGTGTATAGTGAAATACCTCAGAGAGTAATTTTATACCTTCAGACTTTATTAAAGCTAATAGGTTTACATATACCTCCCCGAGGCTGGTCAATTCATTAGTCGTAACCGTTAGGAAGTCTTACGCACACAACAAAGTCAGAGCATTCAAGTGTGTGCGGCTCAACGCCTGTCCCTATGTTTTCAGGAGATGTTTCAGAAATTACAAATAGATAAAAAATAACTTAAAAGTGTTGCTTATGACCGATCTCAGTAAAGTAGATAAAAGCATGAGGATAAACTGAAGAAACACTTAAAAACACCGAAAAGGTCCAAAAGACAGGAGAGAGAATCTACCTATAACAGCAAGACCATGAAGCATAAAAGAAGATTAAATCAGTGGTTGCTGGACTTTGGTAGGGCCGCTCGATGGTAGCAAAAAATACAAACATAATTATTCTAACTGAAATTAAAATTGTGATCATAATAAAACATGTATTAGTTTCACAGCATGAATCTTATGAGCTTTATGAACACTCATAACGATTGGACGTCTTGAACACTTTGAAAAGCAAGCAATAAATCGAAATAAATAGAAAAATACTTTTAAAAAACTCCATAAATAACAATACCTAAAAATGATCAATAAAAATATAGCAAACACTGAATAATTTACCACAACTGACATGAGTGCAAAACACCCAATGCAGCACAGTAATTGCTAAATATCAATTATGTTATTCTCATGTTGATGGAAAAACTAAATTTGTATAGAGATTAAACTTGATTAATTGCTCATCCTTGGCAAATGTTCAATATTATTTGTGTTTTTATGTCTCATTTAGTCAAATTCTTCCTTTTTTTAATATCATAAGGACTTAGTTGTGCAGTATAAATAATGCCAGATAAATAAAATGCCATTTAATTATGTGACAGACTTGATTATTTGTTAAAATAATATTAATATTTTTTAAAGGCACCTTTAAAAACAGACTGATTACAGAATTGTTTCAAAGATGTGACAGTATACAAAGTAAAAGGAAAAGTATACTTTTGTATTTTAAAATAAACATACTCTTAAAATGAAATCTACATGATTAAACATTATTTCTGAAATTAGAAACTAACTGTGACAAACACCTCATGATACAACTTATAAAACATGGAAATTTATAGTGGCAGTTTTGTAGTAACATGGCAGCAGTGACTCTGTTTTAATGATTGCAACTAAATGTTTTAGTAATTGTTATACATACATTTTTGTTAAGATAAAGTCTATTACTTTATTCTTCGAGGAGAGATGTGCCTTCTCCTCAAGTCTTACATTGTGGTTGTTTTTTCTGTTTTTCTTAATTAGAGAAAAACAGAAAAATTAAATTCAGAAATTTCTGAAGCAACAAAAAAGCAGAATTTGAACACTGGGGTGTCTTTGTCAAGGGCGCTGTCTTTATTTTCATGATCTGCTGAGTGGACAAACACTCAACAGTAAAATGCAGTGTGCCAGCTGTGTGTGTGTGTTGTTTGTCTATTTACGTCCTTACATGTGAGAGACACCTTGAGGGGGTATGAAGGTGATGATGCTCAAGTCAGGGCACATTTTAGACCTGTTATAAACAAAAAGATGGAAATTGTACATGTGACATATTCTTTTACTTTCTAATGATCTAAGTTGTCTAACATTAGATACTATACATTTTTATTTATTTTTTATAAATGAGATAAACCTTTTTTGTCCCACTCAGTACCGATGCTGGTATGAAGATGATGCACTGTATTTTTGCACCAATTTATTTTGTTTTGCTACGTTTTCCTTTAAATTATTAATTTATTTTGTTTTATTATAATTTTCGATATATTAGTATTGTTTGCTGTGGTTCCCAAAGTTGGGGTCTCAAGACACCTAGGGGGTGAAGCAAGATGCTTCCCAAAAATAACTTTAAAAAATGTAGATGATTTTCAAAAATATTTTAAATGTATTTGTGAACCATTATTTCAAATATTCCCTGTATCAATGAAATGAGTTTGCTTTGAATTAAACCACTGTCCAATGAACTGTATGCTGAAATGAAGGTGGAAGAAAAAGTATCTTAAATTTAATTTGCACAACACTTATGATATTAGACCCCATTCAAACAGCAGGGTGTAACACCCTGAAATTAATCTGAATATACCCGCTGCCCTTTAGTATTTCTCCTCCCTCACCCCTCCACTGACTGTCATGCAAACTGCAGGAAAGCTGTCTGCGGTGAGAGTCAAATGAACAAAAAGATCAGTAAAATATCTGGGTGGGTCAGTCACCTGGATAATTCTTGGGAAAGCCAGAGTTGTGTGTGAAAAGGGCTTAGGAGTCTGCCGCTCTTAAAGACCCCAGAGTGGGGGCTGATTATCATAGGTTTTGTTATTTTGAGGATCTCAGGTCAAAAAGTTTGGGAACCCCTGGTCTGGGGTACATTTTAACGTCTACTGATTTCAAAATATCTGGTTTTGCATGTGAAAGGGATCCTTACAAAGCTTTCATGAAAATACTCACTTGTTCAAAGCATTGAAAAAATGTAAAAACAAGAAAAAAGGAATAACAAGTTTAAAGGCCTGTATTATACTGGTTAATCATAAAAAATATGTACTACTTTAGATCATGTTTCCCTTGCAGTCTGTGTTTTATTCTTCCCTTTTTTCCATAAGCACTTAACTCCCTATTAGTTTTCCCTTCGTTGACCTCATTGGACAAACTTGCACCCCCCTTTTTCCTTGATATGAAAATATTTAAATCTGGCCGTCAGGTTTATTCATAACTCCTTTTTTATGCAATTTCTAGTTGAGGTGCCCTTGTAAAAGACACTGGACCCTAACAGGACCTTTTGATGACATTTTACATCAAACAGATACGGAGGATCTGAAGACAGTTTATCAACAGGAATGAAAATGAACACTTGTTTTTCTTTAATCTTTTGAGGGATTGGTGGACACAGTATCACAAGAGTAACCACAGATATTTATAATATCAACAAAAATATCCTGTACGTTTTTAAGTGCTACAGCTCAGATGGTTTTCTATAATTACTGGGGGAGGATGGTGCCCTTGTTAGCTCAGTTTTTTTGAGATACTTTTAATCACACTATTTAAGAAAACATGTCTGAAACTTCACCTTCTCCTCCCACTTCTAAACCAGGACAGCACGAAGGTTAAATCTCACAAAAGTGAAATTAAATGAGGAGAGAAAGCATCAATACTGAAAGGCTGAGTCACTGTCAAGGGCACCTTTTAGATATTCAGTGCAGGGTAGGACATATGTGATCATGCATCTGCAGCCACTATTAAATTATCACTGTACTGTTGGCAGCCAGGAAACATATGGTGCAAAAGCGTTCTGCAATTTTTAATCACTGTCTCAATTCTTTAAAGACAAAAATATCTATTGCTATAATTTCTGCATATGTTGATTTTATTCAAACCAAATGTTGAGATTTTTTTAAGTCATTCTGATGGAGATTCAGCCTCAATGTGTGCATAAATTACTGCTATTAATTGAATCTTATCTAAATAATATTAACTAAAGACCATGTCAGCTAAAAAATAAATATATAGTTGTTTATAGTTTCTATATATTGACATTTATGAATATGAATTTAACTAAACATGCCCACAAAAGGAAATCCTCTTGGTGAACACAAAAATGCCGTTTAAGACCTCCTCTTTTACTTTGCCTTTTTATTTAATTTCTGTGCCTTCTAAATCTGTGTTCATGTGTTTGTTTTATGCAGATTGTGGTTGAGATCGCAGCAGTGTGCATGTTATTTGGTCACATCTGTTTTTCTATTTTTAGACTGGAGTCTCAGCCACATGAAGGTCATTGTACTGACACAATAAAATTATCAGATTTACCCTGAAGTTATTTCATCCAAAAGCTGCTTAAAAAATTTTTTTTGGCTCCAAGAATCAGAGAAATCAACGCTTGGAATCATGAAATACTAGGAAAAAGTAATTCACAAATTCTGTTACTAAAAGGAAACCACTTTTAATTTATTCTGTGACGTGAAGTTTCACTTTAACATAATTAATTCTCAGGTAATCATATGAATTTTTTGAGCCCTAACATGACAAATAATTAAATCACTTATGTCATTACATTATTTATAGGATTAATAACACAGCGACAATTTAGCTGCTTCCTTTCCCCAATAATTACATTGTAATTACACTGTGAGTGAGTGTAAGAAAATGTGACACAGCTGCTCACCACCAACAGGCCAATTACTCAGCTGACCTTGACTGAATTAACTAATCACACAGGTAGACATGGCTACACCCTAAGACCAATACACCCTCTGTCTTGTAGTTTTCCTTCATTAAGGACCTGAACAACCTTTTGTAATTAACAGTCTTTTACATTCTAATAGCCACTAAATACAATGTGATTACAGAGAGAAGGGACTAGAGACAAAAACCATGGAGTAGTTTTAATTTTGATGTCATTCTTAATATTAAGTAAAGCACAATATTCCTGCACAATATTATCATATGTGTGATGCAAAATACTAAATGTACGATGACAATCAGCCTCTACTGTCAGTATCTTCAAGATACAATAACATACTAATAATAATAGCCCTCATTTAACCAGATAGGTCATTTGAGAATCAGTTTTCATTCATAATGGCATCATGGCCAAGAGGCAGCAACAAAACAATAAGGACAGCAAAAAAACATAGAAATAAATTAAACAAAATATACATGACACACCAACCCAAAAGAAAGTATAAAAACATTAATGCCCAAACTACCATGGTAGTTTTTTTTTCCTCCATAAAGACCATCTCATGTTTATTATCTGTGATAACAATTTATATACAAAATAAATTACGATGGCATTGATTTTTGCATTACATGTGCATTTTTCCATTTTTTCTGTCATGCATTTTTTAAGAGACACCTAAAAACACTGTAGTCTGCACATAGAAACAGACTTTTAGGAGCTCCTTATTTTCCCCTGTAAATCTTATTATGGATGTGTGGGTATATATATGAGCGTGCAGTGGGTTTTTCTTTTTCTTGTTTCAGAGAAACTCTGAAATTTTATGTCCAGTGTGCAGTGTGAATATAATGTTTCCAAAATATCAAATATCCTTTAAATATGATCACAATTTTTTGATTTTGATTTAACAATAAACTTCAAATTTAATCCAAAAATTCTGAGTGAATGTGTTTTCTCATTTTTCCCCTTTTGCTGAAGCAGTGTGCAGGCCTGTCTTGTGTCTTCAGCAGCAGAATTTTGTCCCATTAGCTCATTTTTTAGAAGTGCTACACACACCTAAAATAAGTTGGCCAGTCCCTTCAAATCAACTGAACACACAGCAGCAAACACACCAAGCATTTGGATGAATTTATGAGCAATGTGAGAGGTTTCAGAAATCAGAGGGAGAACGTCACCCTAACTCTGCCCGTCTGAATGATCTAGTGTGGTCTTCTTTTTGTTTATAACTCCACTTTATGTGCGGCTGTTCTGTAGCTATTCTGGTGCTGAATGTGCTGGATGACTTCGTCTGCCAGCTCAAAGACAAAGAAGGACGGTCATTAGACTATTCTGTAACATCAGGCAGTGTGCACCTCTGCCTCTCTCTTTTTGTCCCCTCTCTTCACCACAGACACACACACACACTCACACATACACTTTCCATCTTTCTTGCTCTATTTTGTCTCTTTCTCGCACTTCTTTCTCACTCACAGAGCCACACACTCTCACATTCAGTCTGAGCCGCTGCCTGCATTCCATCAAAGTCTGGAGCCATCTCCTGGTTTAGAGCGCCATCTACAGGCTCAGGGGGAGCAGATTTTCTTCAGCTCAAATCATTGACTGTTAGATCATCTTTCAAAGGGACAAATATTTTTAAAGTTAGAGAAAGGCTTGGTGAAGGAACACATTAAGAAATGGCAGTGATATTTCATTAGTGAAGATTGAGCGACGCATTTATGTAGGATAAAGAGGAATATAAATCAAACAAATCTGTGATCATGACGAATAACACTCACAATATGTTTTCTTAAGTGTATGAGGCCACCAAGGAGAATTTGGGCAGCTGGTAAAGAAGAAGATTGTTATTAGACAAACTTGTTGTATAAAATTACAGTGTCCCAATCAGGATTGGGGATTAAACTATCCACTTGTCGAATGTTGGTGTTTCTGTGAAGTGGCTCATGAATTTGCTGAACATAGCAGCCACTGTTGCTGATCAAGAAAGTATCATAACAGAGTGATTTGTGACAGAAAACAACAAAAGATGAGCATGGCATTATGTGCTATCACAGAATAAAACTGTCACAATCTATCATGATCCTTAAGGATTATGATGACTCTCCTCATGCACTGTAAGGGCTGTATACTTCTAAACAATAAATAGTTGCAGATAAATCAGTCAATGAGGACCTTTTTGTAAAAGAAACTCCAACCAGCCTTAAGATATTATAAAGAAAAATAACCAGAATATTTTTTTCTGCTTACTGTCAGGGCATGTCATTTATAGAAGATGAACAAAAAGAGAAGATCAAAAACTGTAAAAGGGTTCATTAGTATTTTTTAGAGTTACAAACTGTAACAACCTGCAGACAGATAGTAAGGTCTTTTTACATAATGTAAATTACCCCCACTTTCTACAGAACTTCTTATTATCAAATTAAGGACCTCACGGGACCTTCCTAAGGCCAAGGCTGGGAAAGTTAATGTCATTTTCTGCAATGCAGGATAAAGAGCAGTCAACACAGGAATGTTTTTTACTAGCTAAGATGCTGTATTTTGTTAGAGAATTAAAATATTAATGTAACAATAGGATATTAATGCAAATAAGTCTCCCAAGAGAGCGAAAACAGATACAGACAAAAGCTTGTGTTTCATTATGCTCAGAGAACTTTTTAATTTACTGCTCTGCTATGTTGGTGCTACCTTTTTACTGGGGTTTTCTTGAGTAGCCATTAAAATAAAACAAATTTAATTTATTAAAGATTGGTTTTGTCAAAATGGCATCTGAAATTGAAGATTTTTTGATGATTTTTTTTGGCCTTATCCAAAATATTCAAAATATTATATTTAAGACTTTTTGTGACATCATTAGAATACCCAGGAGCTTTTTAAAGTTTAAGGAATGAGTATAAAAAAGACAAAACTTTGCTGAGGTAAGTTTGTTGTGGGTCTGGGTGATATTACCTGAACATAAAATCTCATATTTTCCCTAACAAAAGTTCCAACTACTTTTGATTGACTTTTATCAAAATATTTCACAGAAGAAAACTGAATTTCCCTCTTGGAATAAAAGTGCCTGCTATAGCAGAGATAAACTTTGTAGTTTGGAGGAAGGATGGTTTGTAAACGTGAACACAACAAAAACAAACCCTATTTTCACAAAAGATTTACATTTATTATTATTTTATCTAATTTAAAATACAAATATGAACCTAGAACTTTGCCTCTGCAAAATATGGCAGGCCCCACTACTTAAAAAATAGTGAAAATTTTTAGTGTTTCGGTCTTAAACAATGCCGCAACGTTTAAAAACTGGAGTGGATGATAACTGCGGAGGTCCAGGGTAAGCAAACTAAGCAGCTGAGTCAGTCGAGGAAAATAGACGATCTTCATTTTTCAGAATTGTCCACAACAAAAATGTGAATTAACAAGTCAAATGATAAATCGTCAAGGCCTAGTTTGTTGGGTTTGTGTAAAGCTCCAAGCTACTTTTAAGCAATTCTTTATACTTTGCTGATTAATCTGTGCACCTCTACTTAGACTGTAAAAACTCAGAATAAAAGTGACATGGAGAAGTTGAATCAGAATGATGTGCAAAGACCTAAACTTGCACATAACCTGTCTTTGGAGAGCATAGATGAGTGTGTGTTGGTTGCATTCAGAAGCAAAACATTCAGTGTGTGGCTGAGTGAATGCACTGCTTTAGCTTCTGTCTTCTATTTTGCAAGCGCTTACAATAGCCTGTTATATTTGTTAAAGTGATGAATGAGTTTGCCCAATCCATTCTTCATTTCCCGTGTGTGTGTGTGTGTGTGTGTGTGTGTGTGTTCCAGCCCTCTCAAAGTCATTGTTTCCCTGGAGAGGGGTCAGTGTGCTGGTCAAAGCTTTCTGCTGCCATGCTCACCTCCCACCGCTGACCACAGGGAGGGAGGGAGGCTCACTTCTACCTGTAATGTAAGGGGATTTAAATAACACTGTGATCTTTCATTGTGACTGCACTGACTTTAGATATATTTGGTATATTTATGAATATTTCTGGGTGAAGACAAAGGTAAAAGAAGGACAGCTTCCCCTGCATTTGATAAGAAAAATATTACTATTGCTTATCAGATTCAGATTCGGCACTATGTCAACAAAAAGGGAAAAGGAGGACGAAGAAGTATAATCAAATCATGTGAACGCAGGGATGGACAACTGGTGGCCTGGGAGCAACATGCAAACTTTTATCTCACTCAGTGTGGCCTGTTAGTCAATCGTTAATATGAAGTCAGCATGAATACAGCAATATAGTAATCTTTCATAACTGATGTATGTTTGGTTTCAAAACAAACATTGAAACAAGCTAAATTATTAAAGTTTTTCTACATAAATGTGACTGGCTGCATTTGTCCTGATCCTTTATAAAGGATTTGTCTATGGATTTGAAAAAGTGAAATATAACAAAATCATATTTGTACCAGGAAAGTAACATGTTCATTTCACTAAAAAAGGATCTCAAACACATTTTATTTCAGTGTTTATCTTAAGCGTAAGATTAAAACTAGCCTACAAAAGTTATCCAGTTTTTGAAGAAGCACCCAAAAACCAGCCCAAAATGAATTGGAAAGGGATAGTCTTAATCACAGTGTAAAAGTTAGAATTGTTAAGACTTTAGATTGTCTTCAATTTCAAAACTTAAAGTGAATACTTATAATGAATGTTAAAGCTAAACATTTCAATACTTCTGTAAAAGTCCAACATTAGGGTACAAGAGAATACAGAAATAAGCAGAAACATTAGCATAGGTCTTTCCATGGGGTCATAGGCTCCTTCCCCCTCAAACACACACACTCACATTATTAACCAGTCTGTCTGGGGGGTTGAGTGTGCTGCTTCTCTGCCTGTGTTCGCTCACTGCCCCTAGAACAATTTCAATTTTAATAGCTTTTACCATGTATCTGAAGCACTAGAGACATGGAAAGAAAGGACGACACGCACAGAATGAGGGTGGTGGTGGTGTGGGGGGGCGGGGTTAGACCCGCTTGTTGAAAATAGAGCCATCAAAAATGAAGGCCGGCCTAGCACAGCCCACAGACAGACAGACAGATCCCGGGAGCATCTTGTAATTATCCCTGTGGACGAGTTGCCTCTAGCTGGGCTCAGCTTCCCACCCCAACCCCCTCCTTTCTATCATTCCTCCATCCTGCCGCTAACCCCTCCGCTGCTAATTTCATCCCAGGGATTAGCCCCCGCTTGCTTGTCTATCTTGTAATATTTCTGGGGGGTGAAATGGTGGAATATCGCCTTCTTCTACTTATAATAAGACTTAGTGAGATGGGCTGGGGCAGGCCTGGGCCTCCCTCTCTCACTTCTTCCTTTTTTTCAGTCCACTGCCATACAAGGATGGAGAGAGGGGTTAAAAAAGAGAAGAAGGGAGGGAAGGAGGGAGAGAGAGAGAGCACCCCGGGAAGTGCCACTGCTGCAGCGACGCAAGCTCCACCGGGAAGTGACCGCAGGGAAGGTGTGAAGGTGAAAGTGAAAGCGGCGCATGGCGGCGCATGGCGGCACAGCGCTCTGGTAGTACCTGCAGGGCAATGCAAGCTGTTTTCTTTATGCATAAAAGAGAAGGAGGGAGGGAGAGAGGGAGGAGGGGAGACACTGAAAGAGAAGTGCCGCACACCGCATATCCTCCATCCGTTCTTTTGTCTAACTGCCTGATGTTTTGTGATGAAAATGTCTTTCTTTCCTCCTGACTTTTGTCTAGACCTGTCTGTGAGACGACTGAATCATCAGTATGTCTGTTGTTCTATAAATTCAGCTGTCTGAGGGATGTTTAGAGGCGTCACTGAACACAAAACATCCACTGCAGTGATGTGTTGCAGTTCAGGGTTGTAAAAAGTTAAGGAGTTAGATGATCGTGAGAAAAAAAAACACAGGGTGAGGGAGCCCATAATGATATGCTATTTACACATGCAGCTGTGGAAAAAATGAGAAACCACTCTAACTTTTCTTTGAATCAGCATCTTTACTCGATGGCTAAGCCTAAACAATATTTGAAAAAAAAAAAAACTACCATTGCAATGTTTTTTTTCTTGTGCGATTAGGAATGATACGGTTAATGGTTAAATGATAAACCGCAGGTAAAATTTCAGAGGGTTAGTATTACCGTTTCCTTTTTTAATTACTGTGAAACCTCACTTTGTCAAGAACTCATGGTGATGCTGCTCATTGCCTGGAAAAGCCGGAACTATGTGTCTGCTCCTCAGCAAAGCAGCAGCTGTCCCTCAGTCGCAGGCAAGCATGTGCAGTTTGCAATGTTTGGCCTCTGAAAGTGAAAGTATGGCGGTTGGTGCCCGCACAGACACTTAACCAGAGATTTTTCCCCCCTCAAAATGGAAAAGTCTGAAGTCTGGTCGTATTTTGGATTTTACAAAGATGCAGAGGGGAAACTGATTGAAGACAGTCACCCCATCTGCAGAAAATGCAGAAAAAAGTCTCCGTGAGTGAGACAGGAAGAACCGCAAAGCACCAGCAGCACCTCCACCACCGCAGCATCAGAGGGGAGAGGCCTGGCTGGATTGTTGAGAGAGACCTCAGCAAGGAACCAGAGAGGTGAAGAGGGTCAGGTCATTCTTAAGTTCACATTTTTTAACTAAATAAAACTTTGATTGTGTGATTCAAACTACCGTAATTCCTCGAGCATTCCACGCTATTCAAATAATTTCCACCGGATTCTGAAAGAAGCGGAGAAGATGTACATTACGGTAAAGGCTTTGCCTGAGGGGGAGGGGAGGGAAGTGAGGGGAACCGGCAAGATGGGACTCTATCTTCAGCTGGACAGGAACTGCTTCAAGGACTATCCTCAGTAAAAAAAAAATGCCTGGACATGGTCTAATATAACAAGCTTTGGCATGGACACTAAATGCTGTAGGAAACCAAAAATGCTTGAGTTTGTGTAAAATAGGTTGTTTATTTTTGGTCATCTCAAAAACTTTGAACATGTTCATTTAGAAATGTTTATAAAGAGAAACCTGTTAAAAGTTCAAATACGTTTTCCTTCTTTTCTTTTAATTACATACTGTTTTAAGTATTTATAACATAATAATGACAAATACTTGCCAGAATTTTTTACTTTTATTTCTCATGAAAAAAGGGTGAAAATTATTCAAAGGATAATTCCTGACACATTTATTGGCAAAAAAAAAGACAAAACGATCAGGTGGCCTGTTATAAATATAGTATTAAAAGGGTTTAAAGATGTCAGTGTGTGTATAACTTCTTTCTGAACATTTTGAGCACATTGCAACAATACCATGATAATAATGATAACCGTGATAATTTTGGTCACAATAACTGTGATATGAAATTTTCATACTGCTACATCCCTACATGCGATACATACTGTGAGTTTTGGGAACTGCATAAGGAAAATGCATGCTTTAAATTTCATGTAAATTAATTGAATAATAACAGTTACAGGGCTGCTAACAGTGCTTACGCCACGTTTTTTTATTAAATGGCTGGTTATTAATGAAATTATAACCCTCTTATCCCAAGACAGTCTAACATTGAGTTTTGTTAGATAGACAAAGTCAAATCTTATTCTTTTGTTGAAGTTTTATAAAGCCAGAACAAAAAGGACTGCTCTTCAGAAGCTGTATAATGGTCTTCGATGAAAAGAAAATAATACTTGTTATAAGGGTTTCTTTTTTTGAGGAAACATAACTTTTGGCACTTTTTTAAATTTCAAATCTATATCTGTGTTTAGAATGGGAAAAAATAACACATTAATGCCTTAATGAACTGAAATTGATAGGAGAGCATGTATCAGGACTCCACTTGGTATGGACTAAGGTCCCCTTTGCCCCCATGTGCTTTACGCTCTGACAGCAGGCACACAGGAGGAAGGTAGGAGTAGATGTTTGTCTTTATGTTAATCTTTACAAATGATCCTGCAACTCGTTATGAAATTACTTACATGTCATCAAACATTTCTAACAAGCTTAAAGGTTTTTGTTCTATGTCAATGTGGTGGTAACTTGAAACAAATGAACAGACTGCAGAGCTTCCACACACATCAGCCGATATTTTTAACCACCACAGCACCATGTTTGTGCTCTCAGTGGGCTGTATTTTTGCTCAGTGCATTGACAAGCTGTAGAACAACAAATTGTTCTGTCTCGCTACATTGCAGGCCATTGAGAGTGAGCCTTGCATGCCATGTCGGTGTGTCTGTGTCTGAGCAGCAGCTCCATCATTACACCAGCAATCTGGAGACCAAATGAGTCTGTATGTACAGCGCTCTGTTTTCTAACCCTTAGGTTGAGTTAAGATTGTGTTATTAGTTATAAAGAACAGAAAACAGGTACTTGAGGTCTGATTGACCAATGCTGAAATGGTTGCATGTCATTCTGAAGAACACAGGACCAACTTTTAATGTCTGTGATGTGACTTCCGCACATGTGCACATTGCAAGCTTGGTGGAAAAAAATGTATCGTTCAACCCTAAAGGAGGCCATTCTATACTAGTGTATGTCAAGTTTTAACACATGAACCTCTTTTATTCTTCAAAACAATCAAGAGGTTGATTACAAGACAATGTCATGACATGCAAAATGCAAATATAAAAGACTGCTTATTTAGTTTTACACTGTACAGAAGCTTCTGATGAAGGTCTTTTCTTCATTTAAAATAAGGACCCTTGATATCAATCCCTTTACTCTTCCATTAAACTGAAGTGCTACTTTATGATTTTAAAATCAAATTCCAGATATTTAAAAGCCTATATCTGATCTTGGCAAAATGATCATAATTTTTGCACAACATAAGAAGCTGCAATCAACACATGTTCAGTGTCCCATCTATCTATCAATCTTCCATCATTTATCTGGGGCTGGGAAGCTGGGGCAGCCGGCCAAGCAGTTTAGCCTCAACTTCCGTCTCTCCTGCCACAATTTCAAGTTTCTCCTGGGGGATTCCAAGACATTTCCAGGCCAGATGGTATACCATATATAATACCTTCGGCGGGTTCTGGGTCTGCCCTGAGGTCTCCTCCAAGTTGGGCAGAAAACCTC
The DNA here is from genome assembly GCA_037902135.1 of Cetoscarus ocellatus. Lineage (NCBI taxonomy): Eukaryota > Metazoa > Chordata > Actinopteri > Labriformes > Labridae > Cetoscarus > Cetoscarus ocellatus. Next base: position 1,936,486 of record JBAMNC010000395.1, on the reverse strand, counting down.
CACAGGAAGGTGACCAGGAGGCATCCTAATTTGACACCCAAACTTCCTTAGCTGACTCCTTTCATTGCAAAGGAGCAGCATCTCTATTTTGAGATCCCTCTGAAAGTCTGAGCTCCTCATCTGATCTCTAAGGCTAAGCCCAGCCACACTCCTCAGGAATTTCATTTAAACTTCAGTCATGACCCAGAGCTCACCTCAATAGTTCAGTACAGTTTAACCCTCACCATGAACAAGACCCCGAGATACTTAAACTCCTTCACTTGGGGCAAAGACTCATTCCCCACCTTGAGGGGGAAGTCCACCTTTTTCTGGCAGAGAACCATGACCTCAGACTTGGAGGTGCTGAACCTCATCCCAGCCGCTTTGCAAGGGGCAACCGTGGTGTAGGCCAACACGCACTGGGAACACATCAAACTTTGCACAAGAATGCGGACACAGCTCTCACTTTGGTCGTACAGGGACCAAATGGCCCTAAACAGATGTCCCTGAACACCGTATTCCTGCAGTGCCCCCCCACAAGATCACCCAAGGAACACAGCTGTAGGCCTTCTCCAAATTTACAAAACACATGTAGACTGGATGGGCAAACTCCCATGCTCCTCGAGTAGCCCTGCAAGGGTAAAGAGCTAGTCCACTGTCCCACGGCCAGGGTTGAATCCACATTGTTCCTCCTGGATCTGAGGTTCAACAATCGTCCAGAGCCTCCTTTCCAGCACCTTGGAGTAAGCCGTCGCAGGGAGGCTGTGTAGTGTGAGTCTCCTGTAATTGGAACACACTCTCCAGTCCCCCTTTTTAAAAATGGGGACCACCACCCCAGTCTGCCACTTCACAGGCACTGTTCCCAACCTCCACACAACATTGAAGGGGTGCGTCAGCCAAGACAACCCAACAATGTCCAGAGCCTTCAGCATCTCAGGGCGAATCTCATCCACTCCTGGTTCTCTGTCACTGAGGAGCTTTTGAACCACTTCAGTGACTCCGCCAAGGAAATGGATGAGTCCTCCCACTGATCTTCAGTCTCTGCCTCCTTATCAGAGGACATTCAGGAGCTCCTCAAAGTGTTTCTTCCAATGTCCAACAATATCCCCAGGTAGGGTCAACAGCTCCCCACCCCTGCTGATAACAGCCTGAGCAGAGCTCTGCCTCCCTTCCCGAGTCGTCAAACAGTTTGCAAGAACATCTTTGAGGCCAACTGATAGTCCTTCTCCTTGGCCTCTCCAAACTCCTCCCCCACATCCAGCATTGAGTGTGAAGCCGCAGTCCTCTGAGCTAGTTGGTACCTGTCAGCTGATTCTGGAGAACCTGACAGACCTCTTTCTACAGCTTGACAGCTTCCTTCACCACTGGTGTCCACCAGTGGGCCCTCAGGTTTCTGTCACAACAGGCACCAATGACCTTCAGTCCATAGCTATCAGCAGCCACTTCCACCATGGGAGTTCTGAACATGGACTACTCAGACTGTCTGTCTCAAACCTTCCTCATAACGCACAAGAAGTTTTTCTGGAGGTGGGAGTTGAAAACCTTATGGACAGGGGCCTTTGCCAAATGTTCCTAATTCACCCTTACTACCCATTTAGGTTTACCAGGTCTGTCTGGCAGCTTCTCCTGCCATCTGATCCTACTCACCACCAGGTGGCGATCAGCTGTCAGCTCTGCTCCTCTCTACATCCAAACGTCGAAGACAAACGGCCGCAGATCAGATGATACGACAACAAAGTCCATCATTGATCTTTGGCCTAGGGTGCTGGTACCAGGTATGCTTCTGAGTATTCCTATGTTTAAACATAGTGTTTGTTATGGACAATCCATAACCAGCACAGAGGTTCAATAACAAAACACCACTTAGGTTCAGATCAGGCAGGCCGTTCCCTCAAATCACATCCCTCCAGGTGTCTCTGTCAACGCCCGTATGGGTGTTGAAGTCCCACAGTGGAACACTGGAGTCCCCATGTGGGACCCTTTCCAGAACCCCACAGAGAGCCTTCAGGAAGGCCGCATACTCTGAACTGCTGTTGGGGGCATTCACACTGAAAACAGTCACAGCCCTCCTCCTTGCAGCCTGAAGCACAAAGAGACGACACTCTCCTTTTCCAGGGTAAACTCCAACACTGAGGCACTCAGCTGGGGGCTTCCCAGTCCTTGTTGATAGAGGTCAGCACATCTAGGGCTCTCCTTTTGACTGCTGCCCATTCCACAAAGCCCCAATCCCCATTCCCATCCCTGCTAGTGATGAGCCCACTGGGAGGCGGCTTCATGCTTTTTCTTCGGACTGAGCCTGAAGAGTGAAGCCAAGCCACCAGATGCTCGCCATTCGGCACCCCCAGGAAGTCTAGCTCCAGGGGAGTGCCCTGGGGACTTTCCCTATTCTGATCAAGGTAACTAAGGACTGAAGTTGTACATTGATGGGGATCATTTGAACCGCACTTAGTCCAGACCCTCACTCAGGACCAGTTTGTCATGAGAGACCCTTCCACGGGCTAGGCACAGCAAAGCTCCCGAGATCACAGGGTCACACAAACCCCTCCAACACGATAAGGTTGTGATTCTTGGAAGGGCAGGTTCAGTGTGTTGACTCATTTGTTTCTATTATATGCGATAAAATGCTGATTTTTTTTACAGTGAGATTGTTTTTTATACACCAAAAGATAACAAAGCAGGGTGCTAATTAATCTAATTACAGGATATCAATATGTATTGCGCCTCCAGTCTTCTGCATGTTGAAAAATTGTCTTTGTATCATTTGTGGTCAGAAAAGTATTGCATCTGTCTGAACCATTTTGTAATTTTATACGAATTAAACACTTGCTGTCAATAAGATTATTTAAAGGCAAGTTTAGAAAAAATGTTGACAAGTAGAACAGAAATTGCACAAAGCTATGAATAGTCTAACCAGGGGATAGCCTAGTTTATGCATGGTGACTTAATTGTTTGGAGCAGAATACATAATAATTTATGCCTACAATAAAAAAGTTATGCTTACAGTTATGCCTAGAGAAGAGAAGATGGGCTCCAATGTAGTATTGTTAACCAGCAAACCACACCTCCTGTCACACTGCTATTGACCAAATAACAACACAGATTTAGGCGTTTAGTAAATGTCAGAGCCAAAGAGGTTGAGCCCTCTCTGCCTTCTGGACTTAGGGTGAATCCCAATTGTACCCCTTGGTCCTTCCCCTTCATCTAACCTCTTTCTGAAGGGGTGAAAACATGCCCCTGAGAAACGAGATGCCACTCGATTCCTGTTACGTCATCACCCAGAGCCGCTCACTGGCTGTGATGTAGGCAGATGCGACAATAGCCATAGCTACAGCTGCAAAAGCTAGCTCGTTATAACGAGAAATTAAAAAATACGACCAATTCAAGACATGATTAATATTTATTTGAATTACTTATAATTATGCGCTTCCTTCGGTCTCTGCTCTGCCTTCTTGTCAGCGGGCGTGGTGTATTATGGGCAATTCTCATACTCCTTCCTTTCAAGTGAGGTCCCGGTCTGTCTTTGTTTCAAAGGCTGGGTTGCTCTTGGTCTTAGCCCTTCCCCTTAGCCCACAGAGAATTGGGACACCTCTTCACTAGACGTGAATGCGCAAAACCAAGGGGTAAGGGGTAAGATAAGGGCTAAGGGGTAGAATTGGGATTCACCCTAGTGAGCTGTCAAATATTTTCCTCTAGCTAACGAAATGGCTATAAAAGGCAACAAAATCATTATTACGTGGTCTGTATCAAAACAAAACATTATTAAAAATACTGATTCAGGAGCTGTTTAATCAGCAGCTCCATTTTATTAATGTTGATATAGCAACGGCATCTGGAAAAACAACAAAGAGGACCAACTTGGGGAGTCTCCTTTTTTTCCAATGAGGGCTGCATTTGAAGGTTTTCATTTAAGTAATTTGTAATTTCAAGCACAAAAAAAACGATTTATGCTTTGTAATACTGTGGGCACACTGAATTAGTCTGAGATGATATGAAGGCCATTTTTCAGGTCAGTTGCAAATTCTCTACTTGATTGATGCACTTACCAAAGGAAATTCAGGCAGAAACCACCTGAGTACCATCTGAAAAGATTCCTGCTTGTCTGGACATCTAGGTTAAAGGGTCAAGATGCATTTTGAATGTAGGGATGGAGAGCAGAGTGACATCTAAACTGAATATCACAAGGAGCTACAGAAATGAAAATCCATTACCTGTGAATCAATTCTAAATTAAACTATGTGTAAATTAAACTATGTGTTTTTTTAAGACATAAATGTTTATTTTCTCCAGTCCAATCTTTGTGTCTGACAATGTGATTTTTTAATCCATGTGGGTGCCCATTTATTTCTTTGCATGTGGCCATACATTAACACTAACTCTCTACCATGTGCATCAGTCCATCTGTGTGTGTGTCCGTGCATGTTTGTCTGTTCACACACTAAATGACCTATAGCCCTCTGTCTCTCTCACACTCCTCTCCATCACTCCAGCCTCTCATTACAGCTGCAGAGGCCCAGCCTGTCACGTAATTAAAGGCAAAGTTATAAATGACCAGCAGGCCAAAAGCCATATTTCACAGGTGGCCGCATATTTATTTATAATTTTTCACCTTTAAATGTGTTTCTTATGCAAATGAGAGCCAGGACACTTTTCAATTAACTTTGGGGGCCAGTCCCTCTAAGTACCACAGAAGCTTGTTATCAAAAAAACAGCATTTTTGTTATCAGCCATAAATTATTCCAGAGTGTCAAAGAAATTGTACAATATAATGTATGGGCTTGTATTTGGTGCATTTCCCCTCCCTTAAGGACTTGGAGATTACCTCCTGGACGTACAACTTTTATGCCTCTGTGCATATAATAGCCGCGGCTATTGGCATAAGGTCACTGGATCCTGTTTTCATCCATGGCTCATGAACGTCACACCTTAAGAACAAACAAAATTGCCCACCTGAAATAAAGATGAACTGGTTTAGATTTTGAGGTCAAATGTCAAGTTTGTTAGTCCTCATGTTCACCCCATGCTTGTGACCATGATTCCCAAAGACTTCTATGCACAAAAGTCTGCTCTGACTTTAAGATGATCTGGTTAGATTTTTGAGGTCAATACTTGAGTGATTGAGCCTCATGTTCACCCTGTGTTCATGACTGTGAGAACTTGAGAAACTGTTAAGGGCTTTTTACAGATTTAGCAAAATTAGCAAAACAATAAATTAATTAAATTTGATTTTCACAGCTAATGGTCAAGGTCATTTAGTCTCATCATCACCCCTTGTTTGTTACTTATATATCTTGAGAATACAGGGAGGGATTTCTATCACAATTTGGCATAAAGTCCCCTCAAACTCAAATTTAGACAGACTTGATATTGCAGGGCTACATTATTAGGGCCCCATGTTCACCCCTTATTTGTAAACTTCCAGAAACTAAGGGATTCCTGTCAAACTTTGCACAAATGTCTATTTTGACTGGATCTTGGAGTTCTTCTTGTAAGAGACAAGGAAACAAGGCCTCATGTTTTTGTTGCTTGTGAAAACAATATTTTTCAGACCATTTTGAGTGCCTGGACCTGGATTATTTGCACCCACTTTTGGGGTTTTAAGTTTTCCCGGTTGTCCTTGAAATCTTTCCCTTCCATGAGCACCACTGGTTTGAGGGACAACAGAAGTACTCCTGCTCTCTCCTATATCTCAAAAATGCTTTAAAGGATGTTTGATTTTTTAAATATCCTCCTCCTCCTACTCAAGGATAAATTGATAAAAAATTGATGTCAAGGCCCTTGGGCCTCATATTAACCCCTTGCTTCAGAGCAGTATAGTTAAGAACACTAAGGGATTTTCTTAAGATGTAATGCAAATTCCACTGTGGCTCAGGGATGGCTGAACAGATTTCTGGAGATGAGGAGTGTGCAAAAAAGCAACGCTGTCTCTCAGTTCTTTGTCCCGTTAAAAAACTGTAACTAATTTTTCAACAAACGCTCTGTTATGTAACAGTAAAGGTGTGCTGCTGTGCATTCATGAAGGTGAGAGACGATCAGTCAAGTGTGTGTTTTGATCTCACAGATGTGTGTCAGTTTTTCTAATGCATCCTCAAAATTGCAGAAAAACTCTGCACCACAGACTTTAGACTATAGACCAGGCATAAGGAGGTGCGTCTTCAAGTCAGGACTACATCAGCTTTGTGCCTGACCACTCCTCATTTTCAGACAAACACACCCCTGGGAACAAACAAGAGCACACAACCATTTGCTATATTGCATCAAGTAGAAATTAGAGAAGAAACTTGAGCTTCATGACAATAGTCTTTGTGCCAGGCATATGATAGGGCCCTAATGGTTTTTCTTCAGGCTTTGCACAAATGTCCACTCTGACTCGAAGGTAAACTATCCGGCCCTTTCTCTTACCCCACCACTGTAGTTATACTATCCTGCAACTGTATCCCTCATGGAGTCATATAACTATGGAGGGATGGTTGAGGTTTCATTCTTTAATAAGTTCATGAATGACTCAATACTCCTACCAAAGCTTTGTCTTCCTTTTCTTTTCCTCACTGGACTCTCTGTTTCATCTCTCACATGCACACAGTCAGACTTGCACTAACACTTTAACGGTATATTATACAAGCAATTGGCAGGCAGGTGTACGGTAGGTATGGTTCTTTTATGGTGGCAGAATTAGAGTGTCCCCCCTCTGCCTCATTTTCTCCTTAATTGACCTGCTAAGGGAAAAAAAAAGTGGAGCGACCATCTATGTTATTACCTCAGGGAAAGAGCGACAGTAAGCGAGGGAGAGATGCAGCAGAACTTACCCTCCACGGGCAAAACAGAAAGACTGAGACAGAAGAGGTGTTCAAAAAGAGAAACAACGATAAGAGCCACAGAACACGTGTTCCTCGTGGTCACTTGTCCCATCAGAAGCCCCCTAACAGTGTGAGATGTGCACGATAAGCATTGAGACACCAGTGTGTGCGTTTTAACTGTGCTGAATTTCTAACTATGTGTGTGCACCAGATATTAAGGTGTGTGTGCAGCTGTGCCCTCTCCCTGGTGCGTAAAAAACGTCCATTAATTGAATTCCCCCTAATTTCCCGTCAGCTTCGCCTTGCAGAGCGAGACGCCTGCCTGCCAGCCGCGCAACGCCACACTTCAGGTATGGTGGATAATGGAGGATGACATTTCTGTCCCACCATGCCTTGGGGCAGCATGTGATACATGGCTTCCTCTATGAAGGTTAAACTCAGCTAACCTGCCTTTGGCGTTTCATTACCCACTTGTTAAATACTCTTTTGGTAATAAAATGATTAAAAATTTTATTGCTCCTCTCAAATGAGGCCTCTTTTCAAAGGGATTTAATGACTTTGGAGATGGATCTGTGTGTATGTGTGTGTGTTGTTGTGTCCAGAGTGGTGCATCTCCAGTGTGTAAAACCCTAATGAGAGTGATATGCTTTACAGCAGAACCACCATTATTCTCAGGCAAACGACCCAGACCGTCATTATGTGTAAAGTAGCCATACCTTCTCCCTCTGCCAGGGCACATAGGCGTTTTACATACAGCTCTGTAAGTGTCTTCAAGCAGAGTGAAGTATTTATACTAAAGTGCATGGGCCTGACTATTTTTACATCGCAAGTTAAGCAGCGTGGCTATAGCAACGGGACATAAAATATTATATTCAGCCCATTAACACAAACTACAAGTCTCGTTTCGGCCAATATGGCTCCACAGCGACTGAGCAAATCATCGTACCCTGTGTCATTTTGGCTGTAAAATTAGCAGTAAAGGGACCCAAGAAACTGATCGCAAAATCCCAGTAAAGCAATTTCTTAAGGTCTTCAGTCGGAAACAGAAAACATAATCAGGACCTGTTTTAAGGCCACCCAAAATTTGTAACAAAAATATATAAGAAGAATTTACATAAAATGATCATTTACAGCTGAAAAAAAATACTTGATAAAAAGAACACAGTAGGTTCAATAATGAGATCCTCTGCATGAATTCACAACAGCTTTGTTTCTGCAGTGATGACTGAGCACTGACTTCTTACTTGTATTTGACTTTAAACATGCAAAGGCAGCTAGTTTACAGGCTATAGCTTTGACATTTTGAGGCTTTATATCATGGTACACAATGTCAAGACAGTTGGTCCATTGTGAGATTTAAAATGAGAATTGCTTCAAGCCAAAATATATAGTTTTTGTTCAGGGATTTCCCAGATTAGCCTCCTCCCTGTAGGGTCTTCAGGGCCCGATCAGTTTTGTTGGAGCTCACTATCGTACGGCTGCTGCCCTCACAGAACCTCTGCTCACACACACTGATACACGTGCACACTCACACACTTAATAAATGGCCAGGTCCCCCTCCCTCGGGCCAGAGGAGTTGGTGCTGGCCAGTTCAGCTGATATATCATGGCAGGCCACTCGGCTCTGCTCCACTGGACCCTGTCCAACACCTGTTCTCCCATCAGGGGATGTTGTGTTGGCGTGGCGTGGCTGTGCCACTGTACAGATTGGCACTGCCCAGCCGGAGCAGCAGAAACGATGAAGTATGAGATACCCAGTGACAAAATGCAAGCTGTAATTAGGAGGGAGGACCACAGTGGAAACAGCAATCACTTTAATGAATATCCTCTGCATTTTGTGATTCAAGTGCCACTTTAAAGCAAAGTCTCAACAATCAATTAATGCATAATTAATTCAGAATTTAGGTTCTGTATTCTGTAAGAATAATACCTTTCATTTAAGAAATATCATCTAGAAAGCTGTAAAAATCAGTTCACATAAATTCAGTCTAAATTACTCATAATGACTTATGAAGACCAACAGTTATAGTTTATCATGAGCTGATATTTCATTGCTTAAAAACTTTTGAATTAAATGATGATGATGATGAAGTAAATTAATCTAGCTGTTTGCAATTAGAGACTAGGGTGTTAGTAGGTAGGTAGGAGAGTAGTTAAGTAGGTACTTGATTGATCTCAAAAGAAAGTGAAGTAATTTTGTGAATTTCTGAAAAAAAAAAAGAAAAACAACTAGCCATTTCCCAAGCCCCTTCAAATTAACTCAACAACTAAGTTATTTAATGTAATCAGACTCTATGAACCTTCCAAGTAAGTATTAGAGGGAACATAAGCCTTCATAGAATGGTAGTTATAAAAGTATGGGCTGTGTATCACCTTTGATGACCAACTGTATCTGTTAAACATGACATTTTGTGTTGTAAACAAGCAATATAAAACTTACTTAATGAAAACAGAGTTTTTCAGTTATAATCATACCTCAGATTACGCAGCTTGAATGGCACAGTAGAACTACAGTTTCCACACATACCTTGTAAATCACATATTTATAACGCATAAGTAAATTGTTTTGCTGTGGTTTGGTTTCTGGTATCACCCAGGCTAAATTTGGCACACAGGACTATCCAGTTACATTGTGGTATGTGCATTTATGAGATATATTATATGAAGACCTTGTCTACAAAAAATTGAAATCATTAGACGGAGAGCACTTCCACACAGAGACTGGAATAAATTACAGCCTGTGATCACAACAGGTGACTATGAACTTTGACATTTTCTCTGCGTTTTTGCCAACATGACGTGAAAATGTGTGTGTATTGTGGAATAAAAAACCAAATAAACTCACCCGTCAGCTTGTTGGGGTAATCTGTCCCCTATAACATGCTGCATGGGAGTCAGGGAGGTCTTCTTATTATCTCTATAGCTTCACAGATGTCCTGAAGGAGAGGAGACTTAAGTTTTGCATCATGATATTAATAATTTGGGATAAATGGTTAGTATAATCATTTCATTTTCTTAAAGGGATTCGCTTAGATTTGAACAGACTCCTAAATTCCACAAAAATAGACATATATACTTTATACCCCAATCACAGAACAAACGGATTTGAAGTAACGTGCACTGCTGACTATTTACTTACAAAATGCATCTTTCATAGCTACTTTTGTGCAGATGTGCCACCACTGAATGGTCATAATTTCAAATACAGACATTAAAATTTGAAGATCATCTTATTTGTTTCGATTATTGGCAGGTTGTTCCTGTTTTTTATAAAAATACACTTCGCAAGGATGTTAGAGGGGCAATTGTTTCATGCGTTTACTCATATCGTCTGCACGTCTTCTCCTCTCCTGCTGGCCCACCATTGCTCAGACTGTCCTGCTACTCTTTGTCCACTAGAGGGAGACAGACACCTGCTTCTCCACCGGACAGTGACACTGCGACAGATGCTGATTTCCCTGTGTGACAGATTTTCCCATTATAGATGTCTAGATCCACTTTTCAGGACTAAAACCTTATCATAATACATTTTAAATTGAGTTGGAGAAGAAAATTGGAAATGATAGGCTAAGGTAACTTCTGGATACAATGCTTCATTACACCTAAAATTGCACATTTCAGTAAAGATTGGCTTCCTTTAGGTCTCTTTCAAAACATTTTATTTTATAGGAGGAACTGCCAACTAAAAAGCATGATAAAAGTATATAAAGTACATTTGACACAGGCTTAGAGCCTATTTTGTTCTCTTTATAATTTTGGTGGGCTAAAGCAGTGTTTTTCAAACTTTTCTGGTCCAAGGCACACCCAAGATCAAGCCAAAATCTCAAGGCACACCACATTTATATTAATGCAGAAAAGGCCTTTAGAAAACGTATCATAGTATGTTTTCAGTCTGTATCTCTTATTTATCTACTCATGCCTGAAAAATTAACAACCACGTGTATGACTGTTGAAATATTTACAACTGGAATTAAATTGTAACCACATGTCAGCATGTTAAGTTTGAACATTAATCTTTATCCTGCCAATTCAAACACAAACTTCAACAGGTAAAATCATATTTTGTTTAATAGGACTAACAAAATTTTCAGTCAAAAGGTATGGCATTCTGGCAATGTTGATCCTGACTGCAAAAGTCTTGGTGGTACATTAAGTACTGGCTGAGTAAATTAAAAATCTTTCATTAGTTGTTTTAAAGCTGTGTTAACAAAATATTAATAAAAATAACACCTTGACTTGCCTTTAAGCACTCCAATGTGCTCTGCTGCTTATTTTGAGAAGTACTGGGCTAGAGTATGTTAATAGAGTCAGATGTCAATTAGTACATAGATGTCTTCAATAAATGTATTTTATACAAGGAAATTAAATGTACGGTATGACTTAAAGAGCATCATGACAAAAAACGTGCTTGAAGGGTTAAAATCTTTCAAAAATTAGTGTATTTTTGATGTGTTGGATTTGGACTGCAGTTTAATTAAAAATCAAGAAAAAAAACCCATGGTATGATATGTGATATTTTTATGTACAGTAGCTACCTCATGAAAAGCATTTTTGTCCTCAGCAGTATGAGTGTGAGTATTTGACACTGTGCAGAAAAAAATAATGCATAAAAATCAGTTGTTGCTTATCACTGACATATCCCAGGCTTTAACAATGTCCCCCAACATTTACTTTGCCCGTAGAAAATTGAAAATAATTTATTTTTTCCATCTGAAAACACGTTATCATGACAATAATCTGGCTTATAAAGGATTAAAGTCGTTAAAAACTCGTTAATTTTTTGTGTGTATTATAAGTACTGAAGTTGGTTTAAAATCAAACCTAAAAAGAGTTGGAAATAATATCAAGGTATAGTATTCCTAGTCAGTAGCGTGACCAAAAAAACGTGCTTTAAGAGGGTTAAAATCTTTTTGAAAAATGAATATTTGATGTGTAAGAAAAGGACTAATGCTGGCTTCAAAATCAAGCCTAAAAAAAAGTTGGAAATACTACCAGTGTATACCATTGTTAGAGCTAACTTATGGAAAGACATTTTTGTGCTTAGTGGTATGAGTGAGTGTTTGACATTGCACAGAGCAAAATAATGACTAAAAGTCGGTGTTACAGGTAATCCTAGACATATCTCAGGCTGTGACAATCCCCAAAAATCTACTCTGCATGTAGTTGAAAGCACTTAATTTTTCTTATGTTTTTCCTTTTTTAACTGAAAACATGGTGGCATCATGACAAAACCTGGCATTACAAGGGTTAAAATCTTTAAAGATTAATTAACATTTTGCCTGCTCCATCCTATTGCTTTTCATCTCTCGGTCATCTGGCTGCCTTGGAACGGCTATCCCATAGGCTCTTGGATAGGGTGGAGGACTATATTTCCAAATGGGGACATTACCACTCTTCTTTGACGTCCTCTGATGTGTCCAGCTCATGTAATAATCAACCGAGAACTGCATAAGTTGTAATAGCTAAGACACATTGTAGTGTAGCACTGTTTTTGTGAAAGGAGCATTTTTAAGCTGTCTGTGCATAATTCTTAAGTTGTAATCACGATATCCCCATCTTTATACCTTTTGTTAGATTAGTCATACCTTAATATGCCATTTCATTTTCTTCTCTGTTTTGTTTACTCTTTCGTGTGTGTTGGTATGTTGCAGTGTGTTGTCACTGTTTAAGCCTATTGTTCTTGCTAATTCGAAATGAATAAACTATGAATCATTAAAAAAAATAACATTTGATTTCAATAACTAGGTCACATGTTATTGAAATCAAATAACATGTGATTTCAATAACTAGGTCACATGTTATTGAAATCAAATAACATGTGACCACATGTTATATTCAATAAAAATCAGAATATCATGTTAACGTATAATATTTTTACAGCTTGCTCTTTAAAAGCCAAGTGTTTTGCTCACTAACATTAGCCCCGGCCCTCAGGGTTATGCTACCATATTTCTGTTAGCTTGTTGGGCGCTGTTGTCTGGAATATTCCAAAACTTTCGCGGTTTTTACAAACAATTTCCTCCCTTTTAAAAATGCTTATTTCACCATAAAAATGTGCAACAATGCTTTAAATTTTACCTCACAGTTACATGACGTTGGCGTGCCTTGGTTGAAGTGTTTGAGATAATTTAATGTAATTTGATCGGTTGACGTCGGACACACACTCACGTTAGCCTCGGCTCGGACCATACCATCTCTCTAAAGGGAGGGGGAGGAACCTCTCGTGCAGAGGATCAGAGGTGATGACACGCGCGGCAGTCAGTTCCGCCGGAGGTCTCGCGCTGGAGAGATGGTGACAGCACCGTGGATGATCTCTCGGGCTTTTCTGAAGGAATAATTGTCGAGCTGCTCCCGCCGGACTTTAGAGGTGGGTCCCCTCTGCTGTTGTGTGTATGTTTGTGGACTTTTGTCGGTGTTTTTGAGCAGGTAGAGCGCGTTACCTTGTCTGAGCTCATAGTAATTACAAGCAGACCCTCACTGTCCCATGCTGTTAGGAGACAGTCGGATAATCCCTGTTCTCCATGTATGAGAAGGGGTTTAACTGTGGAGCTGGGTCTTCAGGGGAATTTTAGTTGCTTTGTTAACAAATTAAATTACCTGTATTTATATTTATTCTTAGTTTCAAATATGAAAAATTTGCTGTTCCTTTTGTTTTGCTAAAACATATTTAACTACACAAAATGACCCCATGGTAAAACCCTAAAAACTATGACACAGCATACTTTCTCAGTTCATTCAGCTTTGTATAAAGTAATAATAAGCTGCACTATTGTAGGACGTATGAGCAAAACATTTAGAATTCCCTTTAATGTATTTGTCCTGAAATATTAAAATTAATGTCTATTACTCATCCAGTTTAAATTTTATAAGTGTTGTATTTTTCTGTCATATATTTATCAAATAATGCCTGGTTATGCTCTATAAGCTCACATTTCTTTAAGTGGTTATTAATTGTTTTAATAATGTTGTTTTGGCCCTCAAATTTATGGTTGTAGTATGAACTGATGTGTTAAAGTCAAGCACAGAGTTATAACAAAGGAAAAGTCCACACTTTTTTTCAGAGTATCTGCATGCATTTCTGCCTACACTCCGAATCCTGCTCAAAACATTTGATCCTAAAGTTGCATGTTATTTCTCTTCTGGCCCATAAGGTCTCCAAAAAGGAACAACTTTCATTTAACCCAGGGGAGAAGTTTGTTTTTATTACCCCTTTAAAGGGCTCAAGCACAGATGTTGCTTATGTAGGGATAAGGGATAACTCTGCGTATGATCCATTTAAAGTTTCTGACATTTCCTACAGCTGAAGACCCAAAGCAAAACTTTTTCTACTCATCAGATAGATTTGTATATCCCGACCCCATCATGTGAGAATCATGGTGCTCACATATTGGGCTCGAGACCCACAGGTGTGTGGCAGAGCCCCTCTGAGAGAGAGAGAAAATGAAATTCAAGTTTTACCTGACCCATTTACACACAAACCAGGAGAAGAGATTAAACAATGAGTCAAGATGGTATGTTGCATAAAAACTGCATCAAAGGAGCAAAACATATTGCAAAATTTATCTACACAAGTTAAGATTTTGTTGCAAAAAAGTACAAAAAACACACACAACAAATGGATGAAAATTTCACAGTGAGGTGTCAAGACTTCCTATGATGTTTTATTCTGTCCCAGGTCCAAATGGTACCTTTTCCAATGTCTAAATTTAAGGAGTTGAATTTAAAAAAGATGGTCATCACAGAGGTGGTGCTCTGTCCTAAGCTGGGCCGGTTGAGAACCACTGCTGCAGATGTCACACTTCCATGAGTTACACAAGCTAAAGGAACCAGAAGACAGGAAAAGTGCTCAAGGACGTGAAGCAAGACAGCAACAGTCAGGCAGAGTCGACACTGGACAATCAGAAAGTCAGAGCTTCATAGAGGAGACAAGCTGCTCTTTACATAAACTCAGGGTGGTGAACTGTATGTGGAAATTTATGCATAACCTGCCTTGCATTTACAAATGTTTCCCTTAATGAGCTCATCAAAGCTCACAGTGGGTTTTTGTAGCATGTTGGGTGCATTTATATTAAGGTTTGTGTGTAGTTTAGTTTTTTTTTTTTCTGGTGTTAGTGCTAGGCACCAACTAAATGGTTACTTTATCAATATGTGTAAGAAGAAAAGAGCATTAATAAAGATTACTCTTGTGTTTCTTGACATGTCTGATGCAAAAGTGTATCAATTGCTTGCAGTGTCAGTCTCTGTAGCTGGATGGAAAACTGCACAGTCCACTGAGTGGAGAAGGCAAAGGCAGTTTAGCATATTTGACTGTGGCATTCACTGAATATTACTAATGTAAATCACCTAAATCTGTGCATTGATTTGTTTTGGTATTGGACGTGGTGTTGAATTTTACATCCCTGTCTATGATGCAAATTTAAAAGCATTTAAGGGTGAAATAGGAATGCACTAATACCACTTTTTTAAATCCAAATAATAGTACAAGTTATTACATTTGGGTGCTCACAAATACCAAATACTAATACTATATATACTAATACTACCATACTAGTGATACTATTAAATACTCTGAATACTCGTTAATGCCTTTACAGTTAGGCGCCAGATGTTCCTAACCCCTCCTCTTGTCAATATAGCAGCATGTAGTTTGCAGCCTGTTTTACTCCTGTCATAACCATTTATGTTAAAAACTCAGATTTTGATGCATGAAGTCAATACAGAAGTGTCAGTAACTGCAGCTCCTCAAGTGTGCACCTGGGTGTGGCTGCAGAAGCACATAAAGTTACAAACACACTACATGAGAAAAAGCAGAATTTCTGTGCACCATATACAATATCTTTCCAACCTGGCTAAAAAAAAAATTTGGTCTGAATAGCTCATTTATTTATGTCTTTGATGTGTGTGGGGTATAGGGTTTAAGGTTTTGCATAGATGGGGCATGTTAACATGACTAAACTGATGAAGTGTTGTGGTGTCAGACAGCCTTAAGTTCCACATCTCATCAGTCTATTTTTCTGTGACTTGTTTGACCTAAAGTAAGTCAGAGGTGGTTTGCACACCTACAGCTCAGTTGCTTCATTCAAGTTAAGTTGAAAAAAAAAAAAATGCTAAGCATGGCAGTATTTTGAAGCAGGCCAAGTCCAGGTCAAGTCCCACAAAAGGCCAGAGCTCACCTTATGTCATCACAGCCGGCATTGCTGTGAGTACAGGTCATGCTGTGCAATATGGGAAAGGCTAAGTTACCCACAAAATGACTCACTGATAAATAGCGGAGGTTAAGTTCTTGCATAAGATTACGCAGATGAGCATATTTATCAATGTGTCACTTTCGATATAAATGTAAAAAAACTCAGTGCATGAAGTAGAGGGGGATTTTAATGCTCACTCGCTGTCTGCAGTGGACTATCAAGGACACCAGATAGCATGGCAACATAGTTCAGCGTAACCCTGTAGATGTCTCAGCAGAGAAAATATCAGCGATGCAGAAAAGTGGAGAGCAGCTTAAAAAGGAGAAAAATGTTCTTCTTGAACAAGCTTGACTATATTCAGGAAATCTAAACAAGTTTCTGAATCATTCAATCTTGTTGTGTCCTGTGATGATCTGCTGAAGAGACGATGAGTAATGTTAACCTGTTGCTATTCTCATGGTATGTTGTGCCTGTGCAAAGAAGGTGGCTCTGTAGGATCCAAAACATTATAAAGTAGTACGTTTCTATCTGTCTGGTTGCTTGGCAGCCATAGTGCAATTATTATTACTATTACTGTTTCTGTTTGTATCAGCAGCAGTGTGATGAGTGAACTCGTCACATTGTTTGTGTTGGTTACTAGGTTGATTGTGTTTTCTCTGCAAACAAACAGCTCTAGGGGTCGATTAGAAATAAGATGCAACCACCTCTTTCAGGCAAAATAAGTGTGGTTGTTTGTACAGAATAGTAAAACACCCACTTGTATCAAAACAAATGTCCCAGTCAATGACCTTTAATTTTAATTTAATTTTTTATTTATTTATTTAATAGGGACAGTGCACATTAATGAACATCTTTTCGGAAAACAATAGATGTAAATATGCTGGATTATAGCACCATTCCTTCAACATGGCAGCAGGCAAGTGTAGGCCTCCAAAGCCCCCCTCTATCATCAGCCAGCTGACCTCAGACTGGCTTTGTCTAATATCTTCTGCAGTTGGTTCAAAAATTAACAGATTTCAGTGTGAATCTTGCTCAGATAATAAGAAGCCAGCATCAAGTGTTAATTGGGGTGCTAGAAATCCATAATATCAGTTTTTTAAGGTTTGAAAAGAGCTTGGATATTTGATGGGGCTGGCTTTTCTGCTTGTTTTGGATAGGTGAGAGGACATTGGACAACATCAGAATGGGGGTGGGAGAATGGCTTAAATATGCTGCAACGAGCCTGAGCTACCAAGTTCTGTTCGTGGGGTGTGCTGGCCAACTGCTCAGCTACCAGTGCCTCATGGTGAAATATTTTTTGCAATATTTCCCAGACCTTTATTTAAGGGCAATGGACCAATATGGATATGGTTCATTATTAATCTCATGGGGTGTACAATGTCTACTCATTTTTTTAACCTGACCTTCTTCTCTGCTTTTTGCTGTCCTAAACAATGTTGAAGGCGCTCTGAGTGACACATTTTCCATCTCAGTTTGTCTCAGATGCAGGACTAAAATGTGCCTGGCCTCAGAACATCTGAGTGTTTTCTGCTCTTATGTCATATTCTTCAAGTTTCTATTTATTATTTATAAAACCAGGGCAGCTAATGCCCACCCACTGTCTTTTAAAGATTAATTGACATACATAAGTAAGGTATGCTGCTCCAAGATTTCAAAACAAGTAAAATTATTGTTAGAATTTGCCCTCACAGACCCACTGCCCCTGACCAGGAAGGTACAGACCACCATCTCTAACAGACCTACCAGCGGGGAAACACTGTGCTGTGGATTGGAGGTTACAGGTTGTTGGAAGTGTTTTATCTTGGCGGTGTTCTTGGGTTGGCTGACCAGAGTGGAGTGTGTGGATGTCGCAGTTGGCCAGTTGGCTGGCAGGCCATCGATTCAGTGTCTGTAGAGCAAACTGTGAATGAGACCGTTTGATGTGGGTCAGTGGTCAGTGATGAGCCCATCCCAGGGTGTGTGTGTGTGTGAAGCTGACATCCTCTCGCATGTGTGCTGCTCAGGGTCAGCGATCACAGAGCATCTGCAGAGCTGGACGTTTTTTCTCTTAATTTTACTTTTAGGGTCTGAAAGAGATGCTGCACCGACCAGCTGACACTTCTCCAGATTACCCTGCTAGCCCCCTCTCTCTCTCTCTCTTTTGCTCACACTCTTTTATGCTCACACCCTTGCATTTGCCCCAAAATTCCCATTGAGTAAAAGGTTCAGTTTATTTGTTCACAGCTTACAGAGCATACTTTAATAAATGCATTCACTCATTGGTGCATGTCTGTGTACATGTGTGTGTTTTTGTGTTTGCCTGGGTAATATAATCAGTGACTGATGGTGGAGGGGCAGGGTGCTGGTTGGAAACTGCAACCCTTCTCTTTAGACTGAGCAGAAAGAATAGCAGGGATGCTGTTTGTGTGTGTGTGTGTGGGTGTGTGTGTGTGTGTGTTATTGGTATGTGGGCCTGTCCAGCAGAAAAAGAGCCTGGGGTTCTTATCTGACCTCTCCCACAAAGACCTTTCACCCCTCAAGCCGAATCCTTTGTGTCCACTGAGCCCATGGGAGAGCGTGTGTACGGTGCGTATGCGTCAGTGTGTGCGCTTCCACCAAAGTTTGTGTGCCTGCAGAGGAGAAGTATAGGCCACATCAAAGTCTTACTTAAACATTGTTATCTGGACTCCCCTTTGGCCTTTGGGTCATGAGACATCCCTGAAATGAAAACATCCACGCCCTCAGAGCAGCCAGTGTTTATGAGGGTTTGCATATATTAGTGAGAGGCCTGCAGGATTTATTGCAAAAGCTTTTTGAGCATGTATAAACCAGCATATTGCATCTTAAAAAAAACCTCCTTCAGCACTTAAAGGTTGCTGTTGACAGCAAGCGAAGTGCAAATAATTTTGTGTTATAAAGTCAAGATGGCACTAATGAAGAGATTGGTCAAAAGTTTGAGAGGGTAATCACTTTTTCTTTCAGCACTTCATAGTTAGGGTAGCCCCCTTAACAAGATGTCCCCTTAACAATACGCGTTGCTGATATAAATGGAAAAAATGTGAATATGTATTCACTGATAAAATCCTGTCTTGGATTTTGATAAAACTTTAAACAATGGCTGCAAAAATGGTAGATCTGTGTTTTCTGCAGTGTTTAATAATTATGTGGCAACATTTACAAGTTCTCCTCCAACAAAAAAGGTAAAAAGAACGATTAACTTGTATCATCGTCAAAATCATATTTTGTTGTAAAATAAACTTTTAATTACTGTAACAAACAAGGGCAATCAATGTTTCCTGCAGTGCTGTATCCTGTAAATATGTCAGCAAATTACACTTTTAATGTTTATTATAAAGAACACCAGTGATGTCTGGAAACAGAGTTCCCTGACAGGGCCATTTTAAACCCCAGAGTGTATCAGATGCCATAATGTATAAGTTTATGGTTTCCTTGCAATGAATCAGCTGAAAAGGTACAATACTGTTGGCTAATATCAATATCTGCAGCTAACTCTCTAAAATGTTGATTATTGGCAGGTGTGGAAATTTCTGCTCATATTTAGATCTTAATTATCGACTGTACATATTGGCCTGTATATCTCATATATCTGTTGTTATATGGGCAGAATGTTCTGCGATGCTTCCCTTTGTATTCGCTGATTGTCCTCATTTAAAAATCAACATGGTCATTTGTTTGAGATGAATTGTTGTTTTTCTTGATGAACATCTGTTTCTAACACAAATCAACAGTCACATTGAAAGGAACAAGCTAATTAAAGTAGACAATGACATAGATTATTGACTTCAGTATAATAAATAATGAGTTACAAAATTTGGGGGGCTTGGCAATTTGTGAAGTTAATACAGTACTAGTATGGTATTTTTTTAAAGAAGTACAGCTATTGAGATATTAATATACAACATGAAAGGTATTGGAGAAAACAAAATTGTTTATTTCTGTAGATTGTGTTAATAATGATTCAAAAACAAAATAATGTTAGGCCTAATGCTTAATAAAATAATATTTACACTCAGAGCCACCTATATGTATAAAATTTCTGATCACAAGACAATCTACCTGAAGTGTTTTGTCTGAATTAGAAATTATGACTTTACTCATGTATTTTTTTAATTTTCATTTTTTTAATTGGTCAATAATTTTGTGTCATTTTTTTGTGTTTATGTTGACAGTAAACTGTCAGTGAAAGGGTTTGTAGAACATTTGGCATTGTGCATGTAGACTTCACCTTAAACTGACATTGTTTTGTGATTTCAGTGTACAGATGAAAATATAAAAACCCTGTCGTGTTTTGCTGTCATTGTGAAGTATTAAAACTTCATTTTTTTGGTCCTTATTGGCCAGCCTTTTCTGAAGGATTGTATTCTATCGTTGGGCCACATGTCAGGCTGTGATATATCCTGTGTTGCTTGCAATCACCAGCACTAGTCCTAAACATAGAAAATGATTTCTCTCTCTTTTCTCACAAATTCCTAGATCATTCTTATTCATGTAACAGCTCCATGCTGAAAAGCGTTTCCTAATAACACTTAAGAGTGTTGATGTATTGGTGCAAAGACTGTGGTGTAATTGCACAGGAGCTCAAAAGGAATCCTAACTACAGTGTGAGGTTAGTTTGGTGTTTGAGGGTGGTGGGAAGGAGGATTGAGGGGTCATAAAACACCACAATAGTGTCTCTCTCCCTGGGGTGACTAAAAGAGGGTGATACAGAACAAGAGGAGGGGGACATAAAAGGATCTACCACTTCTACGAGGGAAAGGGGGAGGAGGAGGAGAAAAGATCAACAAAACTTTGCTACAAGGTTTAGATTGTACTCATTTTTGTCATATTTGAAATTTCACCTCTGGTATGAGCCTTAAGGGATTTGCCTGAATATTCCATATTTCTGTACAGGGTCTAAAATAAGGTAGAAATCTAAGGCCTGGCTGGGGATTACGCCTCTATTACTCCTGGGTTTGCTTCTCGACCCACAGCCCCAAAAATGTAGGCCACATCAGTTGACATTATAGAGTTGTTTTATCTTATATTATCACCTAAAGAAGCATCTTTTTACATGCTCATACACAACAGCCCCAGTTTTATAAAATCTCCAAATAGAGCCTTTTCATGCCATTTAATATAGGAGATGTTCGACTCTTCAGGACGTATTTATCCATTCGACTACCATTTGGTCCAGAGTTGTGTATTTTGGCCAGGATTCAATAAAAGCAGAATACACCTCTCTGCTTTCATCTCCTCTCTGCTTGTTTCCCTCCCTGTCTCCTCTGTCTCTGGTTGTAAAAAGATCAGGGGGCTCCTCTTCGGTAGAAGGTGTGATTACTTCCTCTCAGGGCCGGCTGTGTTATGACAGGCCTCTTTGTCTCCCGTCCTCTGTCATTCTTCAAAGTGGTGCAAGGCTTTAAAAGTCTGCACTGCTTCTTTACATATGAAAGTGTGGAAGCAGAAGGTGGCTGCTGCAAGATGTCTATGTAAGAAAAAGAGACTGACAGTGTATTTGTGCATGTTTATGTGCAAGTGATCTAATACTGAACGATACTGGGAAAAAATTACATTGCAATAATTTTTCCTTTTGTGATATATATCAAAATTTTTGTTAAGGGAGGATTCCAAATACATATTGTGTCTTTTTATGTGTGTTTCTGACTATGTTTAAACTGAGTTTTCCATTAGCAACTCATTATTTTTACTGTTTTGCTTTGCTGAGAGTCTGTGGTTCTGAGTAAAGACAGTTTTTGAGGACAAATAGTGTCCTAACGAATGTGTCTTTGTTTAGATATTCACCAAAGACGTATATTGAAGATTTCTGTGATTAAAACAGGGCCGAAGAGAAAGTCCTCAAGACAAACTCAGCATGCACTGTGGTCTATCCTTTAAATAAGTTTACTGATGGTGATAACAGATGGACTGTTATTTCAGATAGTCAATGATTCAATGAAATTGAATATCTCACAATCTTAAAAAATCTTTAAAAAAAATCCTGGATCAACACCTGCATTATGATCAACACCAAAATAGAATCAGATCTTCCTTGTGCTAAGACCAACATTCTCTGAAAATTTAATCCAAATCCATCAAGAACTTTTTGAGTTATATTGCTCAAAGATGGACGGACAGACAAAGACAAATGCAGACAAAAACATGACCTCCTTGGTGCAGGTAATTATTGTTCAACAAAGGAAATCTTTTAAGCACTTGTTAGGGAAGAGGTCTGGGCATCAGAAATCAGAAGCACATAGGGATGGGAATCGATAAGATTTTATTGATGATAATGCCATAAAAAACTTGACAACTCTTTAACATTTCCTGTCCTTTCTTTATCATTTTTGCTGACTGCCTTTGACAAGAGCAAGGCAAGGCATGCAGAACAAAGTGGAAGGAACTGGTTTGGGAATGATTGGGTATGCAAAATGATATTGAGTTTCTGCCGATATCTGATATTCTGATATTTCCAAACATATAATGGCTGAATATTAATACCAATATTGCACGTCAAGAGCACAAAGTCTGTACTGAGCTAATATTGATCCGTTCCTTCCACAGTTACAGTCCATATATTTTAGAAACCAATATGAAACATAAAAAACAATATTTTATTCTTTGATGATTAATACTTTTGATTTATCTAAGGGGACATCGAGTGATGATGAGGTAAACCATCAATTTACAGTGTTCATTATCAATATCACAGCCAATATATGGCCAGTTTTTATGGTCAATATGTCGGCTGTCAATATCTGCAAAAAAAAAAAAAAAAAAAACTGCTGATACAGATCTTGGTCCGGTAATATTGTGCATCCCTAGAATCGATAAGCAAAATGACTAACAATATCAGTTTCTCAAAAGAGTTGTCATCGATTCTCATACCCATCCCTGTTGCTGACTGGTCAGTGAAGCATGAGATGCTGAATCCAGGTGTGCAAGTCAGTGTGTGTGTGTGTGTGTCTGTGCGTGTGTGTGTGTCTATGTATATGTGTGTGCCAGCCAGCATATGGACAGGTTCAAAGGGAAGGGATTAAGTCTGTCTTAACAATCTAACTTGACTTTCCTCCTCTTTGTTTACCTCGCATCCTATGAAACTGTAGTCTGCCCTGAAACTTGAGTCATATGTCATAATACAGTCATTCTTCATCTCAAATATTCCAAATCAAACTAACACGGTAATTGTTCACATTTGTACAAACACTGGGACTCATTGTGTGACGTAAAGTCTGACAACCAAAGCAACATTACTCGGTGCATATTTCTCAAGAAGTATTTGGTCTGTTAAGAATTATCTCTTCTGGAGTGGTCTCATCTGTTGGAGAGCAGATGAAGAAGTGAGCCAGAGAATAAACCTCAGGGAGAAATGTGCAGAGAGGGAAAGCAGAAAAACAGAGACAGGGAGGAGAGTCTAGGTCAGGGTGCCCTGACTCTGTCAGAGAGTCTGATTTAATGGCATGCTGTCTGGATGGATGCCATCCACTAGTTACTACTGTGTGTGGGTTAGTGTGTGTTTCTGGAGCTCGTGGTTTGTGTGTGATGATGGATGCATAAATGGAAATGTGTTTTTAAGCATGTTTGTGTGTGCCCTTGTGTTTGATTTAGCCTTGGCAGCTTTGAGCGGTATGTTGCTCATCGTTAGAGATTTGTGTGTTAACAGGGGAGTTGAGAAAGAGCTTGTTAGTCATATTTAGCTGTGATATTTGTGGTTTTCTGCAGTCATCTAAAGCTGAAGATGTCTCTACTTTGATGCTAAAACTTAGAGGATAATGGTTAGGCTTCTGAACCTTAAGATGTGGAAGCAGCATTTGAGCATGTTGATGATAGGGATGCACGATGTTGGACTCTCACCAGTATCTAATATGCTGATATATCCGAACCCTTTATCACCACTTTGACACTGACATTTTTTGTCAAGAGCACAAAGCATCACTTTACTAAAATTGCCCCAGTCCTTACATGATGGAGGTCTATATATGTTAGAAACAAATGTAAAACAAGCAAATCAATATTTTATTCATTAATAAATTAATAATTGATGCTTTTGATATCTAAAAGTGGATATTTAGCAATAATGAGGTAAACCATTATTGTGCATTCTACCGATATTACGGCCAGTTTATGGGATATGAGGCAAATATGTGTGGCCAAAATATTGGTAAAAAAATTCATATCTGTAGATAGTGATAATAATCAGTTTTTTTGACAATGGTCTGTCAGTATTGATGTTCCATATTACATTGTTCCAATGATATTGTGCATCTGTGGTTGATCCCAGATGCTCGATACTGTTTTAGTTTTGCCAACATCTGATACAGATACACAAACACATATACAGTGTTGCAACGAACAGTGAGTCTCTCCTGTACTAGAAGTTATTTGGTAATCTTATAATTACAAAACAAAGATAAGCCAGACCAGCAATATTTGATTAAATGTATTTTTATACATATATATATATATATATATATATATATATATATATATATATATATATATATATATATATATATATATATATATATATATATAATTATTATTATTATTATTATTATTTATATTTATAATTTGCATCTCTTCCCATGTATGCTCAGGTTATTCTCTGGCTCCCTCTTAAAGAGGGGTCCTTGTCTACATCTACTCCCTGTGATTTGCTGGTGACTGGTCCAGGGTGTACCCCCTCCCCTCATCCAATCATAGCTGAAAAGACTCCAGCATCCCCAAACAGGACAAGAAATGTCCATAATGGACAATCTTAAGAAATAACTTGAATCAACACAATTACCAGCATTCTTCATAACTGCAAAAATTAAAATAGAATAAACAAACTTTAGTTCAGTCCAAAGTGTTGAAAGAGAATGAAAGGAAGAGATCAACAAAACTTCAGCTGAGGTCGGCCAGTTGGTCCTGCTTAAACCTTTATGAACTGAAGAATGTTTTGACATATAAAGCTGTTATCTACCACTGCTGATATTAGGCAATAACGTGCACCCCTTGTTAATTTGAAAGAGACACCTGTTAATTCCAGTATTCAAGCACCTTTTTCGTCTAACTCTGCACTGTTGTGTTTTGCAGGACACCAATGGGGAACTCGTATGCGGGCCAGCTGAGAACTACACGCTTTGAGGAGGTTCTCCATAGCTCCATCGAGGCATCTTTGAGGTCCAACATTGTCATTCCTCGTCCTGTCTTCTCACAATTGTACCTTGAAACAGAGCAATCGTTGACACATGATGGTGAGTTTTATAGATAAAAGGAGAAAGTGTGTTAATAGATTCATGAACCCTCTTTATCATCTGCCTGGCTCTTTTGTTTGGTGTGAAGATTGTGCTGTATTCATGTGTGTGTCCCCAACAGGACGTACAGAGAATGATGAAGAGGATGACGAAGAAGGGTCAGATTCAAACAGTCCACCCATACCCTATCAGATGAAGCCCCCTCCCGAGGGGTGCTGCACCACAGATGGTAGGTACACAAAAACAAATATTTCTCTGAGACAGAGGGAAATTGAAGTTTGGAAACTTAATTGATGATGAAGAACAACAAATGGACAGATAAACACTGTAAACATTTATGTTTTTAGCATGACATGTACTTTTTGTGGACATTTGGAGGTTTCAAAGTCTTTTTCTCAATTATTTAACCCAGCTGTTCTTTAGACCAGAAAAATCTTCCATAGCATCAGGATGAGTAGACACAATTATGAAGCTATTGTTTAATGAACAGTGAGTTTGCTTGCTAGTGTTGTTTACATTACTAGAAGAATGTTAACAGCTTTCAACTCTAAATATTTCATGTAGCTCTAAGCAGATTGACTTGACACTTGATATCAACATAATGGCAAAATTCAAATGTTTACTTCTTAAAAAAAAAAAATCCTAATTTTTGTATCGTAATCCAGGTTGCACAAGGATTTTAGCCACTATAAAGAAACTTGTGACAGCCAGTAAAAGACTTTTAATGCCAGGGTTTCAGCATTTCTTCATGTGGTACTTTAAGGGCCTGTACAGGTGCTTGAAATCCTTGAAATTGCTTGAATGAAAGTTTGGGAATTACTTGAATTGGGGACAAGGGGGTCAAAAGTGCTTGATTTTTTTTAACCCCAGCTAAAAATTTTGCACCAAAAAAGCTGCATAGTGAAATAAAATAAGTCAAAGCTGTTCACACAGAGCAAACATAGCTCTGTGCAAGCCTTGTCTGTCCCCTGAGTCTGTGTAGCTAACACTTGTCAAGCTGTTGATTTATGAACCTACTCCCTGAACACAGTGAGGGAAATGTAAGAACAATGTAGAGATGGCTCAGATGGACTTAAAGATGAACAGTTTCTAATGCAAGTTATTTCCTGCTGTTGATCGTTTCTACAAATGTGATACTGATGCATTAAAGGCCAACTTAAGCTCTCGAAGTTGACAAATGGGGCTTTTCCTCTGATGGCAACTACTCGACTTTACTGTTGTTTTGGTTTTCAACTAGGGATTGTACCTTGTACCTGCCACACTTTGTTTGTATCACCTACAGTGAGGTTCCACACAAGCTGAGCCAAAACTAAATGTGACACTACTGACCTCTGAATGGTCGCAGTATTGCCATGACTTGAGGGTATTGGCACAGAAATGAAAGCTCACCGTTTACAGCTCCAGAATGTTGTATGACTTCCCGAATTCTCCTTTGCCTAAAATACTATTTTGTTTTGCCACTTGCAACCATATCTGGAACAAAATTCATCTCCTCACTGTGAATATAAGCCAAAAAGGTGCGAGCTGCTCTATCACCTCTGTTTCCTCCTTTGTTTTTTGTGAGAATGCCATCCCAATATTTTTAGCTGTAGCTTGTGAGTTAGACTCTTGGTGTCATTTGAGGGTTTTATTTGTATCAGTTTTGAGACAAGCTGCACAACCACTTAGAACAGTGAACAAAAAAAATACAGAATCGAGAAACAGTTTGTCAGTGAAATAGAAATATGGTTAAAAAAATTCTATTAAGCTATATTGTAATATGGAGGAGGTAAATTATATACTAAAATAAAAATCAAAATTATATACTAAAATAAAAATCATCCAAAAATTTGACAAAAAAACTAGATTATTTTACTACTACTATCACTTATCACTGGCTTTGCAACTTGTGTAAATGTCTGCCGCAACTTGCATGTGTGCATGCCTCTCCCTTGCTTTGTGCCTAAACTCAGCGGCAAGTGCAGCGCAAACAACCTCCTGTCTGAAAGCCCCTACAGAAAGTTACATACACACAGAGCTGCACACACCCCCTGAGTCTGTGTGCTCCCCCCTCTCAAATATTACGTTTTTATACTATCTCTGAAGACAGAGCAAATGTTCACAGTAGAGGCGAAATGTGAAAATAAAGTCTTGCACTCTCTTCCTATTATTAACAGGTTTCTGTCAGGCTGGGAGGGACTTGCGTCTGTCCTCATTGGCATCAGATCCTTTTGACGTTCCTGCTGGGTTCTTGTTGGTTGGGGTGAAGTCCCCCTCTCTCCCCGAGACCCTGCTAGTCTGTGCTGTGGACCACCGCTTCCTGCCTGATGAACGTGGCCACAACGCATTGCTAGGTGAGGCAGGAAAGGAAAGATTGACAACACGTAAAACTGTTAGGGAACACAGAGAGATAGCTAATTTATCTGTGAAAATACCATATACTTATTATGCATTTAAGTCATTTTCAGAAAATATTACCATCAACAATTCAGAAGCATGTAAACTCAAACTTTCATATTTGTTTTCTCTCCAGGTTTCTCAGGGAACTGTATGGGCTGTGGAGAGAAAGGCTTTCGTTATTTCACAGAGTTCTCCAACCACATTAACCTGAGGCTCAGCACGCAGCCAAAGAAACAAAAGCACTTGAAGTACCATTTGTACAGAAACAACCAGGGTCTGCTGGTCAAAGGAGCCCCCATCTCCTGGAGGGGACATGGTAAAAGATCTATACATTTGTTTTATTCTTTTCTATCCAGGTCAAACCCAAATTTAAAATGTGAACTTTTTCTTACTTCAAACACTGTTGTGTATAAAAAAAAAGGAAAAGTGGAAATATGCAAGTGTAGTTTTGTTCTTTTTATTCCAAAGCAGCAGATGCCTGCAAATTAGATAAAGGCAAACACTGCAGTTCTGGGATGCATGTGTTGTTGCTCTGGGACATTGAGTTCTGCCAAATTTAAGAGCTCCAAATAAGAAACATTTTAAAGGACTGATCTGATAAAAGAGAGATGACAAGCATGCATATGTGAAGGGATCATTACTTTACCCTGTCCATGACTGCAGAACCACTTTTTGGCAAATATATGTTTTAGTCTTTTTAATGTCTTCATTGAATATTGTTTGAGTGTGGAAACATAATCAAGGAAATGTGAACTTTTTTTTGAACAGTGCATTTTTCACTATGATAGTGATAAATGAGAAGATGACAGTGATGCCAAGTTTGGCCAAGTTTTTAGTCTTAGTTAATTCACAGCAACTTAAACAGAGAGCTACAGTTCATGTTGTTTTTATATGAATTTTTTTTATTTATTTGTCTTGTTTTTTTTTTTTTTGTAGTTTAGAAAAGTTTAATTCTAATGTTATGCTGTTTAAGTTATTTATACTGTATATTTTATTTTCTGGTCTGTTTTCTGCTGCTTTTTACAGGTTACTTAGATTATAATCGCTGATAATGCTCAACCATCATCTACCTATGCTTGTTTTTTGACATTTATTATTTTTATTCTGAAACACCTTTCAATAACTTTGCTAAAAAATAACTGAAAAAAAGTGACGTACAGGTTCTATTCGGTTAACTGTTTTTTATATTTATTTCTTGGATTAGCTTCCTTTATAACTTCAGAACCCATTTTTACATAAACACACAAACACAGGCTCAACAATAGTTATTCCCGTTAACCAGCTGATTTGCTTTTCTTGTCAACATTATAAAATATTTTATGTGTTTTTTGTGCTGCAGAAAGCAGGATTAGGCAGATTGGATCAAGCCTCATAGAGGGTCACATGCCATCTGAGGTACAGCCACTGAACATTTCACTGGCTCTTTCATCACAGACACCTGGCAGCTATGCAGGTAATGCATCCAAAACACACAAATATGGACACAGTGAAATGTTAAATTATCAATGTCATGATGAGACCCTGACTCCCTCTGTGAATGTTTTATTTTTACACTTTTTTTTTCTAACTGACTACAGAGTGTGACCATACCACTACATACAATTTCAGGTCAAAGTTCAAAAGAAAAGTCACATTAGCGTTGTATTTTTTCTGTCTATTTGTACTCAGCAGGACCACACACGGATGCAGCTGTGCTCCCACAGCTGGCTGATGTCCCCTCATCGCTGACAAACGGCAACCATGCTGTTCCCTCCACCGTCACACAACCCCCTTTAAATCAGTCAGGACCAGGGAGACCCTCTGCTACAGGTACACATAGTGCACTCCAGTTCCAACACGTGAGTTGCACGGAGTTTTTGCAGATTTTATTTTGCTCTCAGTTCAAAAAGGGTGTAGGATGAAGTAATGAACTTATTTGAGAAGTTACCCCCTTTCATTAAAAAAGGACTTAAGTTGGTCAGGTGCTAATGATATCATCAAAGAATAGCAAAACCACAAAAGCAAATACATTTCATATATTATTGATATGCAGAATAAACAACAATGGCCCAAACAGTAAGCCCTGCAGAAGCCCACACTTAATGGAGCATGAACCTGAAATCTTCTTCAGTTTCTTTTTTGCCCTCTGTTGCACACAGCAGGGCATTTCCCTCTCTGATAGGGGATGTGGGGAGAGGGCGGGTGGTCTCAGGAGAGAAGACACAGCATGCATTAGGGAGTCTGACAGTGTAATGACCTTGATGACCTTGGCCTTTACATCATTACTACATGTAAATGGATCAGCAAGATCAAATGATTGAGAACTGGCAATTCGAGGAGCAAAAATAGCTAACATTATGTGCATGAAGATTTCACCAGTTAAGCACTGGTGGCTGCAGGATATCAGTGTTCTCTACGCCACCCTCCAGACTGAGGCGAACTTTACTGAACATTAGCTGCTGTTTCACACATATCAGCTCCCTTTTCCTTCGTGTGGAGGTTTTATCAGGGGATTTCCAGAAAAAAATCAGACATGGTGAATTAGGTTTTTAGAGGAACAATATGGCAGTTTGTTTGCAGATAAAACATCCAGGATGTTTTAGGATTTTTGAGCTTCTGTGAATTTGATGTTATTTTCTCCAAAAAAATGAAAAAAAGTTATACAAAGTAGGAGTATGGCCTAGATCTACTCTTTTGGAAAGTATCATGAGATAACATTTGTTAGGAATTAGTGCCATACAAAAAAGATTGATTGGCAAGTATTGGTTAACTTTTATGCATAGGAAATCATTTAAACTCTTGTGGCTGGTGAAATGGATTTTTACACAGCTTTTTAATTGACTTTTTTATGCTCTGACTGCATTTCTGACTACTATCTATTCTGTTGTGTTCATGTAAACAGGGTCTCTTTGCGTATGTTGTTTAAAAACCCCTCCCCCTGAGTGTCTTCACACCTCTGAAAGGGTAAACTTCAACCAACAGCAGCCCAAACAGCCAGCCGCAGCCAGCTGCATTGTGGGTTGGGGGTTGTTCCTTTGTCTTTCATGCTCCCTCCCTCCCTCTTCCTCTCTCTGTCACCTTTATTAACCCGGTTGTAAAATTCTCTGTCTTGTCTTTTTTTCCTGCTTTCTCACAGAATGAAAGCTTCCTTCCTGTTAATGTTGTTTTCTTCATGGCCCTTTAGCAAGTGGACTTTTTATGTGTCTCCCCATGAGCATAATGAGGGAAGAAGAAGAGACGGGTTAATGTATGACTGAAATACAGCAGTTTTCCATTACTGTGATAGCAAGAGCTCATCCTCAAACATGCCTCAGCTGATTAGAACTGAGATAAGTCCTAATAAATCACTCACAGATCACGCTTTAAAATATGTAATGATAAAAGTTTTGACACTCAGAACAGAGGACTCCTCTTATGAAAATAAAACAAAATGCTAAATTGTGTAATAAAAACACTTACCTGAAAAGTCAGGCAAGTAGTCACTCTTGTTAATTTGGCTCATTACTGTGTATGCCATTTCTTTAAATCCATATTTTTATGTTCAAAGAGAACATTAACCTTTGTTGCTTGGTTTAAACTACATTTTTGAGGCTGTAAATTAAAACTACAACCTTTAATGCATGTTGTCATTCCCTTTTTTGTTCTGTAGGTCCACCTGCAAATGCTGGACCTCCAAAAAAGAGGCACAAGGGCTGGTCCCCTGAATCATCCTCTAACAGTCTGCCAGAGAGCACCGTCAGGACGCCACCATCTTCCTCCACTTTACCAGCAGCACATGTACCTCCTGTCATATCAAATGGAGCCAGACCAGGTAGAAAGAGAGGAAATAGAGAAGACTGTGGCCTTGAGCATTTGTTACATGTATCATGTTTACAAGAGACAGTAGAGCTATTTGAACAATTACTGTGTTTTATTTTTAAATGTTAATGTGTCTTTCTCCAGAGACTGCTGCCCCGCTGAGTTCACCGCAGGGGTCCTTGACCCAAATGTCTCCCCCAGAGCTGTCTGTGATGATCCCTGATCAGCTGCTACACACCTGCAGGCTGCAACCTGTAATCTTTAAAGGTCAGATTCAAAGTTATATCCTTAACTTACATGTAGTAAAAGATGAATTGTTGTGGTAAGTTATTAAGATTGGGTTTTACTCTTTTTTCAAGTCAGCCCAACTTACCCAAATGATGCCGTCGGAGGTATTTTTTTTCTTGCATGTTTACACCTTAATTGGACCCAGAACTTTGACCAAGGACCTTTCCTCTTTGGGGCCCAAGACAGGGATTCTTTTTTAACGAGTGAGTGAGTTTAAGGGACTGTGGCTGTGTTTTGAGCTAGGGATGTACGGCAGTGTGTCATCTACAAGACTACAAAGGACATTGGATGTTGTGCAGTCAGCATCACTATGTGTACATTTAGCCAGAATTTTGACCACTTCCGTCTCCAGTCTGCCATGATTACATCTATGACTTCTGTGTTTTCATTTCTGCTGACTGCCTCTGATAAGAGCAAGACATCCTTGATTTGTTAGGCATTCAGATCAAAGTGGATTGAATTGATAAAGAAATTGTTGAAATGATATAAAATCCTCAAGCAAGTTGATATTGAAACTGGATTTGTTTTCGATGTCTGACTTTGGATATCACAGTAGGCCAAAGGGGTATATAGATTTAATCTGTCCCAAAAGTAAGCCAGTTCCATGTTAAAGTCATTGTTGATCGGTATCAGCAGCAAAATATCCCTTATTTGGGCATACTTATTATTTGGTATTGCTAATGAAACCCAGCATATATACTGCGACATTTGCATGCATTAGGAAACTATAAAAGCTGACAAGTTCCCATGTCATTCATTCTTGTGAGAGTGTTGAGTAACAATTTGAAGCCCTTGTTCTTGCAGGTGAATAGGTAAGTAACCTTACAACAGATGGTCACTTAGCTGGCTCCTCCTTTCAGGTTAGAGGTCAGAAGACACCCTGGGCTGTTTCTCAGCCTGTTTGTCCTCCTCTCACCCCCACCAACCCCCACCTTTCGCCCTTATGTGCTACCTGTCAAGTCATCCATCCTCCTCAACCTTTGTGCACTTCCTGTTTACTTTGATTCCCTCATTCTCTCTTATGATTTTATTTTTTATTGACTCCCGAAGTCTTTTCCTGCATCACATCTAGGAGGCAGTTGTTCAAAAACTTTGACAACGAATGGTTTTTAAAGGGATACTGAAATAAACATCTTGAACTGCAGCAGCTGACCAATTGAATCAACCACTGAAATTTATACTTTATTAATGTTTATCTCAGCAAAAATATCAAACAGTTGTTTCTGGCGTTAAGACCTTAGGGCATTGCAAGTTTTTGAGCCTTAAAGAATGTTGGCAAAGAAGGCAGTTTGATAACATTACTTTTGACTTTCAGAATTGTTTTGAGCCTATTTCATGACATTTACATTTAACAGACTTAAAGAATCACCCATCAGTTGAAAAAAAATACATGTTTGCAGATAGATGGATTGATTGATGTTACTATTGGCCGCCCAAAAACCTACAAATAGCAAAAGAAATCGAACTGTATCAAATCATATTTTCTTTATTTATTGTATGCTACTTATTATGCAGATTTTTTCATGTTATATTTATTTATCTTATCTTCATTTAGCAAAGTTTTCATTCCTTAAGAAATGTTCTGTTAATTTTGCTCAGATATTATTTTTGCATCTCGTCCACAAATGTCTCAGTATGTGAAGAGGAGAAGTACGGGAATAGCTAAATACTTGCTGTATACAGATAATGGCCAAAAGTAACCTGCACCATCTCGATGTTCATCCTTGTTTCTGTGCACCTTACAGGTCATGGCCCTCTCCCTCAGCTGACTGGCAATGTCAGTGAAGTGCTCGTCAGTTCATTGCTCCAGAGCTGTTATCTGAGCTCCCAGACACTCCCTAGGGTCTACCAGCACTATGGACCATCACCTATTCAGCCTTTGTCAACAGAGATGCAGATTCTACTCACAGTCTACTACCTTGTTCAGCTTGGTCAGTTCAAAATCCTCTTCTGTAAAAAAAAAAGGTGTAATTACACAACTATTCAGAGTGAAAAGAAGAGCAAACTGATAATCTTTCATTTGTACTGTGCTTAATAATGGCCACCAGGAGGCAAAAAAGATCACAGATCAAATTCAGTTCAAGTGAAAAAATTTAATTGATATATTTTTTCCAAATCCAAAGCAATAAATGCAGAGGCTTTTTACACTAAGTATTGTATTATTTTTTGCTTTTAATTTCAAAATAAGCGATTACTTGTGGCAAACCACTGTCTAAAATGCGCAATTATAGATTCAATATGTTTTGGGCCCAAACATTTAAAACATAATTGTGTAATTTTTGCAGTGCTCTTATTCTCATTGCCAAAAATATGACCAAAGATCTAGAGTTTGTCCCAAACTTTAGTACTTTTTACATACAGCTGATCAAATCATGAGTGATGAATATTTTTTGCATATTGAGAATTTGCTTTTTGAAATATAAAAAATAACTTCTCTTTTACTTAACTGCAATTCTTAAAAGCAGTTAAAGCTGCTGTCAAAACTTAAAGTAGAGGTTTTGGCAACACCTTCAAAAAGTCATATACTGGTATATTTTATTTACACACTACCAGTGTTTAGCCGGTGTTCTTGTTTTTTTTTATCAGTGTTATTTTTCCTGTTGTATTGTATGTTTCACACAGAGACATCAGCTATATTCAGTTTAATTCTTAAGCAGTTAAAGACTTTGGGATCCTAAATGTGCCATGTTAATAAACCATCTCCTTCAATGAAGAAGTGCCCTTTAAAACATTTTAATGCCAATATTATAACTCAAAAAGGGAAAATATGTTGTTATTTTGTTTGATGATTTCAACAATTTTAGCTTTTATGAGTATTAATGTATTTGTTTTGTTTATATTTAAGAGGGAAGAAAGTTGACTACAATTTCAAATCAGGTTCAATGATTAAAAAAGCAGGCTGCTGGCTCTTCATTTTTCCATCCATAGCTAAAAATATTACAGCCCCTCTTATCATACTGACGTTGTCTTTGTCCTTTCAATGTTTACATTCAAGGTACGGACCAGGTGCCCCTCATAGAGGACTTGGAGCAAATATTCATGAGGTCATGGAGGGAGTCCCACCTCAGCGAGATCAGACAATACCAGCAGCCTCAAACAGCTGCCGCCCAGGGGAGACACTATGGCATAGAGGTGAGAGAGGATGCCTGATTAGTGGTCTGTTTGTAGCTATATCATACTACATAAAACAAAATGTAAATTTTCACTTGAAATAGCATTTTACTGGCATGATGACTGTCAACAGGGAGATTGACATATGGGGCTCTAATTTCGTAGACCAGTGCAAGTAGCAGAGAGGGAGGAGAGAAGGCGTGAGTAATCTTGTGTAATCTTCACCAATCAAATGAATGCCTCTCCTCGCCTTTAAATGCGCCGCGGGCGAGGCGCAGTGACAATTTCACCTCAGTGGAGAAGATGGTCAGAGCCGCCGTCACTTTTGCAGCAGCTGGGAGAGCGCAGGAGCCACCGGGCTGCGCGTTGGAGGACACGATGCGTGTCACCGTGTGGACCACCTCGCCGGACAGATGTAATCTGTTCCTGTGTCATAAATATGAGTACAAAATTAAGTGATAATTACATTTAAACACAGCAGCAGGCTAATCCATTCATCATGCTTGTGATCCACCTGCATTACTGGTCTGTCATCGCCAAATAGCAGAACCTTTGGTGAAATATTCCCCACCGATATCTCCTCCTCATCCTCCTTGCAGTAATGTACTCCATCTTTTTAGATCACATTAAGAACAAAGATTAAAACAGAGAAATATGGGCAATCACAGGTAAATCCTTAAGACACCGAGTGACTTAAATTTATTCAGCGAGCGTCTCTCTCTTTTTTCTTTTCTTTTGAATCTCATGAGATGAGAGAAGCCGGATACTCCGTATCAGATGATGTGGTTGGCTTGAGAGATGTGAACTCGTTAGTTTGCGTCACGCTTCCAGCTGCCGTCAGGTTGATTTTCCATTATGACAAACGTCTCTGATCTGACATCAGATGTGATGGGATAATTAATATAGATAAAAATGTATATGCTGGTTCAGACGGTTACATTAGATATTGGTTGCTGTGATTGTTTATTGCATTGAAATGTGCCTGACACTCTAGACACCTGCCTGTGAGGTTTTGGTGACGTGCGCACTGTGCTCCTGTCAGCCAAATTACCACTACACGGGTTGCGCCTCGCCTGCGCCAAGAATAGACCAGGTTGGAGCTGGCGTGCTTTCAGCGCACCTTGCGCGCATTTTTTTGGCACAAAATTGTCACTGTGCCAAGCTGAATCTTTCGACACCTCCCCCTGGTGTGACGTCACACCCATCTCGGCGCAGCCGGTCTACCAAATTGCCAAATTGGCTGCGCACGTCGGTGCGCCGGACAAAATTACCACTGCGTGGGGTGCGCCACCCTGCGCCACCCTGAGTTGCGCCAGGAAATTAGAGCCCTTATTCTTTTGTCTGACTTCTTGCTCAGTCACTCAGTCCTCTTCTGTTTTAAAGCCTTAGCTATTGTAGCAAACAGTACAGAAAGGGAACAGCTGACTTCTTTTAGATGAAAGCTGGTGCTGTAAAGCCTGTAAACTGCTGGTGATAGCTAGCAATAGACCTGTTGCCAAAGTTATATTGAGCCCCAGTGCAAGTGACCGGAGCTTTTTTCCTTGTAAAAAGTCATTGTATTTTTCAACTTTGAAACTACTTCTTCCAGATGAAGGAAGTTTCATATTGATATACTAAGCAATTATTTCATAGATAAATATTAAGGCAAGACAGTATGAGTATGAGCAACTTTTTCTTCCCTGTTATCAGGCCCCATCTCTCCTGCCTAGCCTGCCCCAGCATCTCTCCTTACCTCCCCAGAGCCAGCAGCCTCTGAGCCCCAGCCAGCTCCCCTGGCTGGCCCAGCTGGCTGCGTCATCCTGTGGAGAGAGTGTGGTGGTTTTAGGAGAGCAGATTGGATCACTGGCTCAAGGCATCCAGCAAACATTCACCAGGTTAATGGAAGGACAGCTTGAAAACACCAACTACGTTGTAATTATTGTCACTGCACCAGGACAGGAAACACAGTCCTGTGTGTTAGTTACTGGTATGAAGTTTTCTTCTTATTTGCATGTGTATATACTGTTGAAATCAGCCATAAAGCCGATGAGTGACGTGTTTTTTTGTGTTCTTATTGCAGGTAAACACCAGTGTCGAGCTTTGGCAGAGAGCATGTACTCTCCTACTGAGGGACTAAAAGAAATAAACCACCAGCTCTCCACTGGCATCGCCCAGGAGCTCATTAACTACTGCAACTGCCTAGGACAAGGTTTGTTTAGCTGTCTGCCCTCAAATGTGCAAACGTTCATTTTTACCATTACTTGCCAACGTAATATGCACCTGTTTTCTCCTCAGATGGTGATATGGATTCCTTACTAGACAGTGCCACTGTGGAGAGCAGTGAGCCATCTCCCATGTCAAGTAGTCAGGAGACAGCTGAAGATAGGGGCCTTAAATCAAGAAACAGTCCCAAAGACACACAGAGTCCAAAAGATTTACACACACAGGGCTCAAAAGAATCACCGGGCACCAAAGAGGGAGCCGCAAGTCCTAAAGACAACTGTTCGGGTAAGACACAGATTGATTTTTTGCATCCTTAAGCCACAGTGTTCAGATGATCTTTAACAAAGCAATACACTTATTTTAATATCCAGCTCTGCCACAGCTTTGCAAACCAAACCCTTCCATACTTTCAAGGGTTCCTGTCCTACATGATAATATTGAGAAACCTCCATATTCATGCCCCATTAATGCAGTTTCTTAATGACTGTTGATGATGTAGCTCCCACTGAGAGGTTTATTTTGTTTCACATGGAAAATGATTAAGACTATAGCCACTGTGTTTTCATGTCCTTCTCCTTTTGCCTGAAAATATGAAGAGTTTACATGAACCATTAAAGTACTATCATTAACAAGATTACTGATTTTATTTATGCTTGTGTGTGTGTAGAATACTCTGTAGATTGGCGTGAAGTTCGTCCCATCCAACTGGCTGTGGCCAGAAAGTTGCTGTCCCATGTTTGTGCAATAGCAGACTCCAGCACTCAGAACCTCGACCTCGGCTCCTTTGACAGGGTCAGCTTTCTCATCCTGGTCCCGCCCTCTGAGGTTACATTTCAGCAGACTGTTCTCCACCTCTGGAGCTCTGGTTAGTAACATGACTTCGTCATCCTTGTTCTTAATACACTCGTGAATCTAGTCACGTTGTGCTTTTGCCTATGACATAATGTGTTTTTGTGTTATACCATTCTAACTTCTGTCTTTGTCTGTGTTACCCAGGCGTCCTTCAGGAGCTTGGAAGTTTGGATCAGGAGTGTTTGTCCCAGCAGGAGGCTGAGCGTTATGTGGTTAAGATGGATCAGAGTGCTCAAGCTCGAATTGACAGTCTGATTCAGGAAGCACACAGGAACTCCTACACGCTCTACATCCTGGTCCATGACCATGCCCACTGGGACATTAACAGGTGTGAAAGAAAGAAAATGAAAAAATAAATGTGTGATGCACAATGATTATTGTTCTACTTTTTTTTTTTTTAAATCAATCAATATGTAAACATGCACATTTATGGGGAAGGTACCGTTATAAAATGATGTGGCAATCAAGACCTGGTTCCAGTTGAGAATCCGTTACATCTTGCTTGGGGCATTTGCCTTTCTGATTCAGGATTGAATCATCCATGTCTTCAGACTAGTTCTGTGCCAAACAGTGTCATTCTCTTGCGAGATGCAGTCATCACAAACAATAAAAGAGAAACCAGGAAGTAATTATGGTGGGCAGCAAAAAAGGTCCAAAGTTTGGTATAATTTAACACAAAATAATGCCAACAGCACGATAGGCAATGTCTGAGGCTCTGTTATTCTCAGGCAAAGGGTAGAAACACTAGAAACATGCTAAAAAATTTGTCAGCGCAGCAGAGCATTCAATACAAGGAATTATGTGTTTTTGGTGTTGTTGACACAGAAAAACCTGTGTGGGCCCTATTTCTCCACACAGAAAAAGAGCCAAAATTCAAATACAATAATGAACTGGATCAAAAAGTAGCACAATTAATACTAGTTAGTAACTACTGGACGTCGTTT
The DNA here is from genome assembly GCA_037902135.1 of Cetoscarus ocellatus. NCBI lineage: Eukaryota > Metazoa > Chordata > Actinopteri > Labriformes > Labridae > Cetoscarus > Cetoscarus ocellatus. The sequence goes on along the minus strand of JBAMNC010000395.1, from coordinate 1,897,761 downwards.
TAGTTAACTTAGTAAACAAGTTAGTCTGAGGCTGGCTTGCTGTATGTCTGACAGCGAACAAACAATTTTACAGCTCTGTACATTTTGTGCAAGCCCTTTGCTTTACTTTTGGTACAAATACATCAATCAATCAATCAATCTTTATTTGTGTATTTCCAATTCATAATTCATGTTGTTTTAAGACACTTTACAATAGATCAGGTCGAAGCCATACTCTTCATTTTATGGATACACATATATACATATAAAAGATACACATATATACATACACTATATTGCCAAAAGTATTCGCTCACCTGCCTTGACTCGCATATGAACTTAAGTGACATCCCACTCCTAATCCAAAGGGTTCAATATGACGTCGGTCCACCCTTTGCAGCTATAACAGCTTCAACTCTTCTGGAAGGCTGTCCACAAGGTTTAGGAGTGTGTTTATGGGACTTTTTGACCATCTCTTCCAAAAGCGCATTTGTGAGTCACACACTGATGTTGGACGAGAAGGCCTGGCTCTCAGTCTGCGCTGTAATTCATCCCAAAGGTGTTCTGTCGGGTTGAGGTCAGGACTCTGTGCAGGCCAGTCAAGTTCATCCACACCAGACTCTGTCATCCATGTCTCTATGGACCTTTCTTTGTGCACTGGTGCACAGTCATGTTGGAAGAGGAAGGGGCCAGCTCCAAACTGTTCCCACAAAGTTTGGAGCATGGAATTGTCCAAAATGTCTTGGTGTGCTGAAGCATTCAGAGTTCCTTTCACTGGAACTAAGGGGCCAAGCCCAGCTCCTGAAAAACGACCCCACACCATAATCCCCCCTCCACCAAACTTTACACTTGGCACAATGCAGTCCGACAAGTATCGTTCTCCTGGCAACGGTCAAACCCAGACTCGTCCATCAGATTGCCAGCTGGAGAAGCGCAATTCGTCACTCCAGAGAATGCATCTCCACTGCTCTAGAGTCCAGTGGTGGTGTGCTTTACACCACTGCATCCGACGCTTTGCATTGCACTTGGTGATGTGTGGCTTGGATGCAGCTGCTTAACCATGGAAACCCATTCCATGAAGCTCTCTGACGGACTGTTCTTGGGCTATTCTGAAGGCCACATGAAGTTTGGAGGTCTGTTGCGGGATACCTTTTGCAGAAAGTTGGTGACCTCTGTGCACTATGCACCTCAGCATCCGCTAAACCCGCTCCGTCAGTTTACGTGGCCTACCACTTCGTGGCTGAGTTGCTGTCGTTCCCAAACACTTCCACGTTCTTATAATACAGCTGACAGTTGACTGTGGAATATTTAGGAGCGAGGAAATTTCACAACTGGATTTGTTGCACAGGTGGCATCCTATCACAGCTCCACGCTGGAATTCACTGGGCTCCTGAGAGCGACCCCATAAATGTTTGTAAAAGCAGTCTGCATGCCTAGATGCTTGATTTTATGCACCAGTGGCCATGGAAGTGATTGGAACAGCTGATTCTGATTATTTGGATGGGTGAGGGAATACTTTTGGCAATGTGGTGTACATGCAAACTCAACATGAATTCACCATGAGCACAGCACTGGGCCAACGTACAGTACAGTTCACCTGTAGGAGGCTTACAGTAATAGTGGCAGGAAAAAACCTCATCAATAAATCATTATCATGCCCATAGATTGTGGAAAAACATATGCTGGAAAACAAATGGACTGACTGGTTTTATCTCTTTTTGTCTCCGTCCGTCTCTCTTTTTGCCTTCAGTGCATCCTACAGCAGCTCTGAGGGCAGTCTTGGTCTGGTGGATCAGCTACTCAATTCCAGGCAGGTCAGAGAGGCTCCAAACATCCTGATTCTCCATGTTACCTCCTTCCCCTTCACCCTGCAGACACAGTATACTCGCATCAGCCCTTACAATGAGATCCACTGGCCCTCTGCATTCAGTAATGTAAGACAAGTCTCACTTAGTATTAAAGTTTAACCAGTCTTACCCATCTGGAAGTCCAGACATGATATTAATAAAAAGTTTAAAATTTGAATAATTTATTTGTTTGTGTGTAGGATGTAGACCTGTACCATGAGAAGACAAGGTACTTTGGGGTGTCAGAGCTTTTAGAGTCAACGCGCTCAGGAAGCACCCTGCCTCTGATGCGTTGTGATACATCCTTCGAAAGCATGGCATCTGCTTTGGAGGAGAGGTAATTTAAACTAACTAATGCATACATCTGTTTCAAGAAAGTCTGCTTTTTTAAGCTTTTACAGAAATAAGAACAAGAGTCTCTCTTTCCCAGGTTTCCAAAGCTGCATAGTGCTGTAATCCGGACTACGGTTTTGATCCAACACTATTGCGTTGCTCTGATGGCTGCATCAGGCAGAATCAGCGGCTCACACAATCTTCACAAACACACATCTGTAGAGACTTTGGAGATTGTACAGTCACTTCTCACAGCTGCCCAGCAATGCCCCGCCCATCATGGTCACATGGTTCTGCTGCGGATCCCCTCGCTGGCTCTGGCAGCATGGGCCCATAGACGACTGTCCAGAGTAAGGAGGCAGCTCGGTTTGGAGGAGAGTTTTGAAATCATCATGGGGAATCCAAACCAAGCTCTAACTATTGGACAGAGCTTCACTGATCAGATCAAGGTGTGGTACTAGTTTATACTAGTATAAAACATATGAGAGTTTAGAGAGAATTTTATAAGAAATTTTGCAGGCAAATATACTGTTCTGTTTTTTTTTTTTAATTGTTTCTGGAGCTAGGAGTAACCAACTTTGTTAGACAGGTATGTTTTTCTGAGAGACAGCTTCAGTTATAACTGACTTAACCCTGCTGTTTTAATAATGACTTTTCCTTGGACCATAGACTCAATTTTTTGCTAGACAGTAAGTCAGTTGAAAAGTGGGCTCAGTTTGTCATTTGTTTTCTTACAATCCCAATTCTGTTTGATATAATTGCTGTCTCACCCTGCTGTCCAGAAAGCAGTTCTGTTGTAGCCATGCATGTGTCCTAGTTGAAACCAAGAGGCTAAATTTACTTCTGAGTGTTGAACTATTGTTTTAATACATAGAAAAAAATGGTTATAATAGTGTCTTTTCTGATGTTGTTTCTGTGAATACTTCTTGTAGACATGGCTAAAGATCCAGGATGCTGGCTGGACTCCTCGTACCTACCTGGAGCTCGAGGCCCTTCCTTGCATACTGATCCTTTCAGGAGCTGAGCCACTGGGAGAATCCCTGCCCAGGTACACACTGGCCCCATTTAAAGTAATGGATGGATATTTTAATTTGCTAAGATGCCATCATAGATTAACCTGACTCACCAGATTGACTATATATTTTTCTAGTACAGCTGGGAATAGCCCAAAGTAAGTGTTTGGGAATGGGCAGAGACTTTCGAAAACATATTCGGCAGTTGATTGGAAGATCGCGTCGCCAGTCCCATTCATTACAGGCCAATTGTTCATTGTAGTAAGCCGGCGCCACTGCTGTGGTGTCAAGGACAGAACGTGAGTCACTTCATAAAACAAACTCTTGGCAATACATGTCATTAGGGCAAAAATATCCTCTCCATAGAAAAGTTTGTAGAGTTGTTAAATGTCCTTCATTTAAAGAAAAGTGGTCCAGATCTGATAAAACTGCTACTAAAGCTGTTAGCATCTGTGCTAATATCTGTATGTGCAGTCACTTCCTCCTGACCTCGCACTTGTAGCTCCCACATCTTTCTGCCCTGATTAGGCCATGCTGCTTTGGGCCACTCACAGTCGTTGTAGATTTGAGCTGGGCAAGTGAATCTGCCAGACTGCAGACATTAAATCAGGCTCATCCCTCTGCACTGCATGGTAAATAATAATAACAAAGGTGAAACAATGGTAATGAGTATCTTGAGTGCCAGCAGATCAGAACAACACTATGTGTTTGGGTATATCTGTTTTATAGACTCAATAAAGTATCACATAAAGTGTTAGCGATATTAGCCTTGAATTACTTTTGAATCATTGCTGTGGCAGCTTTCTTTTTATAAATGTTAGCCAAAGCAGGCCTTAAGCCTTCTGACAAACAGCTTTCACACACTTATTTGTAATTCTATTAGAAATTTCCCTAACAATACATAACTTATATCCTTCTTTAAACCAAATTAGATGAGTAATGACCAGTCTTAACACTGTGTGCCCATTAGGACAATTAGTCATGGACTATTCCCACCAAAAACTAAATAAAATAACATGCTTATTTTAATATTAGAAACAGGTATGCAATGCAAGGTATATATGAGACTCCAGTGCTTCAGCCTGGGAGACTTTAGTGTTTTCTTCATTTTTCAGTCACACGGTCGCCACTTGATCTTTATGAAGCTTGCACTGTCTGTATGCAAGCTATCTCTCTTTAGCTGCTATAGCACTGTATCTCAATGTAAAATCAAACACTGGAGCACCACTACTGGGCCTCTGAGAGGTTCAGTGTTAAAGTGTAAAAGCCTAGTGATGGCAGAGCTGAGTTATGGCAGGATACGAATGGCGTCATAAGTTCTTTCAGAGGCATCTGAAATTAAGACTTAGGTCATCCTAAATGTTAAGACATGCATTGTGTTTACAGGTCATTGAAGTACTGTGATCTCAGAGTGATAAGCTGCTCGTACCTCCAGAGAACCACTTTGGAACAAGAGCTAGGACTGGCTGCTTATCTCGTGAAGGCAGAGTCACGACCTCCACACAACCCCGGACCAGGAAGTGACCAGCTAGAGAGTGATGCTGAGAAACTCAGCAGCACTGACAATGAAGAGGAAGAGGGACAGGAGAACGGTGAGATGTTATGCACCTTCAATATTTTAAGAGCTTTTAGTGTATAAAATGATCATTGTTTTCTTTAGAATGATTATTTCCACTAATCTAATACTAAACCAAATGGTTTTCTCTTATTTTTCTCTTCTTCATTTTAATATAGAAGACTCCCCTCTGTCATCCAGTCAGCAGCTTCGGTCAGGCCCAGATAGTGGTCCCGCAGATCCCTTTCCCACACCAATCATCACCTCTCCAAATGCTCAGAAAGGCACAAACGACACCTTAAAAACTCCCTCTCCATCACACACCCACTTCCAACCCCAGCCCCCATCTCAGTCTTTTCTTTTTCCTTCAACAGCAGTACACCATCAAACCCAACTTCATGTTCAGAGTTACTCTCAGCCCCAGCCTACAGCCCTGCTCCAGCCACAGCCCCAATATCAGAGCCAAAATCAGCCAGTGTCTCAAACATACCCCCAACAATACACTCCGATAGCTTTTCAGCATCAGCCTACGTCCCAGATGCAAATACCTCTGCCTCAACCTCAGCTGCCTCCTCCTGCTCAGTCTCGCCGCCAACACTCAAAGTCCACCTCCTCTGGCTCTCTGTCCCCCAGAGCTTCCTCTCCTCACCTGAGCTGCTCCTGGGCACGAGGAAAGAGCCGGCCACCCTCTGTGCTCCTTCCTCGTGCCCTGTATGATATCATCACAGCCAGCGACAGCAGTGGACTGCCACGATGTACAACGTTCCTGCCCCACATTTCTGTTGCATGGGCCAGCAGCTTTAGGTAAAACTGACACCACGTTGATGCACAAAAACTTTAAGATTCTGTTCTGCAAAATGAGAAATTTGACTTTTAACACACCTATATGTTGGAATTATGTTATTTTAAAGATGCGAAAAGATGGAAAGCTTTTTGGAAATCAATGACACAGCTAAATAAGGTTTGAAAAGAGAAGTGCATTACTTTAGACTTAAGGTTGAAGATGACACAGCTGAATTAGTTAATCTTTTTTAAGAGAGATTCACATTACAGTATAATTAAAAGGAGTATGTCTATTTTGGATAACAGGTAACAAATATATACAAAGCATAGTTAAATGCGTATGAGCTGATGTATGTAGCTCCTCCTCAGTCTGCTGCTGTGACCAGGTGAATAAGCTGCCTGTAGGTCCTTCTGAGTCTGATGTCACAGGTTTCACTAGGAGAAATTAATCTGCATACTTTTCTGTTTGGTGCAGGCCCTTGCTGAGTAAGATGATGACATGCACAGAGCAGTCCCTGTACTATCGTCAGTGGACCGTCCCACGTTCCTACCACATGGACTGCAGCAATCGCACTGAAGGACGGAGCGACAACTTTCACCCTCGCAGGCTGCTGCTCAGTGGACCACCACAGGTACTGTCTGCCCTATTTTCTTGTCTTGATTTAACCTTAAAGTTTTCCTTTGTATATATACAAATTTTTGATTTTGCTGTCCACAATCAGGTGGGTAAGACCGGAGCATATCTGCACTTCCTGGGTATACTGTCTCGGATGCTGATCAGGCTGATGGAAGTGGATATCTACGATGAAGAGGACATCAATTACAGTGTGTATACTCATCGGTGTTGTCAGTCAATCTCTCTATACTGTGATAATCATGTTAATAGGAATTTGAAGACTACTCAAAGTCTCCCTGGACTCTTTGACTGTTATCTTGCTCTTAATACTTTTCACTTCTATACAGTTGCTCAAATCATTTCATTGTACCAATGATTTGGCTACAGGATGAAACCAGTATAAAATGCCATCAATGTTTTCAGTCCTATGAACATATATATGAAGCATACATTTTAATGCTTTGTGTGTTCAGGTGCTCAGGCAGAGGGGATACAGTACCACCCACTCAATGCTCGCTGGCCTAACCCAGACGTTGTGAAGACCATACCGTTTGACTACACCATCCATGACTCCAAATATGATGACATCAGCTCTGTCTATTGTCCTGAATATAAACCAAGTGCTGAGGGTAAGAGCCAACAAACACTGGAAAGCTACACAACAAAATTACTTTATCTGCCAGTAATCTGAATTTTATAGCTCTTAAAACTTTTAAATTGTCTTTGTATTTGGCTGGAGGCATCCTCAACATTAAAGCATCACATTAAAAATCTCTCTGGCAAACTTTGGCAGAAACATGGCTCTCTGTACAGAAGTATATGTATTTTACCCATTACTGGAAGAAAAGTGTTGTCGGAGCAGTCTTTTTGTCAGTCCTAGATTTTAGTTACATTATTTATAAACATACTACTGCCACCACACGTAAATTTGTAACTAGAAATCCTTAAAACACTCATCATTGTAATCTGTTAAATAAGGCTTTTTCGCACAGGTTTGTGATAAACACTTCTCTGATTGCATGTTCATCTTATATTACGTGCATTTATGCTAAAATGGACCGCTTGACCCTAAAAAAGTTGCTTTACTGGCTATTTTGTACCTCAGGGTAGTGCTGAAATTGGATTTTTTTACCTTCAATCTAAAAGAAATCTGGAAAAAATATTATTGAAATTGGTATTTGTGTTTCTTTTAGACAATTGAAAATTATGGCTGGCTCAAGTGTAACTGAATGTACTAAGTATCATCATTTTGAAAAACACTGTAAATGATTTAAACCCTAATGATTTAAATCAACAAATTCATTATTTGTATGTGGCACTGCTCTTGTGCTCCATGTATGCTCCTCTTGTACTTTTAAGGAAACCCCATGCGCCCGGAGGACGTTTACCTTCGAAGGCGAACATCCAGGATAAAACTGTCTAAATATGCAGCCTATAACACCTACCATCACTGTGAACAGTGTCATCAATACCTAGGCTTCAACCCAAGATACCAGGTCAGCAGAACACAAAAAACACATCAAGATAAACTGTGTGGGCACAATGAATTAAAAATATAAATGTCAACACTGGTGTTTCTGTGTCCTTTTCAACCTTCAAATCAGATGTATGAGTCAACGCTACATGCCTTTACATTCACCCATCTTCTGCTTGGGGAAGAGATCCAACTTTACTTCATCATCCCAAAGTCGAAAGAGCACTACTTCAGCTTCAGCCAACCAGGAGGCCAGCTGGAGAGCATGAGGCTGCCTCTTACCTCTGACTGGGTGAGTGAAAACTTTGACCATGTTATCGCAAAATAAATGCTCTTTTTTTGCAGTAATAAAAACTGTCACAATCAAATCCTAGCATCTGAATGGTGGGACTGGGGATCAGTGCTACAAGGCTGTTTGTTATCCATCACGCACATCTGGTTTAGTTTACTCTTAGGGTAGGATTAATGCGCTGAGATTTTTATCTTCAGAAGATAATTAGAGTCTGTGATTCTGTTAAAAGTCCAGATTAAATGCAGAGACCGGTACCTCAACACATTGTTTAAACATTTATAGGCAGGATGGTGCAGTATGCTTGTACTCCACCAGGTGGTGCTACAGGTTAAACTATGGCTAAAAACTTGTGCCTCGTGACCTCAGCTTAGTGGACCTGAGCTGTTTTTACCTCTGCCAAGGAGGTTATGTTTTTGCCGGCATTTATCTGTCTCTCTATTTGTGTTCAAAATAACTTGAAAAGTTCTGAACGGATTTGGATGACATTTTCAGGAATTGTCGGAAATGGGTTATGGAAGAACTGATTAAATTTTGGGGGTGATCCGGATCACCATCCGGATTCTGGATTCTTTAACATTGCCAGATAGGACCATTTTCGCCAAAGTGGACCGAAGCTGCTTGGCGGAGGTCTGCGCTCTCCGAGTGCTTTTCTAGACTTTTTAATAGTGTGCACAACAGATTTCTACAGGTTATTGTAATTTGTTGATAAAGTGGAGCCCTTAAAAAGTTCTGACCACAAAACATCTGGTCATCTCTATAGTCAATTTTTTGATAACTCCTTGTGCTGTATATTTACAGACCTAAAGATGCTCCCAGGCCCCAAAACTCACCCACACATCATAACAGTTTTTAGATTATCAGCCCATGAGACCTTAGGATAGAACTAAGAAAAAATGAAATGAGTTGCATTTTGATGACAGTCGTTCTTGCCTTTCCTTTTCTGCTTTTGATGTTCAGAAAATGTCTCTCAATATTTGACCTATTTGTTTTTCTGTTTATTTAAATATAATATATTTTTTTCATTTCCTAGAGCCCAGACTGCATCAAGAGTCCAATCTTCACTCCAACCACTGGCCGTCATGAGCATGGACTCTTTAATCTGTACCACGCTATGGATGGAGCTTCGCATTTACATATCCTGGTGGTTAAGGAGTACGAGATGGCTGTGTATAAGAAATACTGGCCCAACCACATCATGTTGGTGCTGCCCACAGTTTTCAATGGAGCTGGAATAGGTATGCTAACGCTGCTGTTAGATAAGTGGGGAAGTCACTGAATATGGACTGGTACTTAAATGATTCCCATCTTCTCTTAGGTGCTGCTCACTTCCTGATTAAAGAGCTGTCATATCACAACTTAGAGCTGGAGCGCAGTAGGCGTTTGGAGGGAGGGGGCCCAGCAGGTGACGTCTGGCCTTTCATTATTCTGGCAGATGACTCCTGTGTCATGTGGAACGCAGTGGATCTGGATGCACGAAGGTACAAACAGAAACGTTGTTGAACAGGGAACTGACCTTTTTTGGCTTTCTGATGTGTCCTCAATTTAGACTTTAGCGAAGCATTTTGATGCTTCCCTGTTTCAGTTCATTAATTACAAAAAGACTAAACTCAGTTATTCTGTAACTCCGAAAAACACTCCAGTTACAGCAGCCATGTTTGTTTTGCTGTCAGAATGTGGGATAATGTTTATATGCGCCACAGTACCCTTTTCTGTCAGAGTTCTTCTTGACCCAAAATCTTGTGTTTAGACATTGGGATAAAGGCTTGTCCAGGTTTCTAAAATTAGTATATAGAGATCCTGATCAAAACCTGGATAAACAAGTTCATGTCAACACTCTCATTGCTACTACTAATAATAATAACAGAAAATTATAACAATAGTTTTATTATTATTATTTAGTAGAAGTAGTAGTACTGTAAAATAATAGTAATAATAACTATAATTATCAACATTATTATTGTTAGTGGTGCCGGGGAGCATGCTGTATCACTGAAGCAGGTCCTACAACACATGGAGGCTTGTCCCGACCTCGCACACTATGGACTTTGTGGGATCAGGAAGTGGAGCAGTCGTGGATTCACAGGTAAGTCATGATGTATGAAATCTTACATTTTTATTGACTTATTTTTCATGCGGGGTACAAAAGATATCCAACATGGCATTGGCATTTCCATTCTAAAACATTTTTTACTTTTGTCACACACAGCTAGATGAAGTGAAATTCAGAGTTGCAGCGCTTTCCTTTACTTGCAGGTAATAAACACAGGGAGCCATTCTCCAGAGGTCACCTTCATGACTTCCTCCTCCTCAATGTGGACCGCAGTCAAAACGTGCAGTATGACCAGAATCGCTTCACCTGTCATGATGTGGATTTCACTCTGAGACTTCACAGTGCGGGATTGCTGGTCTGCAGGTTTAACAGCTTTAGCGTCATGAAGAAGCAGATCGCCATTGGAGGATACAGGACATTCATCATCAAGACCAAGGTAGAAGCCCATATGAAAATGCATTCAACACTAATTAAAGATGTGGCCTTCATTAATGTCTTGACAGTGAGCATGATTAAAACTAAGTTTGTAATTTTGCAGATGACAGATGTTCCTACCTCAGTGGGGCCATCGCAGTATGTCTGTGCTCCGGACAGCAAACACCTTTTCTTGGCGACACCGGCTCAGCTGCTCCTGGAAAAATACCTTCAACACACAAGCCAGAAGCTGTTTCCCCTCAGCACCAAGAACTACACACACCCTGTGCTGTCTGTGGACTGTTATCTCAACCTGGGGCCTGAGGTACACAACACACACATATACTCTGTCACTTATTACCGTACATGCTTTCTTTGTTATGTGTTGCTTGATAAGTAGTTTTGTTTCACAAGCACTGAGCAGATCAGAGGTCTTGATATAGACCTGTGTAGCCTCTTATGAAAGAGTGGAATGTTGTGCCCTGAAGTTATTTTTTCAGAGTCTACTTTCATTTTAACACGTTAATAATAAAACCAAAAGCATATGATGGTTTGCCATTTATGACTAATAAACACAAATCATCCATAAGTCAATTAATTGATGAAGCACTAAATGGAACAAAATAAACATGAAATCAATAGAATAGCACAAGAGGTCAGAATATGGTATAACATTGAAATGATTGCACAAGTTATTGTTAAATTATGGACTAAAATTTTGAGAGCCAGGAGGTATGATTTTAAATCTGTTTTTGTTCAAATAAAATAAGATTTTTTCTTCTGAGTTTTTAAAATCTTTTTTGCTGCTAAAAAAGTTAGGCTTTTTAAAAAGATATCAAAAGATCATGTTCTTGTGGTACATTTTTTTCTTTTTTTACCAATGTGTATTTAAGATCTACCTGACTTCAGTCCAGAACATTGTCACCTGTACTGTACACATTGAGTAGACAGTTTTTCAATAGTTTTAGCAAAAGGAACATTGGTCCCTCTCTTATATTGGAAATGCTGTGCTCGTATATTAAAGCTACCTTCATCCCTCCTCCTGCAGGTGACAGTGTGTTTTGTGAGCTCCAGACCTCACTCGGTCAACATCAGCACCACAGGACTGCTCTTCAGTGGCCTTCTCCTTTGTTTCGCAGACTCCTTTGTGACTGCTGGCTTCCTCAAGAAGTTCAATTTCCTGAAAGGTAAAACAGCAGATTCAGGGCAGTGGTGTCCAAAAAGACATCAAGTATCTCTAATACTAGTATTGTCCAAAGAACCTGCAAGTTAATTTTCATTGTCAGTGGGACAGGAGAGTTGTGGGTTCGTGGTAGGTCTCTTTGTCTATCATCAGCACCTTTCACTGTTGGTTGCAGTGATCTGAGGCAAGATACTGTATGCAGATTTGCTCCCTCCACTGCATCCGTAGTGTGTGAATGGGTGTATGAATGAAAAAGTAAAGAATAATGGACACTTCACCCTGAGTCTTTTGCATCAGTTTTTGAAATGACAAAGTGTGACCAACAGTGAAACAGCTTTGAGTTGTCAGATGACTAAAAATGTGCTAAAAATACCCAACAGAGCCACATTACATACATTTTCTGATTTGAAGATATGTGAACACTCAGCTAAGTGTTATGATTTCCGTTTCCTTTTTAACTAGAGAACTCTGTTTCATTTGACATTCTCCAGAAGGTTTGTCAATTAATTGTCCTTTGTCCAACCAAAATCTGAGTGTTTTGACGGTGGCATGTTGTACTTTCATAAGAAAGAAGAGCGAGATGGAAGGTAGACCTGTTTGCATTCTTATATTATATTTCTCACATTTGAGGGGTGTAAGAAAATACTGATACTCTAAAATACTGCAATGTGTTGTGGCACACTACTGCATCAACACTTTTAATACAATATAATGATATTACATTATTGAGTAAATTATATAAACTTGAGCTATTTGTTTTGTATTTTAACACAACCTGTAGTTGGCAGCAGACATTTAGAAAGTTAACTCTTTCTGTTACATTCTTTCATTCTATCATTCTTTCTGAAACTGAGACCGACAATGATGTTAATCCATACAGCGACCACACTTTTAATAATTAACTGTAATGGGAAACTGTACTTAATATGCATACAATATTGTCGTTTTTTTAATGCTGTAAGAAAAAGACTGTAGTTAAAAGTTTGTAATGCATTGCTGTGTGTATAGTAATGAGATATATATATCGTATCGTCACTCATGGATCGTGATACATATTGAATTGCCTGATTCTTGCCAATATGCACCCCCAGTATATACAGTACATGTACGAAGGTTGTGTATATGCAACCTGCAGTTGCAGTTCTGTTAAGATTTTCAGGTGGTTTATAGAAAAAAAGTATCTCTTGAATTCTTCATATCAGAATTAAAAAAGAGAAGAATTTTGTTTTCTCTTTGGATACCATCAAATTTTACAGCAAATAATATTGATTATAGATACAGTGTTTTACTTGTGTCTTTCTGTTTTAATTATAAGAATACTTCTGCACACTTGAGATAACCTGCAGCTGCTTTTTCTTTTTGTCTGTTTTGTGAATTGATGACCAATTAATTAGTTATTGAGGGTCAGTTAAACTCAATCGTCCAGGTTTTTCCTCAGTTGACCACAACAATAACTAAAAAAAGATTGAATGAGTTTGACCCCTACAGCATATTTTAAAGCTGCGTCCCTGTCTGCCTCCCTGTAGGTGCGACTCTGTGTGTCATCGGTGCAGATCGTAGCTCCTTGAGGCAGACGGTGGGCAGGCTGGAGCTCGAGGAGGAGTGGAGGTTCAGGCTCAGCGATGAATTCCAGACTGCAAACGCCAAAGAAGACCGACCGCTTTTCTTTCTGACTGGAAAACACATATGAGGCTGTGGTGGACAACACAGACTTTTATCACGACTGACATCCCCTAAATTACCAAAGAGGAAACGTGCCAGGGTGCTTTAGAGTCTGACTAACTCTAACATGCACCATCAACTCTTGATGAGTCAAAGGATGGACCTGTGAGACTGACTGAAGAAGTTGTGCTTGGAAAATAAAATGTTGTGATCATGACCTTTCACTGCACAAACAAACAAAAACCATCTGAAGAGGAGGTCCAGTTCTTGGCTGTGAATATGAAAGCAGACAGCTGTGTGTAGTGAAGTCATGCTCTTAAAAAGATATCATGCATTTTCCAAGAAAGCAAGAGGAAATCATTTTTTGTGGCCTTTTTATATGATAAGAATGTGCTTTTTTTACATTGTATGTTTTATGTCTTTTTAACACCAACCTTGTGAGGATAGAACATTTCCATAAAATGTGTATAGTACTGTGTTGTTTAAAGGATACACAATGTGAACGCCTCTTCATAGATGTGCAACGTATTTTGAGTCACAAAATTTTTAAAAGAGGATAAGCTGAACCAACGAGGAGGCTCACTTTGGTCATTTAAGCTTGTACTTTTGTGTTTCTTCACATCTTTTTCATTTTAAGCTATGTTTGTGTTTTTATAACTGTATCACAGGGTTTTTCATGATGCCTTTGTGCACACAAAATGACAAGCTTTACAAAGGCTTAAAACAATCATTTGTTTGCTATTGTAGCCAATTTTTGGCATTGTTGGTTTGTTTTGCATGTAATTTTTTAATAAGTAATATTTTGAATATATGTTTTTTGATTTGTTCAATGTAAAATAGTACTTAACGGTGTGAATTTTAGAAGTTTCTTATAGAAAATGTGTAGTTTTATGCTCCGTAGTCTGTATGAGAGGTCGTATCAGTAGTGATTGTACAAAAAGAAATCTTTGTGTCGGCAGCCTCCCTCTGTACACTTTATGCCTTTAATTGTATAAATGTACAGACATTTCTCATGTGTGTGACTTTTTTTCTTTACATGACTAGGGGAGGAAATTGATCAAATTTAGAAGGGCCAATCCCATCGTTGAGTCTAGAATAAAATCAGCCTATCCAGGTGTACTGTCAAACACATGGCACTCCTGATATGTAGGTTTGTAAAGTGTTTCAGCATGTTGTGGGTGACAGCTCCATTAATCGAAGTCACACTGACAACAGTTAGAACCATTGGTGTCCATTTTTTTTTGTAGAATCAATCCACTCTTTAGGCTGCTTCTGCCCTCTCTCAGCCATCATTACTTCTTTCATTGTTATTCATGCCGATGTGACATTTTTTACTCAAGGTTCATGAAACTAGGTGGAAAGCATTGATAAGGGAATTGTGAAGCATAAAGGCAAATGAAATTGATTCCTTCAATTAGCTGAAACTTGTTCTTAATTAACCTAATATTTTTTATAGTGCAGTCATTGTCGAGTCAATTTTCCTGGCATCACTGCCCACCCCTACTTGCTTGAGGCCTAGAGATCAACAGAGAACACTGGACACAACTCAGCTTGCTTTTAATTAAGTAAGCATATGTATGAATAGACTTTCTAAATTATTTAGATTTAAATTATTTTAATCTTGCATAGGTTTTAAACAGTTTTAAATTTAATAATGCTGCCCACTCATTTTAATTCATGCTTGATGCTTAAATATTTAAACTAATTCATAATTTTAACTCAAACTTCTGCATTTTAACTAATTTTAATTACTTCAATGATTATAATACATTCAAACTTTATGTTAACGATTATAGTCTGTACTCAAATCAAATCGGATAATCTCAATCTAAATCAGATTGCCTATACAAGTTTAAACAATGAAAAGAAATAAAAGATAAAGCCTAAAAAAGTTAGACCACAAACCACCAGTATCACAATGTTAACTAGAAAAGCACTCAGAGAGCACAGACCTCCGCCAAGCAGCTTCAGTTCACTTTGGTGAAAATGGTCCCATCTGGCAATGTTACAGAATCCTTTAAAAAATTCCTGTATCTGGATGGTGATCCGGATCAGTCCCAAAATCTAATCGTTTGTTCCTTATCCCATTCCACATATTTCCTGAAAATTTCATCCAAATCCGTCCATAACTTTTCAAGTTATCTTGAACACAAACAGACAGACGGACAGACAGACTAACCAACGCCGACAGAAACATAACCTCCTTGGCGGAGGTAATAATAATAAACGCTACATTTTAAATGCACAATAAACACAAACAAATTTGGTCTCAGTCACTAAATTTAAGTTATCCTGTTCTTCAATGTGATTAAATTAAAATTTTCTCACCACTGGCGTCTCTGAGGTCTTCATGCAGTGATACCACCAAACACTGCCTGTTTGACAAAAGGGTGACACACCTGTTTCTGAGCCTACTTAAGGCCTCGGCTCTACCATCCCCCTCTCTACCTGCACTGATTTGGTCCTGCAGTCACACTCTTGTGGGGAAGACATAAATAACTGGCAAATAAATTAAAATTATGACATAAACAAAATGCAGAATGTCTTTAGATTGTCTTAACAGTCATTCTAAAGACTTTGATGAAGACATTTCATAGGTAGCAGCAAAGCATGAGTTTGACACTGTCGGCCATTTGCTTTGTTCCTCCTTTTCACTTAAAAACAGAAACAAAGTCCTATTTTATTTCCTGTTCCCTCTGCCATAAGCTCAAAAATCCCTCACCAAGACTGTCAGGTTTAGATTGTCAACATCGTTTTTTCACTTACATACTGAACACTTTGTTGGAACTTTTCTTATCTGCAGTTAATCTGAGCAATGTGAATCAAAACCGTACCTCCAAAAATTTAAGCTGATAGAAATCAATAATACATACCCTAATATTTGTTTTCTATTAGAAATAGGGTTTGAATAGGTGCTTAAAGTGTTTTTTTTTATTTAATGCTGTAATTCAAATAATGATATTTCAAAAGTTGGTGGTTGAATTTCCAGTAAGGAGCTTTTAAGTGCTTTGAATCTGATTCTGTATTGCGCCTTTTAAGGATGTACGGGATCATGAAACTGTTTTTTTTCCCCAATGATTTGTCATCCTTCAGTTTACTTCTGTAACAAAACCTAAAATGTGTTTTGTCAGTATAGTGTCATCCGCTTTGATATGACAAAGAAGTAAAATAATCATTTTGTGTTTTTCTTTATTTGTGCAAATTCACTTTTTAAAGCAACTTTAAGGTGCTGAAAAAACTTGCATACAGTAAATGTGTGTAAAAAGGGCTTGAATTGAACTTTTCTAAATGTGTACAAAGACTAAAAGAATTAACAAACAGTTGTCACAGTACTAGGACAATATATTCTGCTATTACTGTAGTCAAATTAAATGTTCAATAACACAGCAACAAAGACAGAATCTATGCACACCAAATATTGGGCAGTCATCCTTCTGTTCTCACCTTGACACCTGGGGTCTGTCTGAAACAGTCTCGCAGGTGCACTCAGTCCTCATGTGTCCTGTTGTTCCTGTGCTGGTTTTCAGGACTTATTTGACCCTACAGTCGGTGCATCCAAAGTCCAAATGGCTGTTTGTGAGTATCAGGGTGGGAGAGAGTCGAGTGTCAAACATTACGCTCTGCTGACAGAACATGCTGCTGGCCTCAGATGCTCCCTGTGTCCTCACGTGGAGGATCAGTGCGTCTGTGTGTATCTATGTGTGTGACGTCAGGTGATCTCAGAACCCTGGGGGTCACCAACAACTTTTTGCTTTTAGACATCACTCCAGAAAGAAAACACAAGTAATTCAGAATCTTACAGTTGTGTCATGAATTAGCCTAAAGCCAAACTGAATGTATGTCTCCTGGACTGTGTGTTTACAGTACATGTGCCTTGAGACTGAGGTGTCAAGCAATCAGTGCTGTCCGGTCTCTCCGGACCCTCTCAGATTTCCTCCAAGTAGTCCTTTCCCAGAAGATGATAAATTTAGTCTAAAGGTACACTGCATGTTGCACCAGTTGGTCATCCAAACAGTCTCACTGATTTAAGATCCAAAGGACTCATCCAGAGCCACCAAGAAGAGCTTTGACAACGTCCTGGACTGATGCATATCAGGGCTAGTAGAGATGATCTCCAGAGTGCAGCACAGAGCGTTCATGAAGAAGTGATCTCAAACTGTGAAGAATTAAGAAACACTAAATTTAAAGACAGATGACCAAACAGAGGAACCAACAGATTTTTGTTACATTTATGGGTTTACCTTGACCACTGTCAAGTCTTTTAGATTTTGTTCAGACCTCTCAGAAACTTTTTTGCTATCCTGATGTTCTAAACTCATAACAAGAGTCTGTGCAGCAGTTCAGTGTGAACCATGCGACATGAAGCTATGAGCCATTTGGAGGATGAAGAAGAAGAAGACTTCAGCAGCCGCAATGAGGACAGCCCCACTAACAGCTGGTCCTTGGTAACAATACTTCTTTTTCTATCTATCCATTCATAGTTTTTGGTGAGTTATGAATGAGTGGCAAGAAAAAAAAACAGGTTACAAAGCATGGTGCACCAAGGCCCTGTAAACACACTAATGTATTTTACTTCATTCCAGTTTGCGGTGAAAACAACATTCAAGTTGTTTTCTTGAGCTCTTCGCTCGTCTGTCTTGTTCAAATTGGGTTAACAAGGCCCACGTGTTCATGTTTAGATTTTTCGAGAAAAAAACCACCTTAGTTTTCACATTTTTAAAGAAATACAGTAGAACAATTATATTCATGCATGTCGTTTCATCTCATTTTTTTTCTTTTATATTTATCTTCCAATACAAAATTTAAATACAGAGGTATAAAAACAACATCTTAGCAATAGAAAAACATCCAGTTAATTCTCTTCCAGCATCAGAAATATGAATTATCAAGAAACAGAACCAACCAAAGGGAGTTAAGCAAACAGGATATTTTTGTAGGCTAATGCAAAAGTTAGCATCACACTGGTTCTCTTGACTGTAGGTCCACTAAAAGCCTATGGGATTTCTTACTGTGTTTTGGATCATTGCTGATAATAAGCTCTGTAGTGAACAAAGAATATTAAACTAACATGCGCTGCTCTTTTTTATAACCTTATTAAACAAACCTACTTTTCACAATGTTTTAAGCTTAAATGTAATCAGAAAGAGTGAAAAGCTTGTATGGAAGTACAACATGATGGTTCAACTTAGAAGCGACAACAATATTTTAGATGTATAACATCTTGCTGTGACCTCTTGTCTGAGACTTTCTTCATAATTGAGTGACCTAATCAAGCTAGTTCCCATGGCTGTGGCAATATTGTATGAATTATTGATTATTAAAAAAACTATCAGAAATGCAGGTCCCCGGCCATTTTTGTAGCCCTTGTTTGCAGTTAGTAAGCAAGTGTTATTAAAACACACAACAAGACTTTAAAATTCAACAGCTGGCAACATCACATGCTTTTGATTATGTCCCATTAAACATGAAAAATCCCATGTGCTTTTGTTAACCACAAACCTTATTTTAAATGTTTAACCTGCAACCTGCTGATTACTGATAAAGCATACCATCAGACCAATCACTGCTTAAACACATGCCAACAAAATCTGAAAAATGTCCATCCTAGGGCACCAATGGCCATGTTCATGGATTCATGAGCTCTGGGTTCAAATCAGAGCCTGTATTTACAAGCCACTCCAGTACAAAGAGTTGCTCCCTGTGGCAAAATTGTGAGAAAAGTTTCTGAATCTTAATTTTTTAAAGAAGAATTTTACCTCAAAATTGGGACTAGATCAGTGATCACCAGTCTTTTTCGACCAAAGATCACCAATGTTGCTGGCAGGAGAAGCTGGATCTACAAGCCTTAATACACTGAAATATATAGTCACTTTAATTTCGTTTTGGTGCAGAATTCAATCTATCGAAAAATCCCTATGGACTATAGGCTTTGGACACACAGACCTCTCCATAAGGCATAGCCAATTGAGACCTTATGCACATATTTCTTTGCAGATCTACCAGAAATGTCACAAAGATCCACCAGTAGATCAAGATCTACAGGTTGGTGACCCCTGGACTAGATGCTCGTAAAGATTAACTATGTCATCAAACATCTTAGACCCTAGAAAGAGCGTCTAAAGTGACTGCAAATGAATGTAGCAGCTGATAAAGAAAAGGAAGAATAAATGTGTGAACCTGGAGGTGTAGATCATGAGAGATACAAAGACAGTTGGGTGGGAGAGAAAAATATGGGTTCCTTAAAAGCTCTGTGTTCAGATAACATGCTCTTCCTGTTGTACAACCAGCAGCAGTTCAAAGTTTTGATAGTGCTTTCTGTGCACAGACCACATAAGCTTTTTGTCTATTTGTGTGCGGAGGAACCATGTGCTCCATCAACAGCTCATACCTCCACGCATGACCTCGAGCCCACACAGGTACTTATAAAGGCATATTACACCACAGTTAGCGGACCTATTACATAATAGTCCTACCATGAAGAAGCCTGTGAGTGACTGTGGGCTCAGGTGGCACCTCCACTTTCCTCCTTTCTTTATCTGCCTGAAGTTTATCTTTGGCTGAAGTTTATAGCTATTTTGTCCCCACTTTCTCTCTGTTAAGCGATGTTGGTGTGTGCCTTGTTTTTGACTGACTGATTTGCAAATATTAGGGGAATCATGATCAAAATGACTTAGTCCTTCAGATCTTCCTAGACTAAATAAAGTCTACTGAGTAATTTGTTTCCTGAAACTTTGCTACTCAGATCTGTATTTTTAGATTTTACCCAAATAAATAAAGCTATGTAGCTGAGTTATTGTAGCCTTACCTCTCACAAAGTCCTGCATACAAGCATTGTCAGATCCACTTCAGATTTCAGATAGAGGATTTTAATCTATCTCACTTCCAGTGTCTCCATTTGATGTTTTTTTTTTTTATCTTTCACCTTTGTTGTGAAAGTGTTGCTACTTTCAGAGTGTGAGAGTAGCTGTTGTTTTCCCCCAATTTGAGCAACTGGAACAGTAGGAAAGAGCAAAGTTTATCATTTTGTCAGTGCTCATGCAGAAATCACATCTTGCCCCCCATTCAAGTTCCTCTCAGTAGCATGGCATCTTCTGAAACCTAGCTATTGTATGGTATTGTCTTGCTTTGCCTCATCTCATCTTATATCCTATTGTTATGTATTTATTGTATCATATCCAATAGTATAATATAGTATGGCATGGCAATGGTATGGTATGGTATTGAATCTTATCCACTGACTGTAGAAAGAATCGGATGAAGCCATGTGTTGCTGGCATCTTCACGTAGACATGTAGCCATGTAGCCATGTCAGTCATGCCACTAATTTCTCAAACCAGAAAACCTCAATAAAAGAAAAATGGGTGCAGTATAAAAACTATATTTTATTAAATTGGTTAAAAAGTATATATTTTCTTTGGAGGTAAACGTTAATATTTTGTGCTGTTTTATTGTACTTTATTTTATCATATTATGTCATATGCATTGCATCCCATCATATCATATCTTATCATAATATTTAGCTACACTGTCTTGTAATTCTTCATATCATATCCAATCGCACCGTATTTGATTGGATTGTTTTTAGTTGGTCCGAGAGGGGCAAAAAAAATCAACAGTCAAGTTTCAAATCCAGACAATTTAAAAAAAAAAAGGAACAATGTGTATATATAGCGTATCTGTTTCTTATAACAATAAAGCATGTACAAATAAAAAATAAGTAACATCTTTCAAAAAGCTAAACTGTGTCTGTTGTATCATAAAGTTATAACCTATTTATGAGGCTAATAACCTTGGAATGTCATGGTTACTGCTCATTATGTAAGAGGATTTGTCCCTTCTGGCCTCTACTTGTGGGACTCTGCAGGTGGACACATTGACACCATGTGCTTCTGTTGGTGAAATTTTGGGGAGGCATGCTCTGTTGAAATACTGAATTAAAGACAGCCTGACTCTAGTTAACGCAGATATTTGATCCAGCTTTTCTCAGATTTGGTTTGCTGAGGTCAAACCAGGATTTTAAGAAAAGCTACAATCGGTCATGTCTGGACTGGGAAACCAAAGTAATCAGATTTTTCTAAAGCCGTGCAGCGTGTCTGCCAGACCACAGGCGTGGGTTGAATAATTCAGCTGCAATGTGTTGCAAAGGCAGCACTCTGATTGGCTCATGAAGCCCATCCCCCCTAAACACCCCTGTCGCTGTGGTGATGAAATGAATGTCTTGTTGACCTCAGCAAGAGTTCCTGGGAGAGCTCAGGCTTCCCCTCCGTCCCTCCAAACCACCATCTTCCTTCCTCTCTCTTTCTCTCTGCTCATGTGTCTGGCATGAACTGACACTGCAGGCTGATAGCTGTGGGGATAAAGCAGCTAGCATACACAAACACACTGTAAACAGACACACTCATATACACATACTGCTCATGCATGCAGAGAGCAAACATTAACACACCCAGAAAAACAAACAAACCACATGATCGCACATGTGCTGCAATGACTGAAATTCCTGAAATTACACACAAATTGAGCTTATGTTAGAGGTTTCATTTTCCTCACACTAAAATAAGCCTCTGTTAAATTCAGCGATACCCTTGTTAAATCAAAACACATGCAGCCAGTGTGACGTGTTGCAAATCTAATCAGGTTTCACCTCATCATGGCCTTAATGTAATAATAAGACATGCAAGAAATGTTGCTTTTGGCTTTATTGCCAAAAGTAACATGATAAAATTCACTCTGGGCCATTTTTTCTCTGTTATCCAGCTGCAGACAGTTAGCTTAGCTTAGCCTTTAATAGCCTACTGAAAATGTGGACACAGCTTGCCCTACTTTGGTCCATGTGCAGAAAAGACAAACCTGCCTTAAGACTTGAGACCTGAGCTCTAGAGGTGCTGGAATGGAGATGTCGTTACCTTTGGACCAAGACTGCGGGTTTCCTTTTCTCTTTAGACAGAGTTAGCAACTAGTGATAGCATGAGCTTTGCTGCAATTTTATGGTATATTGATATGAAAATACTTTGTAAAACATGAAGATAGTCTTTATACCTTGCACTAACAGCCATGCTGTGTAATCATATGTATTCAACTGACTACTCTTTTATGGGGTGTTGGTGGCTTACATTGCTTTTCCATTCGTGGTACCTGCACAACTCGACTGCGTGGTTTTGATTTGTACCTGCTCTGTTTTCCATTACAGTACAGACTGTATCAACACCTTTTTAAGATGGGCCAGACCACCATAGTACAGCTGCACAAAACTATTCTGGCATCCACACAAAAACAGAAAAAGGAGGAAACAAAGGTGATAGAGCTGTCGGCCCCTTTGTGTCTTTTTCTAACAGTTAAGAGATGAATTCTGTTCCAAAGACAGTGGCAAACAGAAAAAAAACCACATTATTTGAGCAGAGCAGAGTTTTGGAGGTCATACAGCATCCCAGAGCTAACAACTGGGGGTGTTTTATTTTCCATCAGAACTCCGACCATTCAGATCTCAGCACTGTCTTGTGAGGTTTAGCACTGGCTCAGCTTACTTGGAACCCCCCTGGAGGTGATATGAAAAACTGTGCCAGATACCAGGGACAATCCCTAATGCAAAACAAAAACAACCAAATCATGGTGAGCCGAGTTGAGCAGATGTCACGTAGGGGGATAGCCCTATTAATCACTTTACCATCAATTGGAAGGTCAGGGCTTTGAGCCCAGCTGTGGCTGTCACATATCAATGAGCCCTTAAGCAAGACACTTAACCCCATGTTGCTCCCACTGCTGCACCAGTGGCGTGTAAATGGGAATGAACGGATGTGTATGTGTTTGCTAATACTTACGGACAACAATGTGTTTATAAATGATGCTTATGTTGTACTGTGCCTATTTGCCCTCCCTCCTTTATGGGGTATTGGTGGCTTACATTGCTTTTCCATTCGTGGTACCTGCACAACTCGACTGCGTGGTTTTGATTTGTACCTGCTCTGTTTTCCATTACAGTGCAGACTGTATCAACACCTTGTATCAACAGTTTGACCAGACACAAATATCGTGTTGTGGCCAAATCTATATGAAAGTCTTGAGGCATAATGGTGGCTGAGTCTTATTGTGGTATTTAGCAAAATTATATTTTGTTTAGTGCTTTTACTAAAAATATCCCTCCCAATTTGTGGCAGTAAAAAACAAGATATTTCTACAAAAACCATCTTAAGACATTGTGTTTGAGATGTCTATTTTTTTGCTGTAAAAAAAATGGCATTTTGATGTGGGCCCCAATGGGGATCCCCTGGGTTTCACAGACAGCCTCAAGTGGACACCTATGGAACTGCAATTTTTGCACTTTTATATGTATCAGCATAATTTTAATTGTAGAAACAGCTGTTTGAGAAATTATGAAGGTAATGACCTCTGCCAAGGGAGTTATGTCTTTGCTTGTGTTTGTTGGTTTGTTTTTTAACAGCATAAATAAAAAGTCCCAAACAGATTTGGATGAAATTTTCAAGGAATGTTAGTTATGGTACCAACAACAAGTGATTATTTTGGTTGTGATCCAAATCTGGATGTAGATCAAGGATTATTTTTAAAGAATTTTTCAACATTCTGAGATAGAGCAGTTTACGTATATTTGCCAATAACCCAATAAGTTTTAGTGATTTGGATTCAATTTTCAGAAAAAAAGGCACAAGAAAGAAGTGATCAACTTTAGTGTTGATCTGAATCTGGATTAAGATTCAGGAATCTATTCAACAGTTTGTTAAGATAGGGCGGTTTTTCACATTTTGCCGACAACTTACCTAACAATGTGAAAATACCTTGGCGAAGGTTTGTGCTCTTGGAGGCACTTCTAGTCAGAGGTAAAGTGTTGCATGATTTAAGAGGGCTCGAATATAAATATATTTAAATATTTTTCATTCAAATTTGTTTCAATTTGGGGTCCTATCCCTGTGTGAGCACAGGATCATGCAAAAGATCTCAAAATACAAATTGTAAATTTAACAATGATGATGCACTTGTTGGACAGTTTATACACAAGGGTCTTTTGGTTGGAACAACTGACTTATTCTATTAGGATTTTAGTAATGTTGGGTTCATGTGGGGCACATAATTCACAATACATGGGGTGGTATAAGTACTTTAAGGAAAACATGTTGGGAAAACTGATCCATGGTTTTGTGAATGACAGAATTTTTAGTACTGTTTCAGGCTAAAAAAAAGACATTTCTGTGTTTGATGTTCACAGTAATCATAAGGTTTAACACCAGAGCCACAGTAAATTCATCTGATCTAATAAAGATCCTCACAGTGGAGTAAATAAACCAGTTTTTCACCTTCATCTACATTGTAAACCAACACATAGGCCTATTTTAACATTCTCCAGATTCCCTCCCTCAACTACTTTCCAATCTCCATACACTCTCTCTGTCACTCCACTCCCCTCCCTCTCTCCCTTTCTCTCTCTCGTTGGCTACTTCTTGCACCCTGATGAATGGCTTAGTTCTTAGAAGTCCCAACACGTGTTTCCCTCTCCCGCTGTCGAGTGCTGATAGAGTGTGTGAGAGTATGTGTGTCCATCAGCAAGAATGAGGAAGTGAGTATTCACATGTGCAACAATTTCATAGCATAGTAATGTGTACAAGGTTGATTGACAGCTGAATGACTGACATGTTTTTACCAAAGTTTCATACATGCACATACAAAACTCATTCTCTCGCTCTGTGTAGGCATCATTCCTAGAGAGCTGCTATTTCTACTCATCTTTCAGTACACACGTGCCATTAAAATGTAACACAGCCTCTGTGTCTACGGCGAATCAACACATTCCAAAAAAGCTGCAAGAGTTGGATATGAGAGTAACCCGGGAGTCTGGTTCTAAGAAACACTGAGTAACAACAAAAGCCATGAGACTCGGTCAGGGGGGACTTGGTGGGAGAGGCTAATGTTTGTGTTTGTTTCTTTAAAGTGGAACTCTGTGTGCAGACTCGACTCTGAGGTCAGTGAATATCACCTTACATAACCTTACTATAATCTGATTACAGAGGGGAGGACAACACAACAACAAGGAAAAAACAATTAATATAGAGTAATTTATGTCACTTTCTGACACAGTGTGCTCAAATGTCTTTTTTGTCTTGTTATTGCAGCTTAAAGGGCCCCAAATGTACGATATTTCAACAGGTTTATACTGGTTCTCATTGTCCCAAGAACATGTTTTGAAAGTTTCTTCCCTAAACTTCTGCTCAGATATTGGATTTTGGCATGCCTGTAAACCCCTCTGTTTTATTCTTGCTTGTTTTAGTGTAAATCCTCATACACTGTGTTTCCCTCTCAAGAAATGAATGTGGCCTCAGCTCTCCATTGCTGTGCTCTACTGTTTATTGTAGCCACACAGACATTACAAGACACATCCTTCCTAAGTAGTCACTAGTTGGCTGGACCTGCCTAATCCCATGTTTTAAAAGTGGCAGATCCATCTCTCTAAGACCCAAGCCACAACAATTGAGCTCAGTCAGCAGAAGCACTGCCCAAATAGCATCTCTTGGGGAGACAGAGGCAAGAGCTATAAGCATGATAACACTGGGGTGGTGTTTACACGACCCAGTTTTCGGCCGAATTTGTGTTTTAGCCTCCCGTTTACATGAGAACGGTGCCTGGAGCGCCTGAATCTGCAAACTTTTGAAACCAGGGTCCAAGGTGGAGAGCGGCTTACAGGCCTGTAGACAATGACTGCTCATAAAGGATTAGGATAGAAGCTACCTGCTTCAGCAGCATTTTTTATCAGAACTGGACAACATTTCTTCATTAGATGAAGAACAAGGAGCAACACTGAAAGCACTTCTTGATGGAAATATTTATTTTTATCCTTTCTCTCAACGAGTTTTGGCCAGAGTTCACTGTACAAATTAGCTCACATTATTAGTTTAGTAGTCAAATGGCTGATGTTGCTCAGACTTCATCCAGTACCTTGTACAGTCACTTTTTTTTATTTTTTTATCTTATACTTAATCCAGAAAAGCACATACAAAAACAGGATCTCACAGACATACATAATGTGGAGATGTCAGAATGAGGGCAGAACACAGAAGAGTTTGCCTTGATTAAGGACACCTAGGCAGAGCTTGGGAAGTGAGCTGCCACTTCTCCTGCAACCAAACCCAATGACATACTGTGGTCCCTATGGGAACCTGAACCGGCAACCCTGGGAGACCCTACAGATTGTGCTACTTGGCACGGGTGGTTAGTACCTCTCTAATGTCTACGGTTCAGAGATGTGAAAGGCATGAATCTCTTTTAAGAAATACTTTTTACAGAAGGTAGATTTTTGTTCATGTTATTTTATATTCTAGACAAAATTGTTTTACTTTCTTGGCTACTCAGTATTAGCTAAAGCTGAAGTTAAACATTGGCGAGGCCATGTTAAAGTTTCTATACAATGCAAAAACTTTTTTTAATTAATTAATTTATTCATTCATTCATTTATTTATTCTTGGCCTGTTCACCATCCTGCCAAAAATTGTATTATTCCACCTCCCTCAGATGGAGACACTCCTCAACATGGCGTTTGTCCAGCCCACAGTTGTCACCAGTGGAAGAAGCACATGTAGGGATGTCTGCGTGGCCAAAGTAAACATTGGAGCACAGTAGTTCAAAACGGAAGCTGTGTTTACGTAAGAGGGGCATGGTCAGTCTCAGGTTATAAACATTCACACTTAAACAGCTTGTTCTGAGCAGGGCTAAAGCATAGGGATTTACTGATATGCCAAAATCAAATATCTGAGTGGACCTTTAGACAAAAAACTTATAAATATGCTCCAGGGCATGTGTGGTCAGTATAAATTTGCAGAAATTGAATAAATTGTTTTACCATTAATCTTCACTGATAAATTGCAACATCGAAGAAGTCTTTTTTTTTTATTTTAGAAGTGTATAACATGTTAAATTTTCACATGCTACATTTTCTTTTAGCCCTATGTTTTAAATCCAAAACACACAGTGGATAATTATCTTACCAACAATGTCTTGGTCTGGCCTTGAGTGTCAGGGCAGATGGGTAGATTTACATTTTGTAAACTGAGACACAGTCAGCACATGACACACATACAGATGCCTTCGAGCCTCCTGAATGTCACTGCTATTCTTATCTGCCCAGCTCCACATATTATACTTGCATTTCTTGGGAATATGAACAAGACCTTGTTTACTTGTGCCCATCTGGTACACAGACAGAAACGTAGGCCTAATCATGTGCTTCTCTGCATGCACTTTTTATTATTTAGCAAATAAAATGTCAGCTGGTATCTGGTATACTTATATAGGAGGTGCATTTGCATGTGAAATTTACTAAGTTGCTTATATTTCACAAAGGGAACAAACAAAGAATATTTCTGAGCTGTGATGTTAGCAGAACACTTAAACCACAGTCTCAAATCTGCTGTTTATTAGTGATTAGTGTGAGATAAACAGATATGTTAGACTACTCTGTATAGATTTTACAGTATATTCATCAGTGCCATAAAGAAAGGGCATATAGACTGACATGAACAAGCATACAAATAAAAGCTCCTGTAACAGGACAGGAAGCTGTCCAATAACCTTGCAAAGCAGCTGGATTTGCCAGATTACATATTCATATTCATATTCATCACAGGCATATCCGTCTTGCAAAGCTTCAAGCTGAAATGATTGTTCTCTGTCAGAAAATAACTGAGCCTGTTAACAGCCTTTCAGGCACAAAAAGGCAGTAAATGTAAATCTGGATTAGCTGTGCTGAAAGCAAGAACTGTCTGCAAGCCTCTGACTGACCGGTGATAAATGTGACAGATAAAACAATTGTTAAATCATCTTTAACATTAATCCACTTCTCTTGAAAGGTTCTACCCTTCCCAATCACTTTCTATTGCTCATATGGACCTAGAATTTATCCCATGGATATGTGAAACAGTCCATCTGGTCAGGTTATGTCTAACCTGCAGATTTGCCAAATTGCACCTACAACAGCATCAGGGATAAATAACCATAGAATAAGTGCTGCTTAAAATAAATACAACCTTACATACTGTAAAGAAATATTACAAATTAGTCATAAAGATGAATTAAGCTTTTAAGGCGTCATCAATCAATACAAGAGTTCCTTTTTTGTATTAATTTATCTTTGACAAGATGTCACTGAAAGTACTTTCAATCTCAATTTCCATGTAATATAACAATAACATAAGCTCCGTCTGCGAGGCGGGCCAGCAGCGCGCTTCTGCGCCGGATCACTGGAAATACACAGGGAATCCATTTTCAGCAGAAGCTGCTTCAGCTCTGCACAAAGCCCTGCGACCAAACACAGGAAAACAAGTGCTCAGATTTTCCAGGTCGTTTCAAAATAAAGTGGAAAAGTGGAATTAATGTTGTTGCCCACAGCATTCAACATCAGGCAGTAAATATAACCTGTTGTTTACATGTTCCCCCTGTTATATCATCAACCCACAATTAACTTGTGAAGTGGTTCTTTTGTGATCTTTATGATCTTGTGATTCAAGCGTCTAGACCTGCGATCCACTGCGCAGCGCTTTAAATATGCTCCCAGTGGGCAAGGTCGCACAGCACTGGTCAGAGCAAAGCTGCTATAAGGATGTGGCACTCCACAGGCGGACTATGTGGGAATCCAGGGTTAGTCAGTTAGACTAAGGAAAAGTCTATTTTAGCTGGCAGTCAGCAGCAAGTCAGCACCTGCGGGTTAATGACAGCAAGCAAGGCTATGGTTTATCATTAGTGTAAAATTCACTTTATTGTAATTATGATGAGATGTTGTGTAGAAAATTAATATGCTTATGATTAGTGGGATTAGTGTGCTGAAGCAATAAGCATGCTAGCTGTTAGCATTAGTGATGAGAATAAGCGAGTAGCATGCTAATAGTTAGCAAAGAGATAAGGCCAGGGACAAGTAGCTAGTTGTTAACACAATAAATAACACTGCTATTCTAAATACCCATTTATCTTATCTCTTAGGCTAAATAACTACATTGGAAATTTTTTATTAATGAATATTAAATCTCCTTTACTAGAATATGCTATAATCAAAAGTTAAAATTTCTAGCTTTTTTAATGTTTTTTTTCTAAAATAATCTGGTTGATCTTACCCATTTATTTCAGTATATTGTAGCTGTCAAATCTGGGTATGATTTTCTCAAAACTCAATTTTATTTGGTAAATTCTATATGTGATGTTTTTTAGAGTAGCTCATCCCCACCCTAGAGGGTCAGTACCACCCACCCACTTAAATAAAACATTGCATTATGGTGTCACTTTATTAATAACCTCTCAAAAATATACATACGCGTCTGTCAGTTTCATTTAAAAGAAGAGAAAAGGTGTCAGTGTTGATGAGGATAATCACAGCAGCCATAAAACCAGCTCAACGCAGACTATAATGGGACCCTTTACGACATGATTTGTAGGCGGTTAAGGATTTATCAATCATCTAATATACTATTAGTGAATCTCCAAATTGGCACGCATTAGAAAGCTAAGGCCTGGCCTTAGCAGACTTCACAGGGAAACTACAACCATAAACAAAACTCCCCTGAAGAGGCAACATTCAGTCAACGCTGCGTGACGTCACTTGAGCTCGGCCAATCAGGTGTCTCCGTGGCTGCAGTGTGGCGGAGGTGGGAGGAATAATTTAGCTGAGGTTTATGAGGCACCCTTGAGAAGACGAGCCAAGATCAGATGTAAGGATTGTTTTTACCGACAGCCCAAGATGTGAAGGCTGAAACGTAGAGGATTAAAACTGAATACAGGACGTTTGGTGTGAAAAACAAATTTTGATGGCGGAAATATTCTGGAGCGCAAAGTGAAATCTATAAATAATGTAAGTAGGATTGTGCATAGACTTACAGTTAGCCAAATATCATGTTGCTTTTATCTACATTCAGTCAGTATGTGCTCGTATTGAAGCTCAGCCGTCTTCCCTCTCGTTTGTTTACGTGCTGTACTGCGCTGCTGTTTGAATGGAGGCAGAGCCGCTGCAGACTGCAGAGCCTCACCCGTGTGCAGATGTTTACATGTCTCCTCACAGGCCACACAGCAAAATGTCAACCTCAAATCAGCTTTTTTTTTTCCACATTACTTTTCTGTTTTACTGTATATCTGTGATCTAGATCTGACAGGCAATATTTCCATTTCAACAAATAGGCTCTCTCTTTATTTTGTGTTGCACTTTTACAACGAATACGGTAATAGCCCACAATGATTTGAAAAGTGTATATAGGCCAGGTTTAATTATTAATCAGACACCAGCTACTGTAAAAGAGTCATATCGGTGCTAGCCATGTATTCGTCCATCAGCCGGTTATCCTGTAGTGTTAGACTGCTGCTTTGGTCACATTAACTTTGACTGAATAATCTTTCAGATTATCATTCAAGCTAATCCTTCAACCTCCCTGACACCTCTGTCTGTTTGTATATGATGGTCACTCACTGTGTGTGCTTCATTGAGAATTAAAATGGAGGATACTCAGGGCCTGGCTTGTATTTATTCATCATATTATTATTATTGATGATGCACATTGGCAGGTATTTGTCGATATCCGATTTGCCCTTATTTCCAAATTTTGGCAGAGGAAGCACAATGTTATTGGTATGGTATCAGTATTGGCAGATTGACATGAGTGGCTTTGTCTGGTAATATGCTGTACCATCTATCAGAAGGTTGCAGGTTCAAGCCCAGCTCTGACTTTCACTTGTCAGTGTGTCCTTGGGTAAGACACTTAACCCCAAGTTACTTCCACTGCTGCGTCAGTGGTGTGTACATAGGCATGTACAGTTATCAGTATTTATGTGAGCAGATACTATCTCAGGGAAAGGAACAGATCTGGACACCTCTGTGTGGTCATAATGCTAAAGTTAAAGCCACAATCACTTAAAAAAGTATTAGGGATGCACAATATTATCGGAAAGATATTGGTACCCTTTAAAGCTAACTATTGGTATGGGCATAAATTAAAAAAATTTGCTGATATTTACAGCAGATATTTTGGGTGCACAAATATTGTACATGTCCCATCTTTCAGCTGTAATATTGGTAGAAAGTACAGATATACCATTGTAATTAACCCCAACATCAATGAGTCTCCACTTTTATAAATCAAAAGTATTGTTTATTAATTATTATTATTATTATTATTATTATTATTAGTAGTAGTAGTATTTATCACAAATAGACTGTCATTATAAAAGTAACAGGTCAATTTTAGTAAAAATAAGACTTTGTGCCCTTGACAAAAATATTTGTATCTAAATTGGTATTGACAATAACGGGCTCATAAATGTCGGCATATTGGATGTTAGCAAAAATCCAACATCATGCATCCTTAAAAAATATGCTAATATTTAATACCTTAGGGGATTTTCTGGCAAGAGACATCAAAATACTTCATCAGGACATCTGGGATCACTGTAAACTTGTTGAAAATTATAATATGGGACCTTGAAATAAAAAAGAAGTCTGTGTTAACAAATATGTTAACTGTGGCTCTAAGTGCTTGGCTTGCTAGCCAAAAAACAGAAGTGCTGATAAAATTTATAGTTGATTTTAATGTTTCCGTATTTATTCTAACACGGAGGTGAAGGGGGTGTTATAACACAATGAAAACATTTAATCTTAACCGGGGTTTTTATCCACGACACAATATAGGTTTGGCAACTTTTTGTGTGCTCTTGCCTTACTGAATACAGTAGGTGCCCTTTTTCACTGCAAGAGTCAGCCACTGCTAAGAATTTAAGTTTAGTTTAGCTCACTGAACAACAGGTTGTCAATATGATAACCTGTAAAATGAATGAAAAACCATGATGAAAAAAAAGTCCAGCTTAAGTTCTTGAACTAGCTTTGATTCAGATTTAAAACTTCAGTCCTTATAACTCAGTTAAAAATTTAAGGAGTGGGAATAAACCTGAAAGAAGTCAGTAGTTTGTTAGTTTTATTGTAAATAAAATTATCTCTTCATTCTGCCAATACGTTTGATTGCTTTATTGGCTGCAATTATTGGTCAAAAGTTTCATCCCTCTAAGACCAAGGATAAACCTTATAAGTTACTGCTAGTATTGATTTGCTTATCATTACATCCACCCCTAAATAAGTGTAACTGTTCTTCAGTAAAAACCAACAGCAGCACCAATTATATGACAATGAATTACCCTCAGACTTGTCCCAGGACTGGTCATATTACATAATGCCGAGGCATTTTGGTTGGCTGTGAAATGGAAGTTTCTCAGAAGAGTGGGCCAGGCTTTTGCTATGTGTGTGTGTGTGTGTGTGTGTGAACATCCACGTGGTCTGTGTTGTTGGTGTGATCAGGTCAGTAGTAGAATGAAAAACCTTGGTTTGTTTGAGAGACTATAGGTTCAAATTATTATGTAATGACTGTTAAACAGTCACACCCCTGCTGCTTTAGCAAAGAGTCACACTCTTTTGTTGAACTGTCATCAATACTTAAAGACAAAACTACTGTTGCATTGTTAGAGAACCTCTTCTTAAGCTTTTAGACAGGTCTCTAAGATTTATTTTGCCATTTTCATTTTTCACTGGTTGTCACTGCATAAACCATAACTTAGTGTCAGTTTTAGATAAAAGATAGTGTAAATATACTTACTTTACTTTTTAGTGTTGGAAAACTAATTGTAAGTTGTCATACAAAAATAATTGATCTGATGTCAAGAACTGGATTTAGAATAATAGCTCTTAAAATAAGGTTGGCTCAAATGTAAATTCATTTTGCAGAAGACATTAGAAGAACAAGCAATAGAGCAAGAGGTCACCTAACAGCAGGGCGTATTTGGTTTGCACCTCAGCCTGTGTTGTATTCACCATAATAAGAAATAAGTAAACTGAAAGATTTACAGGTACATATTAATATGATCAGGAGGTGCTAAGGAGACATCCATATATATATTTAATTTTATAGAAGGTGACATGAACAGTGTTGTTTTTTTAATGTCCCATGAAATGACTTAAAGGACTTATTAATACCAGGAAAACTAGCATTGTTCTTCTGGCAATAACAGAATTAGTCAGGATCTCAAAAAACAATCAGAACTGACCTGTCATCACTGTATTGTCTATTTGTCTATCTTTCTGTTTGCGTGTTAGCAAGATAACTTGAAAATTCATGAATGGATTTTGATGATAGTTTCAGGGGATGTTGGTTATGGCACAAGGAAGAGGTGATATTTTGGTAGTGATCTGAGTCTGGATGTGGCAGTATTTCACATTTTTGACAAAATGCCTTGGCAGGCGGTCTGTGCTCTCAAAGCACATCAAGTTTATTATACAATGGTTTAAATTCATATCAGTCATGGTAATGACTACCACTGAGGCGAATAGAAAAAGAAAAACAAAGTCTAAGATTAAAATAGTAAAACCAATGGCAGTGATTCCTCTTTTTTGCCTATGTGAACTGATAGATTTAACAAAATTGTATAATGATGTAAATGACTTGATATGTAATCTAAGACCCTGTTTTTTGTCTCAGAGGTAGTCATTATAAATATTAAAATGAATTTAAACCATTGCATAATAAACTGTTTAATCAAAATTGTATTAATGTCAATATTAGTGCTTTTTATAAAACAAACAAACAAAAAAAAACAAACAAAAAAAAACTGGCAGCTTTCTCATAAGCTTATGTTGGCTATAGAGACGGCTTTGATTCTTCCAGTCTGGTGGCAACATTGATGTACTGCCCAACCAGTTAATGCAGGGCCCATCCATGTCTTTGCCCCCAAGTATCATCTATGTGTGGGGAAATCCTGTAATTACATGCATTTTAATAGCACAGTTTAATCAGACTAACAGAAATGTGACAGCATTTTAACCCACTGAATATGCCCCAACAAAAAAAACACTTTACAGAAATTTACATGAAACACTTTAATCTGACTCAATCTTTAATCAAGTGTATTTGTGTCTGAATGAGAAAAAAGTGATGTGCTGTTATTTTGTAATCTGGCATATTAGAAAGATGTCACTGTTGTGTTTATGTGACATTTTTCTATAATGTGATTTAAATAGAGGCACCATGAGGCCCAGCCTGGACACAGTAACAGTGTTGTTGTTGTGCAGCGTTGTGTTTAGTGGACCATTCAGAACAAGTCTCACATGATTCTGATAGTCGGCCATTAGAGCAGAGGAGTCCTAATCTGTGATTCATCATCCCTGTCATTAGAGGCTCTTATTGCATGCCAAAAAAATAAGCCATCTGCTCATACGGGCTGTGACAATGAGTGTGTGCTGAATGTGTTTGCATGTGGGTGTGTGTGTGTGCATCTGAGTCAGCACATGCAGGTGGATAAACATTTTGTAGAAGACAGGGCAGTCATCTCCCACATTATGAGTTTGTCCCTTAATCCATGTGTTTCTGTCCCTCTTTACCTCCCCACAGCCCACTTTCTCCATATTTATGTTCTTTACCCCTAGATCACTAATGTTTTGACTTTTCTAAAACACTGATATTGTATTCATACAAAATAAGGTTAAAGAAATGTTAACAGATGTTGTATCTGATGAGGAACATTTTTGTACAAACATGAAAATAAGCTCATTTAACTTTTTTTCATAGCTGCTGTTATTTCATTGAAAAACACTGTAGGCACCAGTGTAGCCAACATAGGCAGAGGAGCAGCAGTGGCTGAACAGATTAGTTAAAGAAAAAAAAGAACAATTACTGGGAGGGATTTAGTTTACAGGGAAACAGCACCTATTTTAAACTTTTATGTACAAGTTTTGATTTCATAGAGAAGTTTTTTTTTTTTTTTTTTTTTAAATCTGTGCATCAAAAATGATTGTTCAAAAGCTAAAACATGTCCAGTGGCTCGGGCCATCTCACGTAAAGAGGAGTTTGTTGACAGTCACTGATCTCAGTAAATCAATAAAGTGTTTTTATTTTGCAAGGAGACAGCAAGTCCCTGCAAGCCTCTCAGTCTAGTCTCAGGACCAACTGAGGAGTTAACTTGCAAAAGCAGGCAACTATGTTATTAAACATTTCTATTTTAAAACTTGTGCACTGCAGGCAATATTAATCAAAGATTTTTTAAAGTAAATCTTAATTGTCAGTGTCTTTTCTATTAAGTTCAAGCCAGACCACTGTGGTCTGAATAGTAAAACCTGTCATACATAAATTTAAAATACATGTTTCTGATTTTCGCCAAACTGAGTTATCTGCTTCTTTAATCACCCCATTAAAGAGAGACAGCAACCAAAATTTCCATCTTTCTTTCTGTTTTTTCATCATCCATTTAAAACGTATATAAAACATGATAGTTTAGTTTAGTCATTTAGAAGCCATTCAATCAGAGGAGAATAAAATATAGTTTTGAAAGTTTGGATTGAAGATAAATGTGCCATGTCTTTTGAGATTACACTCCATTGTGAGATCCTCATCTCCTCAAATGGGCTGTGCAGCCAACAGTGGGACAGGATACCTTTTGTAGAGTCTAGACACTTTTGGTGGTGATGAGGTGGATGAAGTGAGGAGTACTTCTGAGGAACTGGACCTGGAAAACGATGAGATAGATTGGAAATGACCAGGGTGGTGGAGGGTTGCTGCAATCACAGTGAAATGACAGACTGACTGCAGGAAAGGAGTGAACAGATCATGATGTATGACTAGGCAGAATGATTTGTCAAATAAAAGGCAGAATCTGGATGGCTCAGTCCACAAAGGAGCAAGTGCCCCTAATCATCAGATCGACACAGAGTGGTAAGACAGGGCGAATGACGAGGTGATGATGACTGAATGGATGAATAGATGAATAAATACTCAACAAGCTTTCATCTTGAATTTATGTTAAAATCAGTCTGGTTAAAAATCCAACAAATAGATCTTAGATGAAAAAAAGTAAGACATGTTTTGGAACAAAGAGATGGATGGTACATGGTTTAAAAAAACGTGTGTTAACCAGATATATGGATGTATGTCCACTAAGGGCTTCTTTACAACATCAATCATACTTTATTTACATCACCTCCTTTCCACACATTTGCAACCCACCTAAAACAGATTCATGACCTACTTTTTTTGTCGGAACACACTTGTTAAGATTCACTGTTCAACAGTCTGACAAACCAAAGCTGCATTAAAAGCCACTTTTCTCTTCAGATTTGATGTTCTGTACGTTGAAGAATCCTGAAACAGTGAAACAAAAACATCTTATTTTTCCAGGAAAGTAATAAACAACTCTTTCTTTGCTTCTCTCCCCTCCTGTCTTTCTACAGTTACAGACCATGAACTATGTGGGTCAGCTGGCGGGTCAGGTGTTCGTGCAGGTCAAGGAGCTGTATAGGGGACTCAACCCTGCAACCCTGTCTGGATGTATAGATGTCATCGTGGTGAGACAGCCCGATGGCTCCCTGCAGTGCTCCCCCTTCCACGTCCGCTTCGGCAAGATGGGTGTCCTGCGGTCTCGTGAGAAAGTGGTGAGATTAAAGGGTGCTCAGATTCCCCCTCATTCTCTCTTTTTAACTGCCTTATATTCCCTGGCATGTATTAATGTGTTCAGGTAATTTGAGAGTTCAGAGACTAACTGTTCTCACACATGCTCTGTCAGCTGCAGAGAATTTAAGGCCAAACAAAATTGCTCCGAGACGATGACAGAAGTTTTTGTCATTAGTGGAGGAATTTTAAATAAAATGAATGGAAATAAAATAAATTCATAGGTGTTTATATACCCTAATTTATAATTTTTGTTTTTTAAGCCATCAGATGCTGGAGAGAATAATTGTGTACTT
Organism: Cetoscarus ocellatus; assembly: GCA_037902135.1. Classification (NCBI taxonomy): domain Eukaryota; kingdom Metazoa; phylum Chordata; class Actinopteri; order Labriformes; family Labridae; genus Cetoscarus; species Cetoscarus ocellatus. The sequence continues at coordinate 1,860,814 of JBAMNC010000395.1, read as the reverse complement.
TCCTCTCCTCTGAAAATATCAAAAGAGTGATAGAAATTACTAAAAAAAAAAATTCCTATTGCTTTTTGAAGTTATACGAATTCACATGCTAATGGGATAGTTCAGTGATATTTCAGTGGGGTTGTATGAGGCTTGTTATAATCGCAAATACATAAACCACAGAGTTTTTGATCAGCTCTGCGTCTGTAAGGAAAGAACCAGCATGGTAGCCAGGCTTTACATTGTTGCAAGTAGACTAAGAGCGTGATATGGTTTACAGAATCTGAGAGCAAACTAAAATTAACAGCATTAGGCTGATAGTTCACTGTACTAAAGAGATTCACAGTGCCTTACTTTCTGCTGACAACACTCTTTTTGTTGGTACTACTTTAGCAGACTGCACAGCAAACGTGTCCTTCCACTTGGAGTAAGGCAGAACCAAAACAAAGGGCTTTCGTGCATATGGCAAATTTCATAACCCTAAGTGAGGTACTTATGCAGAGACAGCAGTTAATCTGAACCTACTAACATGTGCAATCACAATCACATTAACTGAGGATCAATAGATGTTAATTAATACTTTTGTGCATGCAGTCCTGCATATTCCTTAAAGTATAACAGTGCATGACACTTTCACAGAGCAAACACTTGGAGGTCTCTGCCCTCTAACTCATGGTTTCAGACCACACTGGTGCATTGCAGCTCTTGTTTAAATAGCATATTGTAAAATCAAAACTATTGAGTACATTTCTTTGCATAAATTTGACATTGTCAATATGGAGATAAATACAGGGTTGATAATTTTGGAAAACTTGCAAGAGCACTGCTTCTTTGTAGAGAGTCACCAGTAAATGCCACACTCATTATTTTTCAGCCATTGCTCGGTAAACTTGGTAAACTTGGGAATGAATCAGGTACAATAACCCAATTGAAACCTGAGCTTATGAGAACAACACAACTAATTACAAAACAAGACATACCCTATCCAGATAAGCCCACAACAATGTAAAAGGAAAGTTGCAAAGGATCGCCAAACAAGGGCAAACAAAAACAAAATGAAATAACAACGCAAAACAACAACAAAAACCAGAAAACTTTTTGACATAATCCCATCATTTTCAGAGGTACATTGAATTGGAACACATAAATATTAGCTAATTAGCTACTAGTTATCTCGTATTGCACTTCATTATTAAAAGAGAAAAATTAAACAAACTTAAAGCAAGCTACTAAATATTTGTCGTGCCGGGGAAGTGTTTTCAAGGCATCGAGGGATTTCCACTTTAATCACTTTGAATTACATGTGATATATTAATGTTGCTCAACATTTGGACAAATGGGGTCCAAATCTCTTTAGAAGTTTCACCTTTTCCTTTTAAAATATGTTCTCTCTCCATGAGACAACATTATTTCTCTCAGCCAATGCCAGTATTCCTCCATGACAAGGCGATTGAACATTTGGCTTGCAGCAGATACATATTAATACAATGTTTTTACTTTTTGTGTTGACATAAAGAGAGAGATTTGTTTTGCTGTTTTGACAAGGTCTCAGAATTTTTCTCAGGCTTTCAACTGCCAGCCGTGCACTGACAGCTTGTTCTGAAATGCAAACAATACAATTTTAGGGATGTAGTTAAAACGATGATTAACTTTGATTTATTACCAAATGTATCAAACAGCATTCACACATGCAAACACCCTGTTGTCCCCTCTCGCAGTTACGCTCCCTTCACTCTCTACTGTTTAAAAAAATCTGTGAATTTCCCAGGTAGACTACCTCAGGGTTGTATGTGTGTGAAAAGGGCCGACGACTCTTTCTTTGTGTCCCTCAGGTGGACATAGAGATCAATGGAGAGCCGGTGAGCTTGCAGATGAAGCTGGGGGAGAACGGCGAGGCTTTCTTCGTCAAAGAGGCTGAGAACACTCTGGTGAGTTGCGATTGACAAGGTCATTTCTTTGAGTTTGTAAACACACAGAAATGTAGGACAGAACATGATGGACACAAAGGTCATGTATAACCAATGAATCCTTCTGTCAGTGAGTACTCAGATCCCTCTGCGTGCACATTTACAACACAGTTTTTACTGCCTGGAGTCATGATTATTCTGACCAGATTTTACCAGTTCCTACAGATATGTGTCAATATAATTCAAGTCCTTTCCCTGCCGAGGCAAGCCCACAGGAGCGAGAAATGTGCCCCTCCTTAGCTATACCCTGAAATGTGAGACACATGAGATGGTGATCTACTGGACTGACAGCTGCTGGAAGAAGTCTTTAAAATATTCAACAGTGATTTCTTATTTCACTGCAGTAACAGTGTGATGCTGGGCTAAAATAATGAAGAAAACAATGAAAAACTTAACCCCCCTAATCAAGAAAATAGTGCTCCGAGGAACAACCCGTGCTAGATCATTATTACAAGACAGGCAACGTAAAATTGCTTGCATTGTAGGAGCTTGCAAAAAGGAAACTTTGAAAATTAGAAATTATAACTGTCTTTGGGAAAAGATTAAACTGTTAGACAGTCTGACAAACCAAAGCTTAATTAAAAAAAAAAATCTTATCAATTGTGATGCTCTGATGGCAAAAGACAAAAGCTGAAACATCAAATTCAGTTTGAAATCTTATAAGACTTGAAAATTATACATTTTTGCAGTTACTGAAATGATATTTCAGTAAAACAATCCTTTTCCCAAAAGCTTTATAGTTATTTTATCTCAGAGCCTGTGCAGGAATCATGGTGTAAAAGGCCTCTAATAAACCTTAAAAAAATAAATAAATAAACAAACTTATCAATAAAAACCTGCAGAGTAGGTCAAGCCTTACAAAACCAGCCTTATTAAGATTCAGTGCACCAATGCAGGACGCTGAAACTCCTGTCCCCACAACAAATGAACCGACATGTGAAAAGGAGAAATAAAGCAGCAGAGACTGGACCATTGAAATTCTGATTTAATTATTTGATCAGAAAGAGAAGGAGATTCTCTCAGTGATACTGTTGATGTTACCTTTGAAATAACAAAGAAACAATCCGTCATTGTTCTATTAAAATGTAAAATAAAATAACAGAACAAACTGCTGATCAGACAGTCAGTTTGTCCAAAAGCAGATCCAGACCTTCACACATCAGCAGAAATATCACCTGAACATCAAACAGGAACAGAAGAATTTGTCCTTGTTGGGTATCCTGTATGTCAGCGTGACTCTTGTGTTCTGCATATAAAGATGACAAAGTGTAAACAGAGACTGTTCTGTCAGCTCCCACAGACACCAGGAGTGTAGGGTTTATCTAACAGGTTTGTAGAGGAGTGATGTCTCACTCTTTATGTCAGCCACTGTTGGAAAATTAGCCACATACTGTGTCCTGATTCTTTCTCTCCATGCATTGGTGGTTTTACTCTTGCATATAGTGCCTGATTTATTATTTATATTTATGTACATGTAGCATAAGTTCAGGGTGAAGTCCTCTGCAGTCTCAGAACTAATCATCTAATCAACAAACAGAGTCTGCGATAAGGACAGAGAGTAAACTAGAGTTATCGGTGTAGTCAGCGATTTACAATCAAGACTTCCTTTTTTACATTATAGATATTGATAATAATAGTAATAGTAACTTTATTTCAATAGCATTTTAAAAACAGGTTTACTAAGTGCTTTGACAAAAGACAGGGACATGAAAAGACAAAGCACGAGAGCTTAAGCTCGAAAGGAACAAACACTCACAAACATACACAAACAGCATAATAAACCTAAGCTCAATTAGAACTTCTTTATATGCCATAAGAACCCAAACAATACAAGAACCTAGCAGCATAAAATGAGGACAAAAGGACTAAAAAAAACAGATAAAAACATGAAAAAAATAAGAAAAAGAAAAGGCAATTAAAAGGGCTTGAAATAGAGACAGGAGAATAAAAACAAATGAGACAATAAGCAATAAAAATAAAGAATAGTTCTAAAATGAGATAGAAATTCATAATAAATAGAGCTATAAAAAAGAGGAGATAATACAATAAAAGTAGCCAATAAAACAATTAAAAGTACAACATAAGACAAATAGATGAAACAATTTACAGAAAGTAAAGCAATGCAGCATATACAAGTATAAAGTGGGTATTAAAATTAAGTTAAGACATCAATATACAAAAAGAAACAGAAAAGCCAACAACTGCAGAAGAAGCTAAAGGTTGTGTGAGACAAAATGATAAGAGCAATAAAGACAGATAATGGGCTAAAAACACAGTAAACAGATTAAGATAAAGGCGACATCACAGAAAATAAAGTCAGAAAAGGTGAGTTTTAAAAGTGATTTTAAAGAAGTGACTGATTCTGCCCACCTCACCTCCTCAGACAGATAGATGCACTTTATTGATCCCTTACTGGTGAGTTGTTGTGCCACAGCAGCTGGTTATAGAGAAAGTCAAGCAACGTGACATTAAAAAAGGTTCTTAAAGATAAAAACACAATATGCTTTATACAAAAACAAAGTGTAATTGAGATCAACATATGACAACCCTTAGTCTCAGCAAAGAGAGAATTAACAGAGTACTGTAAGGTTGATGTGGGGTGAGCAAGTGTATGTAAGAGTGAAGGCCTTTACGCGTTGGGCCTGTTTTATTTGTCTGAGATTGTTACACGTTCAAAAAGAGGGCTGCAGCTCTCTGTCCCTATGCCTCACCTCTTTTTCTTTTGCACTAAAACCTCCCTTTAAAGCCGTCTTGTGATCATTCTGTGGCCCTGCATGGCACATGAAAGATAAAGACAAAACACTATATGTGCCACAGTCTCATGAGGTGAGGAACACTGAACTTAAAAGATGCATGCTCTCTCTCCAATGAGTTTTTTAGCACTTGGCACAATGTTGTGACCTACAAGCCTGACACACCTGCATAACTCTCTGAAGGGGGGATGGACCGGGACATATTTACTGATAGATTGCACGCGATTGACAGATTAAGATAAAATAAAAATGTTATTCGGCAGAGGAAGTCCCCTGTTTGACAGACTCTTTTCAAGGTCAAACACATAAGGGAATTTTGGAAATGTGGAATAATTACCCCAAAATATGTAATAAAAACATTGCCATTTATCAGCAAACGGATGAACTGTAATTTTCTAAATAGATAATTGGTAAGATTTTGATTTAAAACATTGGTCCTAGTTTTCATAATTGGTAAATCTCTAATAAGAGCAGCTGAGCCTTTGTTATGCAGATCTGTTAAAGCAAATTAATGTAAGCTCCATAGTCATTAAAGATTCTGTTCACATTTATTTATACTTTTCTATAGATTTTAAGAATCAAAGATGCCATTGAGACATACAACTAAAAACAAATACAACAACAAAAGACACAAGAAATAAGCATTCATCATGTGATTTATGCACGTGTATGATCCGGTAAGATACAGAAGAGAAAGGACAGGAGACAGATACTGTGTCGACTCAGCAGTTTTTTACAGCATATAAAACATATGCAAAGTGCAGCGTAGAGCTGGAATAACTTATCTCACTGCATTAAAGGTCACATATTATGCAAAATACACAGTTGTATATGTTTGTACAGAAACAGGAGTTTATGTCCTGTCTACAAACACCCAGCATAAGAAAAACATCCCTCCTTCCCCTCTGCTCCTCCTCTCAAAAATGTGTGCTCATGTAGTCCTTTCTTAAATGTCATCATTCTAAAAACATCATTACCCCCCCAAGTCCGAGGACACTCACTTAGTTAGAGCTTCGTTTAGCCCACATCTGGCTTCAGTTGAAGTTACTTGTCCAGGCATTTCTTTGCAGCCCCAGTAAACGTTAGAGCACATTGCTGGAAAGACTTCATGAGAATGGCATGTTCAGGCACAGTTCATGAGGATTTACACTAAAGCAGCCTGTTCTGAGCAGGGCTGAAACAGCGAGGTTTATGGGCATGCCAATATCCAATGTTTTGCAAGAAACCTCAAGCATATGGTCCAGGGACATCTTAGATCAGACTAAACTTGTGGAAATGAATAAAATATGGGACCTTCACTTTTTTGTTAACATTCTGACGATATAAAGCCAATCTAAATAGTATTTCATTCATGAGTGAACTTAGGAAAGAGGTACTTATTAAAGACAAGTTGATATGCTTGTGTACAAGTTGCCTCATGTGAACAGTTATGCAATGTGTAAAAAATGAAGTAAGTCCTGGCAATATTTTTCTAATAGCACATTGTGTAACACAGAAGTTTGTTCAGCACAAATGTAAGTAAAGCAGAAAACAATCTCTCTTGGGAACATTTCCTCATGTTTTGACAGCTGATTCTGTAAAATGAGAGGTAAAGATTCATGGGAAGTAAGGGGGATAAAGAGAGGGTGAAATGGGCTTTGAAGAGAAGTAAAAATGAGTGGTAGTTGGGTTTAGAGTTGATTATGTTTCTAAATCAGGAATTAAGAGGGTCAAAATCCCAGTCTTACAAAAATCAATTCCTTATCTGATAGGATTACATTGGTCTGTTTCTGCTTTTTTGGATAGTGGGAGTAGTTTTTTATTGAAAGGTTGCATGGCTTCTTTAAAGAGAACAGAAATATCCCCTGAAGCTTTATCACGTCTAAACTCAGGGATTTGTAAGCTAATTGTGTTTGAGCAGACCCGTCACAGCATTTGGGCCTTGTTTCAAATCCTCTCCTTGACCTTAGGCTTTCCCCGCAGAGTGGAAAACCACCACAGGGTTATTTTTAGCTCTGCCAAATTCGTCTGCATCTCAGTCTGTCGCACACAGACTGCAAACAGAAACAGGCTGTCACTATCTGTGTGCTGTCAGTACAGGAAGAGAAGAAGACAGGGAGACAGACAGACATATATGGAGAGGAGGGATGGGGACAAACAGCAGATAGACGTACAGACAGACAAATAACACATACACCATATTGCCTGTACAACAGTAATTAATAATTAATGATGATTAGATATGGAAGTGGTTTGGTTATATTTAAATTATTTTTCCCGCAAGTTTTTTTTTTCTTTCTGTCATTTGGTGACACCACCCCAGGGCTGAAAACATCAAAAACTTTTTTTGCGAGTATCTGGTACTATGCCAAGTCTTGTGCCTCTCTAAATCTCTCTCATTTTTCATTCCCTTGCGTTGGTTCTCTTCCTGTCAAGTTAAGTATGAGGATTTGTCAGGGCTTGTTTGATTGCAGATAAGAAACTCGTGCACTGTGAGGAGATGTCACAGCAGAAATTAATTTTCAGGCTGAGGATTCTTTGAAAATTATTTTATCTGTGTGGTAATGCTGAAATGCCCATTAAGGTAAAACATAAAATTAAACATAATTACTTTCTTTGTTTTTCCTCTGGCTGTGAGTATGTTTGATTTTGGTGTCACTAAAACATTGAACATGTAATCCAGGTTTGGCTGTGTCACAAATATGATGTAAGCTGCTATCGGCAGAAGAATATGATACAATATGATCGGATATGATATAGTATAACACTAGAAAAGATGATACATTACAACATTGTATGATACAATTAACTGTTATGCAGTACAACAATATTCAGTTTGATGTAAAATAATACTAAATGATATTAACCCTTTAACGCCTTTTGTATCATTTTTGATATTTATGATACTTCTATCTAATCAATATGATCAACAAATTATTAAAAAAAACATCTGAATACAATCAGATAAATGATGAAAATGTCCTCAAATGGTTTATCAGTTGCCAAAAACACCTAATGTATCAAATGAGATACAAAAAAAAATATATGTTAAATTTTATGAAAATTTTGATTTTTTTAGGATTTCAGTAGAAAGTGAAATAATCATTTCAGCTCAAAGAAATTAGAATTTTCTGGCTATAATTTGTGTTTTCAGGCATTAAAGGGTTAAATGAAATGAAATGATATTCTTTGATATAAAGCCCCATGATTTTAAATGTTTTCATAAATTTTGATATGATACAATAAGGTTAAAGGGCTACATAGTGGTCCAGCAGCTAGTTCTTGTGCCTCACAGCAAGAAGGTTGCTGGTTCAACTCCCTGAGTTGGTTGCGGCCTTTCTGTGCAGAGATTGCATGCTCTCCCCGTGCATGCATGAGTCTTCTGGGAGTACTCCAGTTTCCCAAGTGTGTGTGTGTGTGTTTGATTTTGAGCGGTTGTCTGTCCATGTCAGTTCTGAGACAGGCTTGTGACCAGTTCAGGGTGTACCCCACCTCTTACCCAAAGTCTACTGGGATAGGCTCCAGCCCCCTGCAACCCCCGAGGGATAAGCAGTATAGATGATGGATGTCATAAATCTGGACAATAAGGCATAATACAACACAGGATGTTATAAAACAACTACGATATTGCACAAAAATAATTTTATACCTAGCAGACAAATACAGTATGATGATAGTCAATGATATAATACAATTTAATGGGAAAATGCTACAAAAAATCATCATGTAATACAGTCAACTATCAAGATTTTTTCAGGCATAATAACCAAAGATGTAACCCACCTCTACAACACAGACAGGAGGCATTTTAATTTGATCATCTTACTTTTTATTTCTACAGAAGCCACATCAGTGGGCTGCATGTCTTTGCAAATGAAACTTGCAATCTTTCCATGATGGCCTTTTTCCACGCCTCTGGCTGCCGAGGAGGATGTGGTCACGAGGTCAGGGGCTGCTTGACTGCAGTGGGTGGAAGGCCAACCAATGGTCCCATGGATTTATTGTAGATGAGGAGTGGGCCAGCTGCTTTGCACATAACCAACACACTGCCTGTTCATTTTCTCCGCCAAAGAGGTTATGTTTTTGCCTGTGTTTCTTTGCCTGTTTGTCTGTTTGTTGGCGAGATTACACAGAAACTACTGGACAAATTTTGCTGAAATTTTCAGGAGATTTTGGTAATGGCCCAACGTAAAAAATGCCATTAGCGAACGAACATTTTTGCTCAATGACTGTCCAACTTATAACGGTATGAACATGATTCAGAGCGCTAGGTGTGGGTTTTCAGGGTCAAGGAACCATATTATGATTGTAAATTTTTCATGGAACCATTGCCTATAGATGTAAGAGCAATATGTGAACTACCTTGGCGGAGGCTTGTGCTCTCTGAGTTCTTTCTAATTGTCTATTTTGCCATCAGCGATGTGGAGCCTGAAGTGCTTCTGCGGAGTGGCTTTGGATGTCCTCAGTTTTCATGAGGTGTTCTTCCTGTTGTTGAGGTCAAGACAGCAGCCCTAAAAAACAAAAATAATGCTTCCACATAAATTGCTTGACATGTTTAGAAAAATATAAATATAAAATAATATTGTTAAAAAATGAAATGTCCATTACAGGTAAACGAATGAACAGGGGTTATTATGGGGCAATGATGTGAACAGAAATGCAATGACCTGTTAGTGAGCTCGGTCCCTGTCCTCTCTTGTCTGATGCTGAATGGATCTGTGTTGGACTGTGTTAAGACACGTGCAGTGTTGAACATGTGTCTGCACATTCTGCTCACATCATCTCTTCATCTTTCTCACTCTGAATCTGTTTGTCTGCCTGTCTGTAGTATATCTGTCTCTGGCATAAGACTATGACCCCCTGATTAGGGTGATTTTGCTAATCTGAGATTAAATCCAAAATTCTCTAAGTATTAAGCCCACACAGAAAAGGAGAATTAAAAACTGCTCAGTTTCTTCAGTCATCAGCAGTCAGTTTCCACTCTGTGCGTGATTTAATTTCTGCTGAGCTTGAAACATGTCATCAGGGATGGAAACACCTGTTTGTTCTACTTTTTTTTCCAGTCCTCAGAATATTAGAACAAGTAATACCATGAAAGTTGTATGTCATCCTCGGAGTGACAATTTTTTCAGACCTGGCTAAAAAAAACACATTACACAGCACATTACAAAGCCAAATAATAGATATGAATTTTAATGAGCATTTTCATTTTGAGCTCTGATCCTGAGCCAGCACCTGTTCAGAGCACTGCTATCAGTAGGTAGACACTGAGTTCCTCATGATGGTTTTTTTAACTACTAAATGATCTCACACGGTCATGCCATGTTCCTCTGTTTACAGGAAGTGGTCCCATCCTACCTCGCCACCTCGCCCATCATGTCAGTGGGGGAGCAGCTGATGGAGTCCCAGCTGGGCCGGGGCTCTGCTCGACACCATGGTAGGCCCTATTAATCAAATTAATATGAGAAATGTTTTAAGTGTAGACACTCTTTAATGACAGTTGTCATGCAAATATCTTCCATTAAATAGACGCAATACCTGTCCAGAACCTGGGGCCTCAAAGTGACAGTGGGATAACCAAGAAGAGGAGGAAGAGGCGGAGGAAGGCTCGGCCGGAATCAGGAGGAGGAGGTGGAGGGAGAAGAGAGGAGAGCGGAGAGGAGTTTTCAGATGAAGAGGACATGTTTACCATTGACCTGAGCTCAGATGAGGAGAAAGACGGGGACAGCAGCAGGTGTGTTCATCTTTAACTGTAATTTTGTGTGTCAGTGTGAACATTCCACCAGGAGTGAAAAAACCACAAGAATACCATTGCACTTAAAGTATTTCATCATCAGCAGCCCACAGGGGCTTATCTGTGTTTGTGTGTGCATGCTTGTCTGTGAATAAGAGAGAGAGAGTGAGAGGTTACTACATGTCACTTTATCTCCTCCTGAGGCAAACAAGCTCCGTCAGTGTGCACAGTGTTGTTTTATGAGCGAGCTGAACCCATGCCAGTGACTCCTCTAATTGTATAAAGCCAGGAGACTGTGTCCCTTGTTTTTGCAATCTTAAATGATTGTACAAATGTTTTTTTTTAACCGTCTGTAACAGGACAAGTTCAGCCCTGAAAACAGGAGACATTGCACTAATACTAATTCAACATATCTGTTTTGTTGTTCACAACAGTTAAATTTCCGTTGTTTTCACTGGATGTAGAAAAATTTACTGGTTAAAAGAGAAAAATATATTGTTATCAGGATATCAAGACACAAATGTATCCCACTCTTGAGAAAACAGCTGGATATAAGTTGTTATCACAGACAATGAAGTGAAAAAGTTCCATGTGTGTCTCATAGCAGACCTTCCATAAAACTTGTACACATTCCTAACATTAAACATTAAGTTTGAGCTCTACTCTATTTTGTTGCAATAATACATCACATGTAACAAGTTACTGTCCAACACTGTTTATAGGAAGGCTTGTTGAATTCAGGATGTAATACCATTAAAATAAGATGTCAGCCCATGTCATAAAAAAGCATGAGTAGAAAAGTATTAAGTCATCATTTTATTTAGAGCTTCACACCCAAAACCCAACCCCGCTGGCTTTTCTGGGGCTGTGTGATTCGTAAAAGGTATTATAATAATTAATTGTCGTGGAGCCACATCGAGAAATCAAAGTCATTCTGAGCTCTGCATGTGTAGGCATGTTTGTGTCGTCATTTGCATGTTAAGTTCTTTGAAAGCATCTGTTTCAGAGACATTCAACGGTCCCGTTCCCACAGTGTTCCCTCCATCTTTTTGAAATAGTGTCACACAGTGAATCCTTACTGCATTGGTTCATAGCCTTTTTAGGAAGATTGCCCGCATGGCCGGGTGGGAAAATTCCTGAAAGCCCTGAGGACCTAAAAGAATGTGTTTCTGTGTAACATCAGATATCCTGGACAGTTTTAGGTCGGTTATGATGTATGATTGTAGACAAACAGGCTTCAGAAATCATGTGTTTAAAATCAGCAGTTTTTCAGTGCATTTTGAAATCATTCAGAAAGATCACTCTTTGAGACCACAGTAATCTGTTACATGATCACAGATGTGAAATATTTTATATGCTTGTGTAATTGGTTTATACTCCTACAACATTAATGAGTGTGTAATCACAGTCAAATCACTCTGTAAATAATCAGGTTATGGTTATGGTAATTCAAACTTTTTGTTGTTGTTAGAGCATCAGACAATGTTCATGTCCCTGGACCTGAGGCATTTGTGTTGTTTTTCTCTTTGTATTTGTAGTTAGCTGGTTGTAGAGATTTCCAGTGCCAGCTAATGTGTGGTACACTTATTATAAACCCAGTCTTAGCTGTCATTATAGACAGTGTTTAAGTTCTCTGCATTTTTATTTCCCCCATTCAGGAGATGATGGTTCTCCATATCCTGAAATATGTTGAATATGTCATCTGTCTCAGCCATTAATCTGTTTTGAGTTTAAGAATTTAACTAATGATTTCTAAATAATCCTCATTTAGGAGAAGGTAAACTTATGCCTTGTTTCCCACAGAAATATACTGTATCTGGGGGGTAGGGGAGCCATGTGGGTGTATGTGGGGTCTTTTCTTCTAGTTTCATTCTGTTGGATTCATTAGTGTGTGTACTCCTCTGACAATATGAATCGACAGGACATAGATAAAAATGTTAAACCCTTAGTGAATTATGAACTGCTTTAGTGGTCAGCAGGGGAACTGTGAGAGCGTATTATCAATATAATTACACGTTTTACAATTACAATTCTTAAATGAATTAGTATAGATAATATCAGCAAAAAGCAGCTGCCGAAAAACATTTAAACAATTGCGTAAGAAGTTTGTTTTTATTAATAAAAGTTGCCTAGTTGGTGTTTCTAAGGTGAGAAAGCATTTGTTTAGGTCACTCTTATGTGAAAACTGAGCCTATCTATTTTTTTGAAGCAAGGAAAATGGGCCAGTCTGGGTAAGAGCCCATAGAAAGTATTTGGGAATGGGCAGAACCTTTCAGCAGTGTATCTGGCTGGTGATTGGACGATCATTCTGTCAATCACAGGCATTACAGGCCAATCTGATAAGTATGCGGCCTAGTGCCTCCACGTAAAGGACAGAGAGTGAGCCACTTCGTAGAACAAACTATTGCCAAAACATGTCAGAAGTTATATTGTTTCTATAGATAAGTTTGTAGTGTTGTTATTTGTTTTTCATTTAATAAAGAAATGTAGTCCAGATTTAATGAAGCTGCTACTGAAACTGTTAGCATCTGTGCTCGTCACTGTACAAGTATCTTGTATGTGTAGAAACCTGTTGTCTTACCTGGACTTAGGTATTGGTAAAATAAACCAATGTTTTGAATTTATCAAAGGAATTTACTTTAACTTAAATTAATAACAAATTAGTTATAATAATTTGACTTATTGGTTTTCACTTGTATTTGAGTTTATATTTACCTGGATTATCTATTAGTAGAGTTGAGTAACTTGAGAATTTTGTCCCTCACAGATTTACGTGGCTATCATATCAGAGTTATTAGAGCTCCAAGTCTGAGGTCTGATTATAATTGATTTATTGCTGATTTATTTGAGTGCATGTAAATGTTCTTGTTATTGTGTGTGTGTTTTCCTCAGACCCATGTTTGGAGACCAGGGGTCCACAGCTACCACGCTCACAAGCCCAAACACTGACTGGAGCCACTTGAAGAGGTATTAATTTGACACAGAGCCCACAGATCCATCTGATATGATAAACCAGTTTCCTGCAGTCTTGTTAACAATTTTTGCATTTAACATAATTCTTCATAGTCTGTCCAGTTGTGCTTTGCATTTTAATCCATTTTCTGTGCTCACAATGACATGATTGAAATCACGTTCACCTTCTCTCTCTGTTTCCATGTCTCTTTTCTCTTTATCCCTCTCTCTTGTGTCTTTTTATCTGCCTGTAGTAAAGGGAATCAGGAGTCTCTCTCCATCCCTTCACCGTGTGGTCTGTCCATCTCTTGTCCTCAGCAGACCTCTCACTTCTCTTCTCCTGTTAGGTATCACCAATAATTTAAACTACTCTTAAGGAATCGTCTATAATTATCCAAATAATTGTAATTTAACTTTTTCTCTGTGCTTTTCTGTATCATGTTTTTCGTGTTTTTATTGTAGTTAATAGTACTTAGGAATTATCAGTGGATTTTAAACTGACCTAAATCTTAAGTGTACGTCACTGTCTCAGCAGTCCCGATGACTCCCGGTCATCAACACCTAAGAGCGACTCCGAGCTGAGTAATCAGAACAAAGATAACCCAGAGATGCTGTGGAGCTGGGGAGAGCTGCCACAGGCTGCGCAGGTAAATGCTCTCAGATTTATTTCAGATTTTATAAACCTTCACGAGCTACATATAATGTTTAAAAATGCCTGAGGTGAACCAAAAGAATAGAGTCTTCTGTTAAACACACACATACGCACACAAAAAAGGTGTGTGTGATGTTCTGAAAATGCTACCAGGAAATTTCCAGCTCAAATGTGTTTTTAAATGGTGAGGAGCTTGATATATATTAAATCAAGTCCGTTGGGGTCACCCTTGATTTAACTTCTTTAAGGCATGTAAGAAAACTTTCCAATTCCTCAAAGTTTCATTTACAGAACTTCAGACAGATCAGAAACAACAACTGCCTGAATCTTTTTAACCTCTGTGGTCCTCTCACACATGGAATACTGCTTAACAATTGAATCAATCGATAACAAAGCTTTAAAAATATTTGACAGGAAGCCATCAACATACCATCATTTTGGAAGTTTGTCTAATATACATAGTCCTGAACGGACTGGCCTCACCGCTCCTGAGGGACCTCCACTTTGGTAGTGGATCTGTTTGTTTCATTATTATCAGAGCAGCACTTTTGATAGTTTATCTATTTGGTGCAATATATTTACAGAAAGTGCAATAAAATGCATATATTGTTTCAGTTAGGTTATGTTATGTTTAATTTATGTTCCCTTCCTTTGAATGTTATTTTGATAAATGTGTCTTTTAGCTTTTCCTCCTCAGGAACCATCTATTCAGAGACAACAGATGAAAATAAGCCAATTGCCATAACCGGGCTTGTATACTTTGTATGTGTTTTTTTAGTACGCTAGCATTCAAAAACAAAATACTGACATTTTGTTTTTGTTATTTAGTTAGTTTTATTCAATAATAACAACCTTGATGTAAAACCAAGGGAAATGTGTTAGTACATTACTTATTAATTGATGAAACAAAATATGTAAAACAAGAAAAAAATAGTACTCTTGTTGTATCTTAGCTTTTAAAAGTAAGTACAGCATTTTGTAATGTGTGATTATTAATAGTACTTGTGGGTAGACTTTATGAACGTTAGGCTGAGTCAGACCCCGGCTGTTTCCACCTATTTGACAATTTTCATTCTCAGTTTACAGTTGTGAACATAAAATGTCTGTCAAGAACAAAGTCAAAATGTTGACAGTTATATTGCTCTGTAATTACCTCGGCTAAGGAGGCTGGGTTTCTGCTGGTGCTTGTTTGCTTGTATGTCTGTCTTTGAATAAGATAACTCAAAAAGTTCCCTATCGAGTTTAATAACATTTTCAGGGAATGTTTGCCATGACACAAGGAATAAGTTATTAGATTTTGGTGGTGATCCAAATCTGGATGCAGGTCCAGGATTTTTTAAGGATTTATTAACATTGCTAGACAGGACAGTTTTTCATATTCTCCCTAATAACTAATTTTGTGAAAATTGTTGATGAAATTTCAGGAAACTTAGTTATGACACAAGGGAGAAGTGATTTGATTTTGGTTGTGATTTGAATCTAGATGGGGATCCAGTATTTTTTTTAAATTATTTCTGAACAGTGATATAAGGGCAGTTTTCCACATTTTTGATTGTAAGTCATGAGAATTTCAGAAATCCTTGGCAGAGGTTTTGAGCACTTCCTTTTGGAAAATGAGTCAACTTTATTCTCAACATCCTGTAGCAAAATATTTTTTCTCAAAATTATATTTCAACGTTGTTTGTGACATTTTGACGTAAATCTGGACATTTAAGCATATTTTCTAAAAACCCATCACACCCTAATACTGATGGATCCCTGCAGCACAAAAGATGGAAGTGGTTTACAGATTTGATCCAAAGTAATTGATTAGACAATTAGAATTCAGAGCTAGAGAAAATGAAAAAACTTGATTGATATTGGCTCATAAGTTTGACCTTTTTCTCTCTCTCTTTTCCAGCCATCCTTTCTTACTTCCCATCAGAAGCAGGATTCAGCCCCAGCAGTCTCCATCCCGGTGTCCTCCAGCACCCACTTCAGAGCCATTAAAGACACTGGACCCCCTTCCCTCGCTCTATATGCCCCCCAGCCTGGAGATAATGCTTCTGAGACTGGAGACAAAAACAAGCTTGGGGACAGGGGTGGAGGACAACAAGTTAATCATAGTGAGAACTAATAATGCTTGTAAATACAAAATGAAAATACAGTGTCTTTGATACAGATGCATTTTATCTCCCATTCTGGATTAGGCAGCTGGGGAATGGGGTTTAAAAGATCACACACGTACTGAACTGAGATGCACAGGACTTCCAGGGGTTCACTAAGTTGCTTTGATTCCAGCAGATCAGGGGGAAATGGATGAGTTGTGTTGACTGATTGAAATCAATGTATCATGTGTATGTCTAACTGTATGCATCACAATTTTTAAATCAGAACTTCCCATTACAAATGTGAAAGACAAGTTTATCAAAGAGGTTAATGTCGAGCTGCAGAGTGCTGCGAGGCAACATTTGTCTTGCGAAAACTCTGGATCCTTTTCTCTTTTTCCTTTTTTATTCATCATTTATTTTTTCTGTAGGCAGAGCAGTGGAAAGTGTTGGACCATCATGTTCAGAGATGGAGGGTTTAACAGCTTGCTCGCCATCTCCCAGGATGCTCCTGGATCATCTGGATGAGGGGAGGAACAGAGGAAGCCCCGTCAGGAGAACAGACTCACCATCCAAGAAGAAAGGTAGTGATTTTTTCTAAAACTGTGATTTTTAAGGTTTCTCTTGAACCCAGAGAATATTTACCTTGCATGTCGCTTTCTTTAAGACTGCTGCTGACTGATTTTTGTAACAATGATAAGCAAATCATGTTAATGTGGAAGGGAAAGTGTTTACCAATAAACAAAACTAGTTCAAAACTAGAATGTACATTTTCCAGATTGAGGCCAATGGGTAACATCGTCTATTGTCCCGAGTAGATACATTGTTGTTCATTCCATGAAAAGCACAAATTATACCTCACTGCAGAGGTGACTGATCAGGCTTTCCAATGATATAAAATATATTACAAACTGGTATTATTAAGGGACAGAAATAATTGACCGAAGTAGTGTTTTCAAGTTTTTTTGAGGAACAGCTTATACGCAACAAATACACAAATACTCAAATACACACTTTCATAGAATTGTCAACATGATGTTAGTTGCAACATTTTACATGTACTTTTTCTTATATTTAAATAATTTTTGATGATATTTTCCACTTTGGATTTTGGAGTTTTGATCACTCTTGCCATCACGATACAAATCAGCCTGTTGTATTGCAGCCCCTTATGGGAGCGTCACACAATTATTACAACCTGTCTCCTTATGGAAAAATATTAGAAGTGTTGTTGTGAGTAACGTTTTTGTGGCACCACAGTGCAGGCTTTTCCTCTTTCCCTAGATGCTATTATTTTGGAGCCCAGTTTAAATAACCACAATCTTTCTGAATATTATTTTCTTTCATCAGAAAAAAGAAGCCAACACCTGGGCACAGATGGCATCTACCTGGATGATATCACAGAGCTGGAGCCTGAAGTTGCCGCCCTCTATTTCCCTAAAAGGTGAAGCAAAGAACATATTTATGATGCACACGTTTGTACATGCCTTTTAGTGAAAGTACAAAACATACTGCACCCTAAATACACTCACCTAGTTTATAGAGGGCTTTTATAGGCTGTAATTTACTGTGAAGTGGCAACCACTGTGATCCCCTCAAGCAGGATTTCAGCTTCTCACAAACATTTAATGAAAAATAATGCAGTCTGGATCTCTGATTGAACAAAACACATGATTCAACAAAGAGACAAGGGAATTCCAAGATATTTATAAAGCAAAGTATTACAAATGTCCAAGGAGGATTTTACTCTTTACATTTAGGTACCAATAGTGTCAAATTAAAATTATTTTTATTTCTTGAGGGCCAACTTTTTGCATTTCAAGGATATGTTGAAATTAGTAATGATAATTTCTGATAATTTAACAAAATGGACAAATATATTGCTGTTAAAATAAGTAACTTTATGAACATCACATATATTTAAATTCGAATGCAAGTGGCAATACTTGATCTGATAAGATAAAACAAGAATTAAGCCAGTTGGGCTGAAGATGGAGTGGTTTACCTTGAGAGTCCGCAAGGTAAAAAACTTGTTTAAAACGTAACATGTTAATATTGTGTTATTGTACACACATATTGAACAGGAATGATGAATTTCAAACTGAAGTCATCTTTTTAAACCCAAATTTAACTTCTCTGAGAAGTCAGAAATTAATCCAGCAAACAACTGTATTGTTTCTAGTGAACCAGTTAATTTGAAATTTCATGTATAACAAAAATAATTTTAATTTAGCATTAAAAATATCATTTTGGTGAAAGTAATTCTGGTGTATTAAACATCATAGAAACATATAGATTATTATAATGATTTTGGTAATTATCAATGCTGTTAATTTGGAGCAGCTGTGGCATAAACCTTATATTAGTTGGTGGTCTAATAGATGTGTTAAGCTTTAAATATATATTTTTTTTATGTTTTAAACTGACTGGCAGGCTGCAGTAAGAGAGCAGGAAGGGGTGCATGTGGCCCCTGGCCTGCAGCCACTTATTTCTGCTATTTAAACTTGATTTTTTCAGGAGAACTAGAGAAATAAACACAGAATCATGGCAAAAAATGTTTTGCAATTGCAAAATAAGATAAAAAAAGACAAGGCTTCCAAAAAACAACAGTTTCCACATTCAGTCCTTGGCATGAATATATATAAATGCATCTTTACTGAGGGCTTCTGTCATGGTTTGAACCCTCGTGGCACAAAAAGAACTCAATTGCAGACATAAAGCAGAGTTTATTGACAGTCCAGGCTCGGTACACAGGCAGGCAAGCACTCCAGGCAAAGGTAACAGGCAGACAGAAGGCAAAAAGGCTTGGTTCACGGTCCAGATTTGGTACACTAATAAGCTAACACTCCAGGCTAAGGAGACAGACAGACAGAAGGCAAAAAGAATAGGGCCAGGCAAAAAAAAGGTCAAAGACAACGTTTAGCTATGAGAAAGTGCTGGAAAGTGACGCTTAAGGTAACAATCTGGCAACAAGACAAGGGAAGACACGAGGGTTAAATACATGAGGTGAGCGGGGGTGATGAGACACAGCTGGGGAAGTACAATCAGGGATCAGGTGTGACAGTGCCAGACAGGAGAAAACTGGAAACAAAGAAAGACAGATGAACTTTCAAAATAAAACAGGAAACAAAGACAAGACATGAACAAGACATGACAAGACATAACCTTTGCCATTTTTTAAAATTTATTTATGCCAAGTACAAAGAAACAATTTTTACAATTAACTTAGATTTGTTTTGTACCAGTTCAAACAGTGGTAGATGTTATTTCACAGTAGCTTGTTTTGACTTACACTCTCTCTCTCGCTCTCTCTCAGTGATGGAGGCAATAACTCGATGCGTCTGGACTCAGATATGATGATGATGGGAGTACGGAGTGCAAACCAGTCTCCACAGTCAGTAGGCAGCAGTGGGATGGACAGCGGTGTAGACAGTTTGTCGGATCAGATCGGAGACCTTCCTCATGTTGCCATCTCTTTGTGCGGAGGCCTCACGGATAACAGAGAGATCACAAGAGGTAGGGCGAGGACTGTGCAAGACAGCTGCAACAGGGGGACAAAAAAATGACAAAGTAAAAGAGACTCGTTCTGGATATTTACTCAGAAAATTGGATTTGTTATGTTCTTTTAATGGCTATACAAAAATATTCATTGACTGTTTTAGAATATTTCCTGAATTTATCTGACTTTTGTGTGTTTTGCGTCACAGAACAGTTCCAGGAAAGGGCGGTGTCATACCAGCAGTTTTCTGAAAATCCCTCAATCATTGATGATCCAAACCTGGTTGTTAAGATTGGAAACAAGTATGTACTACACTGAACATCCTGTACTGTTGTATACACCAGCCATCATCATTTGTATGAGCTGTAGAGATTTAACAAAAAAAGATACCTCTTAAATCACAATACTTTCTTTCCTCATAATTTTTTTAGAAATTGCGTTATACTCTGGTGCCAGATGGGAGGTTTTTGGGGGCCTGATGTAACCCAAAGGGGTATTTGAGGCCTTCAAGGCTTATTAACAATTTGGTGAAAAACTTTGGCCCAGAAAAAATAAGATTATGTCTATTTTAACACATTGAAAATGTGGACCCATGCTTCATCTTAAAATATCTGAAACTCAGATCAGACTTTCACTAAACCCTCACTTGATAAACTCTCCACAGAAATTTGTACGCATGTGTACATCTCTAGCATTTAGGATCTGCCAATCTGACCCAAAGCAGAGAAGAAATTCAGTGTCCTAACAGTCTTAACACTCCCCCCAGAATTACAGACCTCTGCTGTGTTTGCAAATAGAAGTCTGCAGCATGAAGAGGTGCTGATGTCGCCCTCTGTCATCTGTTTTAGGTACTACAACTGGAACACAGCAGCTCCTGTCATGCTGGCCATGCAGGTCTATCAGAAACCACTGCCGCAGGTAAGACCTTCACAGTAATAACACAATAATATACTGACATTACGTATTAGTTCATGTTCTAATTAACAACTACAGTGGCGGAAAAGAACACTCAAATATGCAGTAGTATCTGCAAAATGTCAAAGTGTTCAAAGTAAAGCTGTCAGAACTGGTCCTCTTAGATTGTACTGTTGTTTCAAGTTTGGTTACTTAATGGGCTTTTGGTGAGTTTTTTCTCTTCAGTACTTTGTGTTTTTTAAGTGATTGTGTGTTTTTGGATTATAAATCATAATCCAAAAATCATAAAAAACTAATTAAAAAAAAAAACCTCAGGCCAAGACATAAGCATGAACATTTGCATACAAAGAATAAAGAACCACAAACAAACAGTACTGCAGGAATTCGTTATTGCTGCTCCGGATATTATTACACTGTTAAATACACTACAGATATCTCAGCTTTGTTTGTAAGAGATACTCTGATTATGAAAACCAGATCAAATACCAATGCTAATAATTTTATTAAACTGGCAATTAAACCAATTGTTACTGATACCTATGTTTTTCATTACTGTATTTGTCATGCTGACTTCAATGGGAACAATTTCTCTCACATTTGACAATGAAAATATTTTGTAGTTCATTAACTCAGCTCCCTGACAAATCCTCTTTGAATCTGTCGTTCGATGTTCAAGTTTCCAATACTGAAGTGATGTGACACAACAGATACACACTGGTATTGGTTTATGCCATATTATTTGCAGATGTTAGTCATCATGTTTGGCATCTCTTAGAGACAAAACTGATGTTTAGAAACAGATCAATTTCCAATGTCAACAACAGACATAATTAGCATGGCATTTTATTGGACCAGAAAGAATTGATTATGTGAAGATTTCACTCGTAGGCCCCAGCTTAAGTTTCTCAGACAGTCTGAAATACAAAATGACATTAAGAAAAAGAAAATCTCCAGTGCAAGAGAGCCATTGGCTCATTAGTGGCAGATACACTGAGGTGCTGGCTAAAAGAAAATCATAAATGTACCACTGATAAGAAGAGAAAAATGATTGTATTATACTTTTTGATGATTGGCCTTTTATTAAAAATAGTTGTGAATTGAACCACACACCACTCATCTGATCACTTGTGTCTTGTTAGCAGAGCAGTCTGCTTTGGTAGGGCATGGATCTTTTCATACCTGTAAAGTGTTCAGGGTCGTCGCAGGCTCTGATAAGGCTCAGGCAGGACAGTTAAATAGTCAGCTTGAAAAGCTTCTTTTGCCGGGACTTTACTGGTGTTTGTTCATAGGCGGTGACTATGAACAGAACAACATCATCAGCCCACATTATCAAGAAACTATGTATCTTGTTTTTTATTCTCCTGGTCTGACTTGTGAATTTTGTGCATCTAAGTAGGATTCAATGCTCTATTGGTACTTTACATTTCTATGTTAGCAAATGCTAATAGGTGCAAGCAAGGCATTTTGTTTGTTAACACTGTCACCACTTTGTTAACCTGGCACAACAGATGAACCCTTATAAATATGTCACCAGTCCATCTGGTAAAGAGCCCATAGAACGTGTTTGGGGTGGGCCAAGCCTTTCAGAAGCATATCTGGCAGGTGATTGGACAATCATTACGTCAATCACATTTAATTACAAGCCAATCAGATAATTAAGTAGGCGGGTGCTACTGCGCTATAGAAAGTGAGTCACTTTGTAAAACAAACTCTCATGAAAACTTTATAAAAATATGCTTTCTATAAAGAAGATGGTCGTTTTGTTATTTGTTTTTCATTTAAAGAACAAATGTGGTCCAGAGCTTATAAAATTGCTACTGAAGCTATTAGCATCAGTGCTAATCTCTGAACAAGCAGACACCTCCTGCTGTCATCTCTCTCATCGCTTCCACCTCTTCCTTCTCTAATGGATGCTGATTGGACCATCCCACTTTGGGTCACTCACAATTATTGTAGATTGGATCTTGGCAAGATGGATCTGTCTGATTACAGACATTGAATCAGGCTGATCCAGCTGCTGTGCAAGGTTACCAATCTGTTACTCTCCAACTTGACTTGAGGCTGCATTTCAATCTATTCTGCTCTCACTGACATGATGTTACAGAAGAAATACAGTTTATTACTATTTCATGGTTCAAACTTTTTTCTCAGTATGTTATTATATTTTTTAGGTGGTATGTGCTGTCTGTTAGTGTTCTGCTCCCCTGCATCACTTTCTCCCGTGCACTCCCAGCATTTTGCAAATGATTCACTTTAAATATGTTTCACTCTGGTTCAGTGTTCATATTTGTAACAGTTCTTCTTAGCTAGTAAAGTACTAAAAAAAATAATATTAATATGAAATTAATATCAACAGTTATTCCAAAGATTAAATACATTTTTATAACAGCATTGTGGTTGATGCTCAGCTTGGAAAATTGGCTGTTTGTCAACACTCATAAAAAGCTCTAAAGTATTGTATACCACAGTGAAATATGGCTTTAAATCTGCTTTCCTAACACTTTATTAATGTCTTTGTTCCCCTCCTTATTTTTTTCTTTTAATTTACATTTTCTCCTCCTATCATCTGTCCCATGTTTGTGTGTACTAAGTGTTGGTGTTTGAGTTATGTGTTTTCAGCATTTGGCCTCTTCTCATACTGCCTCCCTGGTCTTTTTGGCTCCAGCACTTCCCAGCCTGTACGATGTTTAAATGCTTTTCTTGGGCTTTGCTTGGAATCACCGGGCATGACTTTATCTCTCTGTTGGTGTTTTGTCTCCATTTCAAACATTCATGTTTCGTCTTTTCTCATGCATGTATATTTTTGTCACTGTGATTTGTTCCCATGCTTTTTTCCCCAAAGGCATTCCTACTACCATTTTGGGATACATCTCTATTTCTATCCATTCAGGTTTTTACTTTACATCCTTTTTACTTTTTGAATGCTTGCCATTGAGCTGTCACCTGTACTCCTTCATATTTGTGCTTGATTAGTACTTCAGTGTAGTGAGAAGTGTGCTTGTTGTTATATTTTTTTTGTTATTTTCTATTATCTGGTGTGCTTGTCTTTTCATTTCTGTAATTTTTCTTATGTACTTGACCTCGATTTGAGTTTATTTTTGTCAGCTTTGAGTTACATTTTCAGTCAGTTTTGAGTTGTATGTGCATGGTTGTCTACAGGCCTCTGTGGATAACATCATGAAGGACAAGATGCCAAAGAAAGGAGGACGTTGGTGGTTCTCATGGAGAAGCAGAAACAGTGACTCCAAATCAGTAAGTCTGCAGAAACACATGACTATTGATACATTTTTTAATTAAGTAGAAGTAAACACAAATACTCTTAATGCTCTAATGAAAGGATCAATGCTTATCACAGAAAACCCTTTTATTAGCCTCCACAACTCCTCCTTATAGACAAATGGGCATGCAGCAACAGACACATTACCAGGGTTGACAAGTGGGAACCTCCCTTTGCCTTTTGTTGTATCTAGAGAATCCCACAATGCCTCAGGAAGGCTAGATAGTGAGCATCTCAGAGCCATCCCTCTCCATCCCCAGCTCTCAACCCCATCCTTCAAATGGGAAGCCTTCTTTACCTTACCAGCCCTACAACATGGCCATCACAGTCCAAAGTCAGTCCTGCCAAGTCAGCAGACGCAGGATGTTAACACTGATATACTGTCTACCGGAACTCATGGCTCCAAACTCAAGACACAAAACACAAAACACAGCGATTCTTGGTGCCAACATTACACATGAAAATGTGTAAATGTGTAATGTCACAGCTACAAGAGACACAAAAAAGATAGGCTTACACAAACACACATAAAAGCAGTTTGAAGATTGACTTCAAAAGTAGGACCATGGGGAGGTGCCCTGATTTGGTCTGTCATTAACCTCCAGTAGTTGAGGCAGGCGCTCTACCTCCCTCTACTTACTTATGCTTACTATTCTTTATCTGGATGTAAGTAGAAAGCAGAGAGGCACTTTTATATGTACTACATTCTTCCAAACCCTACATGAGTCCACTGTAAGTACAGCACTGGGGCCACAATTGGTGACTTACAGGTACACAGCCAAGAAAATAAAACCTTCTGTTAAGCAGAAGAAAATCTTGAGCAGAACCAGTCTCATGTTGAATAGCCATTTACTGGTATGGTGTTGGGGATGTGAGTGGGAGGAGATAGGGAGCTGGTCAGAAACAAATAAAATAAGGGTTGATGATAGCAAAAAATGTATGGAAGAACAAACCATAAATCTGTCCTCATCATATTTGTTTCTTGTAAATTAAAATGTATTAGTGGTTAGCCCCTTGAGATGTGGCATCTTGTGTTCAAGAGGTTCCTCCTCTCTATGTTGTTGTAAAGGTAATTATTTTGCTTAAACTTTAACATGTTGGTTGGTTTTGTTCATTCTGTCTTAAATTGTGTACTACAGGAATCAGTGGAGGTAGGAGGAGACCGAGGAGAGAGCTCAATCACAATGTCCTCTGTGAGCAGGTAACACAATCTACTGCCTCTAAGCTTTCCATTTGCATCTGCTTACATCCCTCCAGTTTCACAATATACATTTTTTTGTTTATCCCAAACTGTCTTTGATAATTTAGAGCAAAAGATGAGTCGTCTTCTAGTGATGAGGATCACAGATCGTCCAATCAAGCGTCAGGGTCCTGCCTGTCGGACCCCCTTATGAGTTCAAGCAGTGTGTGTTATAAGAAGACCCTGCGGCTTACCTCAGAGCAACTGGTATGTGGACCTACAGTTGGTTTTACTCCTTTTAATGATAGTAGACACATGTAGTATTCAGGCTCTGCAGTGACAGTTCACATGTACACGTGGTGTATATGAAACAGTAAGGACTGTTGGCAAAGCAGTCCTGCTTACACAACAAACATGTTCACATTGTACTGTTTATGAGCCATGCTTGGGTAGTATATCTCAAAAATGTGTTAAAGAAACTTGTGGTTTATGGATCAAAATGGATTTGACAGCAGTAAAAGCAGGGATTAAATATGATTGGTCACACTCACTGCATCATCTTTAAAACCTCTATAGAAATTAATGAATAACAGATTTCAGGCTGGATTCTCCCACAGCTGACAAAAGCCCTTAAACTGTTGAGCTGCAACCTTCACGTGGTTGTGTTTGTGTGTGTTCAGGCCAGCCTGCAGCTGAAGGAGGGTCCCAATGAGGTAGTGTTCAGTGTAACAACACAGTACCAGGGTACCTGCCGCTGCAATGGCACCATCTATCTCTGGAGTTGGGATGACAAGATAGTAATTTCAGATATAGACGGGACAATCACCAGGTAAGTGACAGGAAGCATTCACTTTATTGCTTGAAACTAAGAACTGAAATTGCACTGTAACAATAGCCTTACCCATGAGAGACAGCAGTTCAGACTTCCACCAGTAGGTGTCAGGATTAGCATGAGTTAACTGACTTTGATACCCTGTAAAATGTATTGATTGTGTGCTGTACCTCTACTGTAGGTCAGACACACTGGGTCACATCCTCCCCACACTGGGTAAAGACTGGACTCACCAGGGCATCGCACGTCTCTACCACAAAGTCAGCCAGTGAGAGCCCTGCTTTCTACAACCTGCACATTTAGTTGAAAGAACAGATGTGAAGGAGCAAAGTATTCGTAATGTCCCTCCTTCTGTAAAACTAGTGTGCACAGCTAAATACAACCTTCTCTTTTCATCACAGAAATGGATATAAATTCATGTACTGCTCAGCGAGGGCGATTGGCATGGCTGATATGACACGAGGCTACCTGCACTGGGTCAATGAGAGAGGAACCATGCTGCCCATGGGCCCCGTGCTGCTCAGCCCCAGCAGCCTCTTCTCTGCTCTGCACAGGTCAGACACAGACAACACCTCATCTGTAGAATATAAAATTTTACAAGCATCAAAACTTAATTACAAAAATAACACAAGCTAACTGCCATTCAATTCTATAACATAATTCCTTTTTATATTAAAGTTATTTCTAAACATACTGTTGATACGCAACATTGCTGTTGTCTTTGTTAGCACTGAGTATTTACATAAACTTAAATTACCAGGTCATGAGCCTTATTTATAAGTATTCTGGTGTTTGATTGCTGCATCATATGGGTCAGGCACCTTTGGTGTTGGCAAACTGCATCAGTTTTAAAGTTAAAACACTGTGGCAGATTTTTCTCTATAAGTTGCTAACATGAAGTGCAGAAATGGTTTATTTACTTTATTTCTAGCATCAGTGTTGGAAAAGTTATTTAAGTTACCCTTTACTCAGTTAATCAAGCTTAAATCAAAGTTAACAACAGAGAACAATGTTATTTGCATCTTTCAAAGACACAAACTCAAAATAAAGAAAGTACTTTGAGTTGTTGAAAGTACTGCTCACTCTCTCTCTCTCATCCTCCATGCTGGGTTAAACCTTTTGACAATTTGCTATGAACATGCAACAGAATGGTATTTAGAATACAAGTTTTGGATAAGTGCCTGAAATAAGGTACACGGTGAGCACATGCACATAAGATTTTCAGTGTTTTATGGTGAATAATAAAATGCATCTGATGTTGCCAGCTTTTAACTTTTAAAGTCTTGTTGTGTGTTTAAAATGACAGTTGCTAACTTACTGCTAACAAGGACTAGAGAAATAGCCAGGGACCCGATGGTAAGCATTTCTGATTGGTTTTTAATAATCAA
The DNA here is from genome assembly GCA_037902135.1 of Cetoscarus ocellatus. NCBI lineage: Eukaryota > Metazoa > Chordata > Actinopteri > Labriformes > Labridae > Cetoscarus > Cetoscarus ocellatus. The sequence goes on along the minus strand of JBAMNC010000395.1, from coordinate 1,833,620 downwards.
TAATTCATACATTATTGCCACAGCCATTAGAACCAACCTGATCAGGTCGTATTCTCAAACAAGATGTTAAAAACAACGTTATAAACTGGAAATATTGTAGGTTCAAGGTCAAACTGCCATGTAGACGTTTGATAGTAGCTAATAGCTTTTTACTTTTGCCGATTACATTTAAGCTTAAAAATCAAGAAAAGTTGGTTTGTTTTAAGATTATCTCAAAGAACTGAGCATCTTCTGTGTTTCCCCACAATAATACATCAACTCTGCGACTCTATAGCAGTCAACTGAAAACAAAAGGTACCTTAGCTTTACTCTGGTAAGGAAATGTAATATATAATAATACAATTACTTGTTATAGATTAAAATCCTGTTCTTACTGATCACTAATGACATTATTTTTAAAATGATTTTTTACACAGACAGGAACATCAGACACTGAACATGTCCTCATATGACAGGTGTTAGCCTGTCACTGCAGCATCCATTAACCTGTTCTGAATAGTTTTTAGTAATACACATGCCACTACATCCACTTTACTTCTGAAAGTCTCTAGTTTGAAAAATCAGGTTTCACAAAATGGGGATGGGGCTCATCACAGTTTCCAAAAAAGATATATATAGTCTGTTTGCATGCCCTAACACTTACAAACTGAGTCAGCACTGGGATAATTAAATCCATGTAAACAGGTATCATCATTTTAAGGAGTACTGGGTGGATGTATATCTTAACTAAAAATAACTGAATACTCTTGTTTTGCAGGGAGGTGATTGAAAAGAAACCAGAGAAGTTTAAGATCCAGTGTCTCTCAGACATAAAGCACCTTTTCTACCCAAACACTGAACCTTTCTACGCTGCTTTTGGCAACAGAGCCACGGTGAGACCTCTAAAGTAATTCATGTAATAAAGAGCCTTAATATAGACTGTGATGAGACAGAGTCATTGTTAATATTTATTTTGCGAAAACCTACCTAATTTTTCAGCTTTGTCAGAACTGTATAGTATTGGTAGGTACTGATTTTATCTGTAACGTTTACTGTTTGTGATTTCAGGATGTGTATTCCTATAAGGAGGTGGGTGTTCCTCTGAACAGGATTTTCACCGTCAATCCCAAGGGGGAGCTGATACAAGAGCACGCCAAAACCAACATCTCCTCGTAAGCTCTGCTCTAACTTGGTGTTTATTTATGTAGTCCATCCTCCGGCAGGGTGAAAGTAACATTTCATTCACTCACGTTACTGCTATTGAGTAGCTTTTGGAGTAATTTTACTTGTACTTGAGTAAACTTTGTGGGAAGTGTTGTATAGAAAAACTGTGTCCACTACATGAAACTGTCCAAATTATTTTACAGTTACATAAGTAATGGTGGCACAGCAGGTAGTGTGCATGCTTCACAGCAAAGAGGTTGCAGGTTCAAACCCTGTGTCAGTCAGGGCATTTCTGTCTGGAGTTTGCATGTTCTCCTTGTACATGCGTTGATTCTCCTCCGGCACTCCGGTTTCCTCCCATTGACCAAAAACATGTTTATTAGGTTAATTGGTGACTCTAAATTGCCCTTAGGTGGGGGTGAGGTGTGAATGTTTGTCCATCTCTCTGTGTGGCCCTGTGATTGGCTGGCGACCGGTTGATGGTGTACCCTGCCTCTCGCCCAGTGTCAGCTGGGATAGGCTCCAGCCCCCCGCCACCCCAAATGGGAAAAGCGGTATAGATAATAGATGGATAAGTTAAACTCCAGCAAAGAGTCTGTACTTATGCTTGATTACAATATTCTTGACCTCTCTCCACCCTTGGACTCTGGACACAGCTGCATACAGATGTTTGACATCCTGTTTTCTGCTTTTAGCAGCCAAACTCACTTATCGTGTGTTTGTGTCTCCTCCAGCTTCGGTGGTCTGTGCGAGGTGGTCGATCATGTTTTCCCCATCCTGAACCTAGAGGAAGGAGCTGGCCTCCGCTCTTCTGACAGCTTCAATCAGTGCAGCTATTGGAGCGAACAACTTCCTGATGGCACCAACCAAGAAGAAGACCCACAGGCCTTGGATACAAGCTGAGGAAACCCCATCATGTCCAGCACAGAGGATGCAGTTTTTCACTATAAGGTGATGCTGTGGTCAGTGGTTTTTAATTCACTGGGATACTCCCTGCCCAGGCTCAGACTTTATCTGCTAATTTTTAACAATCCAAATCTAACATGAGACTCCTGATGGACACAGCCATCAAGCTAACACTCAAACTTATAATGGTGCTCTGTGGCTCAAGGAGGACTTAAGACAAGTTACTGAGACTAATAATTTTAAGTAGATGAATGTTTTTAATGTCCTATAAACTCATCATTTATATTGACAGTGCAAGCATTAGATATAGGGATCAGTGGCAAATAGGACTCATGAGGAGAGAAAAATAAATACAAGTATGTTTTTGTTTTGTTCTGTTTAAAATAATTTGAGCAGCTGCTTCAGATGTGATAAACACAGGGACTAGTCTATTACACATTCACAGTGCACTGACTCACAAATACGCACACCAACACATACTTTCAGTTAAACCTAAAGAGGTATTTCGTAATAGCACACCACCTCAGCATAAATTTCCCCTGTATGTTTTTACCTTCCCGAGAACTTACTCATCCACAACTTTCTTTATTTAAACCGTGAATAGAAAACAGGCAAACTTAAGCAGTATGTTAAAATTACCTGTTAATGCTTATACTCCAGTTTAATTAGTATGGTAGTTTCAGTAAGTTATTAAGTATTTTTTAGACATCAGGGAAGTCTAAGAAAACGTAGATTTTACTGGGTAAATTAAAAAAGTACGTACAGAGAAATAATGAAGCTCTTTTAGCTAAGATTTACATCTGGCTTAAACAAATGATTTCAGAAATAACAATACATAAAAGAAAATCAGATCTCAAATCAAACAGCAAATACTTGTGTCTTAGCAAGTGTTTTTGTCTAATTCTGGGATTAAAAAAAAATATCTATTTACAATAAATCTAAGTTTGTGGCCCTAGACTGTTGGGTTCTAATAATAAACAAAATTGTGGCAAAAAGACAGTGATGTTTAGAAGTCTTAAGCTGATTTACTTCCAGAGAGACTCAACCACATTCCATCTTAAATGAAAAGTTAGATTGACTTTCTCAGCTGATTTCAAATGTAAGCTAGCATATCAATATATTCACTGTTATCATATGAATTTAAACAATCACTTATCCAGTAGAGTAGAAAAGTCTCAGCGATTTTTAATCATAAATGTTAATCTTTTAACATTTATTTAGGCTTGAGGTAAAACCATTTGAATGTATTGATATGCATATCAAAAATATGTAACGTAGCTGTTGTTTGATGACAGCTTATGGTAACGCTTATAGTCTAAAGTTTTGTTCTTCATAGACTGAAATAATATATTTATTTTGTAATTGGGGCTGCTGTCACTCAATGGTAGAGTCAATCATCTGTCAAGTGAAGGTCCAGGTAATGATCCCCCCTCCACTGCCATGCCAACGCCATTATTGATTCTACTCACTGATACAATATTTTTTTGATCAATTCCTTTATTGATTCTCAAAGATGTTTTGAGTTGAAAACGTCGGCCCTCTATTTTTGCAGATCTACTGAGTTTGTAAAATCTTACAGTCTGTGAAGTCTTTCTTTTGGGTAAATCTGCCATGATAACTTTCATGCCCCTCTTGTTGTTGTTTGTGGGGACTGCCTCTTGAGAGAGCATGACATTATTGGAGTACAAGGCTACAGAGCAAAACTGAAGGCACTTATAAAAGGACTGTTAAGCATAAAGGTAAATGATATTGATTTTTTAATGGTTTTCAAATGGAACAGGATGCAGCTCCATCGATGGATGGAAACTTATCACAACAACCTCAGAATCAGTGTGTGAATTTGGTGTGGATTGCAGATGTGACCTGCTGTGTGAAAGCACTTGGAGTAGTCAGACAAATAAAAAGCGTTATACAAGCTCAAGACCTTTTACCATTTACCAATGCTCAGGTTAATGTCGCCAAGGCTGTGTGAAATTCAATATTTTTGTCAAGAAATCTGTCAAATACACCTGCTAAGATTCAAGTTTTTCTGACATGCAGGATGTTATTGCATCTCTCATTCAAGAAAAAAACATCATTTGTTTATCTTTCAAGCAATATGGTAATAAAAGTAGAGACGGGCTGTTTCCGTCTTCACTGACCTCTGAACACTTAAAAACAGCACTACTTACTGAAACACAAACACCAAATCACACCACATTACTGTAAAAAACGTTCAGAACATGAAACAAAAACAGCACGGAAGTGTATACAGTCTTTTCTGTGCTAAAAATATGTGCTCTCTTGACCGGGCTACTGTGAAATATGTGACTCAAACATTTCTTACCAGGGTACAGTGACAATACTCAACACAGATGCAGCACAATGCAAATAACCCTCTTTGTTAAGACTGTTTTTATAAATGAACTCAATATGTTGGAATGTAGTGTATAAATCACTCAGTATATGTTTATGCTATTGACTAATGCTCATCAATGCAATTACTGTTTCGCCCTAATAGGACATACAGTCATTTTTCTCTCTTTTTGTAATGTTATCAATGCACAGATGAATATATACTTTTACAACTCTAATCTGCTCTGTACAGACTTAAATGGATTAATTCAGATGTTGAAATATCTCAACACAAACGTCTAGTTTGTTTGTGGTTGTACATATTTTTATATCATTTAACACATATGTTTATCATTGATCACTTAACATCTACTGTACTACATTTCTGTGAGATGGAAACCTGATTGTTGTAACCATATGTTAAACTTTAAATAGGGAAACCACTGTAAATAATCATATCAATACACATTTTTTACCATATGAAGAAAACTTTTAAAAAAGTGTTTATCCGTAGTTGAAATACTTTGTTACTGGTGCTCATTCAAATGCACTTGCAGCTGTGTTTTGCTTTCTTTTCAAACAAGCTTCCTTCTTTTACACTAAGAAGCAGCAGTTTTACAATATGATCGTTATTAAAAGAGATGAATTTGCAGTATTTTAGAACAGCCAGATTATGTTGAGTTGATATAATGCAGTATATTTGATGACACTCTAACCTCTTGCAACAGAGAAGCACTATTAACTCATAAAAAATGTCCTATGTCTCTGTAAATGCAAAGTGAATCATTGTAAGCAACTTTGAATGCAACTATTTCTATGTAAGGAGGAGCAAATACAAGATAAAATGAACTATAAGTAAATCTCTCAATTTTAGTTCATGGCTTGATCAGAAAATACTATAATTATTGATTGCAACTGAGTCTGCTGTATTATTATATACAGTTTGTGCATAGGATAGAAATGTCTGAATCTGTTCTGTGATTGACTTAGCCTAAAGGAAAAAAGAGGGGCTAATCTTGATTTTTATTTAAAGCTATTGATATTAACATGCCTTTGGAGGAGTCCAGAGAGAGAAAAAATGCAAAGGAAGAATGCTGTTGTAATGTGAAAAAAATGCCAATTTATGTGGATGTCATGATCACTGGGTAATGTAAAGAGGCATCTTATGGGAAAAAAAAGAGATTAAACAATGTAGCTCCTGTATATCACCAAGAAATGCACTACTATGTGTGTAAGTGTCTCGCAAAGTGTGGACCATGTCCTGCTGGTGGGCCCTAGAGGAACTGCATGTAAGCAGTAAACCATCTTTGACAATAAAAAAAAAGAAATACGGAACATTATTTTTAACAATTGAAATCATGTTAAAAATTGTATTATATTAATGTCCAGTCCCAGAGTTAAGAAAACAAAGCCAAAAGATTTAATTTGCATGTCATTATCTAATGTATTTTGTCTGATGTAAACAGATGGTGTCACAGTTTTACTAAGTGGAACTCCATTAAATACCGTACTATACCCCTACCTCCTCATTATAAGACTTTATTAGTGTACACGGAAACATTAATATCACTAGAAAAGAGTTTGAGACACAAAAACTAAGTTTAAAGCAACTTTTACAAGAAAAGAGAACATAGACTACTTTAAGAGAAAAAAAACAACAAAAAACAATGAAGCTCATTAGTTGTACTTTTTGGCTCCGCAAATCCCTTCCTTGTAATACTGATGTCTCTGAAAACTATTATTTCTGGAGTTTTAAATTTTTAATCGCATTTTGGTAAGCCCAGAAGATTTTTGTTCTTCTTTTGGCCATAGCATTAAGATTTAGAAATGCCGTCCTATGAGATTACTCTGTCATCCTGACTTTGAAAGTGATTTATTAAATCTATTTCTGCCTTCTAGCACAGTCCCTGTTTTTGAAACAAAAACTTATGTGCCCTACTTTTATCAAACTATAACATGCATCACTCACTAGAGAAAGTATTTGACTCCATATTAACCAGCTTTAACATCCTTTTACAGAATGCTCCATTAGTGAGTGTCCCTTTAAATGCAAATGAGCTCCAACACACCCCGCCTCTTTCCCTCCAGGGCTGTAAGAAAACAACCACAGCTATGTGCTTCTGTGGCTGTGGGTGCAGGTCCATGGGTGGAAATAGCAAGTAAGTTGCAGGTTTTATTATAACCTGTAGTGTCACAAGAGCCAAGACCATCAGATTTGATGTTTCAGATGTAGCTGAACCTGGAACAAAGGACTGGGTTGCTTTGTTTTAGCTTTAGTGGATCAGTAGATTCTCTGTAGTCCCAAATACTTGCAAGTGCAAAAATACTAAAAAGTGTTTTTTCATGACAAGGCTTCAAGACTGTGGCATCATCTGTATGTAGTACATCAAAGTCAGAATAATGTAATGTTTCAGTCTGAAAGCACAGTTTGATCTGGAAAGTGACAGTTTGATATTTTTCCAGCTAAGTGTTCAAATGTACTTGTTGTTAGGTATTTTGAGTTTAAAAAAACAACAACACGAGATCAGTAAAGAGATCGTTTCTCCTTTAATGAACACAGTTCTCATCCATTTTCTTCACATAAATCATCTTTTAGATGTTTAGCAGCTAATTCTTTCTATGAAAGATTTATTTAAAATCTGGACCAGTTATCCAGTCTGTGTGGGTTAGGGTGTGGATGTTGATCCAGCATGTAAAACGGCAGCATACCGAGCAGTGTGCAGTGTGAGCTGTTGTGAACATGATTTGAATAAATCTGTATACTCTGGACACATTTTTTCAATAAAATCAAAGATGATTGTTTACCCTGGCTCTTGTTTCTTTCTTACTTTTCTGGTTTAAACATGAAGACTCATCTGGACAGAAAGAACATTTTGTCTTGACCCGTTTTTCCTGAATTTTCAATTTTTTCCTCAATTTTCCTGAATATTGATAAGGTTTACTCTGAAAATGGAAATGGTCTGATGCTAAGAATAATATAATGGAGATCAAAATTATTACTGCAAACCTACCAAACACTGAGTGGCTATGATGAGGGGGTGAAGGATTATAATTTTGCTCTCTTGGGTCACCTTGCAGGAACTCCTTGCACAACTTTGAACCACTTTGAGGGTCAACAAAAAGTCAATTTGGCCTCAAGTCTGAACCCTCTTCTGGGACTTCTTTTTCACAAGAGACTCAAACAGGGGCTAGGTTCACCAGAGAGCATGAAGGACCAAAGGAATAAATCAAACCCCTCATGGCTGCATTTAAGCACCGTAAGGACACAGTTGAAGCACTTTCATAGACCTTCAAACTCTTATAAGTCAGGTAGTGCGCTCTACTGTCAACTGGCAGGTCGAGAGTTCGAGGAGCCCAGCCCCTTTGACAAGATGCTTAACCCCAAGTTGCTCCTGCTGCTGTCAGTGGTGTGTAAATGGGTATGAAAGGACATGAATGTGTTAGCTACTATTTACGGACAACTTATATGAAAACTCCAGTCACCAGTGGGTGAATGTGAGTGCGAATGGGTGTGAATGAGTATGTGTTGCCTGTGGTGTAAAAGTTGTCAGAAGGACTGGAAAATGATATACGAACTCAAGTCCATTTACTATTTTATGGTGTTCCCTTTTCAGAGGTGTATTTTGTATTACTAGTGGCTGATGGGAAATACAAACTATTTTCAAAAGTCACTTATTTTATTCTTTTTAAACAAGTTTACATATTTACTAGATGACCTCAGAATGTGTTTTGGAAATTCTTTGCCAAAAATCCATGAAAATGTTGTATCTTTGTTTCAGCCCAGTTCAGATCAGTCTGATCACAGCTCTCTTTAGTAGTGGCTTTGGTTTTCCATCACTGTAACTTAATGTTTACTATGATCATACAAACTTGCCTAGACATGTCCTGCTGGTGGAGGTACCAAATCCCCTAATGACATCATTAGAGGTACATTTTTTAATGAATTTACTGAAATGTGTAGCAACCAACAACGGGGGGGGGGGGGGGGGGGGGGGGGTTTATCAGGTTGAGGGGTTGTAGACTGGACATGGACGCGTATTTTTGTATATAAACCAATAAAAAGTGTACTTTGAATAAAATGCCCTTAATAATGGGTTATAATAACGTGTTACAGACCGATATTTATCGACAGGCGCAAACGTATCTCTAAAACTGTTACTTTTCAGGAAATGACAAAAAGCCCTGCTACTAAAAAAAAAAAATACTGCTGTGTCCTGGTTACATTTTTTTTTACTTCATTAGGTAAAAGTATAATGAACCCACTCACCAACATTGAAGATGACCCATAGCACTGTTTTATGAAAAACTAGAAAGCAGAACCCTCCGCTAATGTAGCTCCCATATTAGCAATTGTTCCATGATGAAGGAACCCTCGTAACCTCATTCATTTACTCTAAAAAAACTACCTCTTGCACTTAGAAGCATAGTACGATTATTATTAGTTTGACTATAATTGAGCAAAAACAATTGTTCTCTATTGTCAGTTATCCAGATCACCACCAAAATCTAACCACATATCCCTTGTGCCATGACCAACATTCCCTGAAAATGTCATCCAAATCCACTGAAGACTTATGGAGTTATTAGTGAAACTTTGGAAAACTGCCCGATCTTACACTGTTAACAAACCATGTAAAATATTCCTGGATCCACATCCAGACCCGGATCACCACCAAAGTCTTATCATTTTTAAGTTGGGCCATTGCCAACATATTTTGAAAAAAACTAGCACAATCTTTCCAGACAAATGCAGGCAAAAACACAACCTCCTTGGCAGAGGTAAAGATGGAAATCATAGAAAATGGAGATGGGAGAATTGTGCCATACAATGATGCTATTATAAATCACTCAAATGATCTTCTCCCTAATTTACTAAAACACTTAAGTATCTGTGGTATGCTTAGTATTTTAGCTGTAAAACTTCTATGGAGTTGAATTTGAATTTATGGACTTTTGTTATGGCCACCAGAGTACTCTCATGTAATAGACGTGAATACTTCTCCCCTCTCTTGAGGGATGTGTGCAGAGTGCTTTGTTGCTTTTCCAAACAGAGTCATCTTGGCTCTACTTTGTCCTTATTCAGCTGGGAGTGGTACATATTGCTATGTGATATGATGTCCATGCTTTCAACTAGCATTTCCAACTCTTCTACTTTATAAAGTTGCAGATTGAAACTGTTTGGGGAGTTCCAGCTGTAGATGTAAATAGAGGCCCATACTCCATGAACAAGGAGAAGAATTTACATCACGTGCCTCTGGACATATGAGGAAGGAGAAAATTAAATCTCTCCTTTACTGCTTTGTTTAAATTATAACAGCTGTGTCATATTTAATACCTAAGCTGACCCTCTCACCATCTGTTTCTGCTGTCTCTCTTCCATCTTGTCCTTCTCAAACTGCTCTCTTTTTCCTCTGCACTTTGCATGCTCCTGGTGGAGACACAGAAATGCATACATCTGTGTGAAATTCTAAAAAAAACAGGAAATCTAGACCCTCTTTCCTCCCCTCTCCCTCTCAAGCCATTTCATCACATTCCTTCTACTTCTCCATTTCAGCTCTACCCATTTGCAACCCCATGGGCTAAGGGCTAGCTTAGCACATACACTCTCACATACACACAACTCATCCTTCCTCCTCCCCTCCCATGTGTTTTTGTTGGACTAAGGGAATGTTTGTCTCTCTTTTGAGATTCAGACATTTTGGACAGCGAGGGCTGGTGCCCATGTCCTGGGTTTTTACTTGCACCCTTTATATTTGTTACACATTTGAAGCCACAAAAATGCCCACAGTGTCAGTGTTGAAGTTACTTCTCTTTCAGCATGTTATGTGGCGACAGTTTAGCTTTTGGAACACCACAGGTTAAAAACATGATTGGGATGAACTTCTGGTATCAGCTTTATCAACACCCGTGGCTGTGGAGAGCCTTACAGCACCAAACCAAACAGCATCTATAATGCTAATAAATGAAGCCGTAGTGCAAAAGAGCTGCAGTTCTATAAGTGTCCACTTGAGGCAGGACATAGTAGCAACTAGAGCTACATAAACAACCATGCAAAAATGTCCATGGGTATCATGGTCACAGCCTGAGAAAACAAGTTTGGACCAACTAGTGTATGGATTTACAGGAACACACTGGACAGGAGGTAAGATATCTTTACAACTACTCTGTGTCACTGAAAAGCAGGATATAACTTGTGCATAATTTTGTAGAATTAAGTATTAGCCAGTGCATTGTAGCTGCCTGTCTGCTTCTAGCTTCACTTAAAGTTAGTTTGAGATGTTTTCAGTGAAGCCACCTCAACAGATTGGCAGTCAAAATCAATGACTTACGTCACTCGGAGTTTGTCCAATACTTTATATAGTCTGTGAATAAGACTTAGTGTATATTGGAGATTCGGGTCATTATGCTACATAGCTTTTCTGCTTTCTTGAAGACATGTCCTTCAGTTAAATAAAATACTAATCACACAGATCCATTTGGAGCAGAATTTCTGTGAGATGTGATTTATATTATAAGATTTTTGTTTTTAGTGACGGAGGTGTTTTTAATGTGAAAGAGCACATAGCAATCTCATTTAGTTTCAGTAAATCATCTGATGCCTTTGTTAATAAGTGTGACAATGGTGACTATAAATTGTTATTTAGTTTGGTACATATTCAACAACTGCCAGCTTATACAAAATTAACCTTGATGTACTTGAGTAATCTGTAATAACTGACTGACCATGAAATTTTGCAAAACAACCCTAGTTCACCATTGTCCCCTGATAACATTGCTTCTGCAATTATTCCATGACCTTATGAAGGAAACATGTTGATATAAATTCAAAAGATAATGCAATAGTTTTGCTTTGAAATAAAAATAAACCTTCTACGTAATTGATTACTTAACTTGTAAAATGAATTAATCTATGTATTTACAGACAAGAAAAAAGCGCAAACAATTAATAGGGTAGACATGTTGATCAAATCCATTATCTGTCTGTTGACTATTCAGTAAGTCATTAACTGCCAACATAGCCTAAAGAAGGTATTGTAAGAGTGCATAATTAATTTGCCTTTTGTAGCTTTTGAAGCCTATTTTGTATGGCTGACGTACTGAAAAGTCATCTCAAGTTATTTTTTAAATTTACCTATTTGTATAAAGAGGTGGAACTGAAGTAACTTTGTCAATTTTTGTGATAAGCAGCACTTGTATGTTTTTCGCTTCACATCAGGCGTGCCCCTGTAGAGTGGTGCAGGGATGACGTATTTTTGTAGGCCACCACAAAGGTTAGCATCGTGCTGGTTCCCTCCACTTGTATGCTTGCACTCTACTAAAAGCCTATAGGATTTTTCACTGTGCTTTGGATCATTGCTGATAATAAGCTCTATAGTGAACTAAAAATCTAGAAATGGTTCTTTGTGATAATCTCATCAAAGAACCTACTTTTCACAATATTTTAAGGTTAAAAGAATTACTGAGAGTAAACAGCTGTTCCTGGTTCCCAACCTTCTAGACTAAATGGGATTTAGGATACGGTTTTGGATAACTGCCTGAAATAAGATTTGTGATGAACACAAGCACATAAGATTTTAATGTTTAATAGGAAATAATAAAATGCATCTGATGTTGCTGATGTTAAACTGTTGTTGTTTGTTTAAAACGATGGTTAAACTGCTAACAAGGACTACAAAAATGGCTGGGGGTCCAACAGCAAGCATTTCTAATTGTTCTTTTAATAATCAGTACACCACTGACACAGCCATGAACCACGAGCTTCAAACTCTCAACAAGAGGTCAAATAAGACCTTAATACATTGGAAATATTGCAGTTTCTGCTAAGCCAAACCACCATGTTGTTGTTCCATAGTGGGTTACTGATAGCTATTCACTCTGGCTGATTATGTTTAAACTTATCAAATTAAATTAAATTAAGTTATCAAATTAACAGTAGTTAATTTGTTAAGATTAAGACAAAGAGCAGAACATGCTAGTTTTATAATTTTTTTTTTTTTTTTGCTTATTATCAGTAATGATCCAAAACACAGTCAAAAATCCCAACTGGACTGTGGAGGAACTGCAGTTTTTGCACCTCTGCATCTGCCATATATATTAACACTTGAGGGCGCTGCTTGATCACAAACAGTCAGCTTCTAGAAAAATAATTTCTGCAACTCTTTATTTATAGTTACAACATATCTCTAAAATAAAATATAAATATAAATATAAAGTACTTTAAGTGTTAACGTTCTCCATTAAATGAAAAGACACTGTCAGCACTGTGGTGTTGGGCTTTGGTTGTGTTCAAAATGAGCGGATCGTTCACGGATCGCCCATGAGCAGCTCCAGATGTTCACCGTGATGTCAGTCACTTCAGGAGGAAACACTCAACTGCACAAGGTCTGTCTCCACCACTGCTTTTATATTACTATTACTATTATATTACTCTTCTTACAACTGAGGGATTTTCTGTAAAATGTCACTCTTTTCCAAAGAGGGCTGTGCTGTACTTTAACTAGCTGACAGTCATTTTAGATACTTGTTAACCAATTGTTTTTTCCCCCTTAACTTTACTCAATAGGGTAAAAAGTGAAAAGCTTTTAGATTCATTATTGCTAATTTACCTCATGTCAGCTGCTCCTCCTGTTTGCTGTATTTTATGTGCTGTCAAAGGGATAAAGTCTCATGTTATTGTGCTGCTATTTTCAGTCAAGCTCGTCTCACGCCTGTCTAACGCGACTCCGTGTTTTCTCAGTCTTTTGGCCACTTTTCATGAATTGTTTTGGTGTTTTGTTTCAGTTATAATTAAAGTAAGCATCTCCTGCTGTATGGTGGGCTGTAACACTTGTACAGAAGTGTATAAAATCTCAGAAGGACGCTTCTTTTGCCAACAGTCCTCGAGCACGATCACTAGCTCGGACAATAGGCCGCTGTCAGAGGTTTAGCTTTAGTCAAAGTTTAACCCTTTCATGAACGCGGGAACTGCCACTTCAAAGGCAGTAAAAGAGACCACTATGATATAAAGATAGACTGCTTTTTTAATTGTAGTTTAATGCTTAAAACCACTGCAGTGCTGCGGCAACAGCACACTGCAGATCTTAACTTGGTGTGTGTTTTTTTCTAAAATAAATACTTAGCAGGGGTGTGTCCGGTTGGTCTGCAAAGGCAGGGTCTCCCTTGTTAATCCAAGTTAATGGTTGACTATTTACCTCATCAGATGTGTACATAAAATGAAAAACAAACCATTTAAGGTGTTTACTTTGCATTCAAGTGTAGCAGATTATTCTGTCAGCTCTTTAAAGCGTAGAAAGAGTAGCTGTGCGTCTTTATTTAAGAGGGTAGCTGAGGAGGTAGACAAAACTTGCAAACAACATCGCCTCAGAGTTAATACAATTTCTATGAATGTGTTTGCATGTATAAAGCAGTGTGTTTGCCATTTATGCTCTTTAAAATTAGACTTTGGAAACACGTCTTTTATGGTGCTTCTCTATTTGTTGTGCAGTTTTAATAAGGCACAACTCCAGAGTTTGGAACCTGTTTTCAGTCACAGTAAATACTTTACTACTATTACTTCTTATTATAGTGCAACTGTGCACTGTGTAATATGATTTGAGATACATAGTCCACAATAACAATAGCAGTACTTTAATATTAGATATTTGGCATGAATAATCTGAACAATATTTCATGTTATCAGAGAAATAATGAAGGTCTAAGATAAGATAAAGATAAGATAAACTCCAGGATTAATGTATTTGCTCAGTTATTTAGTCTCACTAAATTTGACAAAAAACTGAGATGAAACAATGTAATTATTTTTGTTTTATAAATTAGATTAACGACATTTTACAACTGTAAGTGCAAAAAGTGCCAAACACTCTTACACCATTTAATACATTTAATAAATTTATTAGACTTGAACGGAAATAGTCAACTTGTGTATGTAGACCTAAAAAAAAGCATATTTAAAAAGACATTGGAACTTGATTGTATTGAACATGCCAGGATGACCATATGTCACAAAATTGATTCTTGTGTATGAAGTGTTGCTGGTTTGCTGAGGTTCCTGCAGATCTCCAATTTTAGAATTTGTTATTAATTGTTGATGTAAGCAACAGTGGAATTGGTCATTTTTGTGGTAAATGATGATATAACAAAGCTTGTACAAGTCTGTAAATCTTATGATTGAGGTGTGAGCTACTAGAGCTTTCACTTTGCAACATGTGCTACAGTATTTTAAATGATTATCAATGAAACTCATGTTTGTGAAAGTGTTATCTTTATAAAGCCAAATAAAATGGTTCACTTTTATGCTGTAGGGTTATCATGCCACATAAAGTACTGTTCTTGTTTTAATGTGATGAAAGGGAAAAAATATGGCCTTTAACCCTAAGAACTCGAGTGGATTTTAAATTTAGAGTGGGTGGTTGAAATAAAAAGGGTAACCTTTATATTTAAAATGCTGACAATGTTTAATATAGTATTTGTGTAGACTCATGAAAGGTAATAGATGCAGTGTCAAAATGTAACAGTTCTCAACTAACCAAGTGTCGGGACCCAGCATGAAAAAAATGTGATTATAGTTCCTGAAAATAAACACACATTTGTATATAATAAAAAATGCAGTTTTATCAAGATTTATCGGAGTCTCTGATAGTGCGTCAGTGTTGCTGCTCTCATGAAGTAAACACAAATCATCTTTTTTGTCCTAAAATATTGAAATGGATAATGTTAAGTCTCAAGGGTACTACTATGAACTTGATATCATGGCAAAACAGTAAAATGACCTGTGTGCGTCCAGAGGAGTTTTGGACTTTAACAACTTTTTGACTCAATTTTTTTTGCAGGGACACATCAGTGACTCAATCAAAATATCTCTGCAACCCACGAGATTTGAACCACTGATTCAGACGATTAGGTGTGAATGATAAAATCTGTCGAATAAATGAATCATTGTTTTGAGTCATATTTTTAACTTTTGATCATAAAACAATAAGATTTCATTCATCATCAAGTTTTAGTAACTTACATTTTCATTAATTTTGGATTGTATGTTTCAGTTCCTACAAATTTATGCAAAAGTGTTATGAGATCTAATGATTATGACAGAAGAGATTTGACAGAAAATGAGGATGGTTAATTTTTCTTACATAAGCATTTTCAGAGAGCATGGAGTTATGGCTCAAAAATACACCACATGTAGGCATATTCTAAATGTGAGAATGGAAAAAGAAATATACAAGAAATTTAATGTTCAGACTGATAAACCTTTTATTTATTTATTTAGTTTGGGGGGGGGGGGGGGTATTCACTTATTTTGAATTTGATGCCTGAAACGCCTTCTCAAAAAGCTGGGACAGGGGCATGTTTACCTCTGTGTTACATTACCTTTCATTTTAACAACACTCAGTTAACGTTTAGAAACTGAGGACACTCATAGTTGAAGACTTGTAGGTGGGATTCTCTCCCTTTCTTGCTTGGTGTATGACTTATCAATTCCTTCCACTGACAGGGTTCAGAAGCGGTCAGAATTTTGGCTTGATTTTTTACAAAAGGCGCCTACTGCACAACCTAAAGTGAGTGGAAACACCAGCAACTTGCAGAAGCGGTTATCTATGCTGTGACATTTGTGTTTGACATTGTTGCCACTGAAAATCTACAGGCCAACATTTGCCCATATGGAAAATCTGCAGGAATCAATAAGAGAATCGTTAAAGAATTGAATCGATTAGCAGTATCGTTAATAGCATTGGTATCGATAAAATCTTATCAATTCCCATCCCTATTGTTACACATTCAGAATGTGGACTGGCACTGTCTTGCTGAAATAAGCAGGGACGTCCCTGGAAAAGACGTCGCTTGGATGTCAGCATGTGCCTTTCAGCATTAATGGTCCCTTCACAGATGTGCAAGTCTTTTTTCTCTTTAGCACAGAGGACAGGACACCAGGATTTTCAACAACAATTTAAAGTGTGGACTCGTCAGACTACAGCAGACTTTTCCACTTTGCCTCAGTCCATTTCAGATGAGCTTGGGCCCAGAGAAGCAGGCCGTGTTTCTGGGTGTTGTTGATGGCTTTGGCTTTGCATGGTAAAGTTTTAACTTGCAATCGGGGATGAAGTGACGAACTGCGTTAACTGTCAAAGGCTCTCAAAGTGTTCCTGAGCCCACGTGGTAATATGCCTTACAGAATGATGCTGATTTTTAATCCAATGCCGCCTGAAGGATCGAAGGTCACAGGCATTCATTGTTGGTTTTTGGGCTTGCTTCTTTGATATTATGAACTCTAGATGATAAAATCCTCTCTAAATCGTACATTGAGAAATGTTCTTAAATTGTCAGACTGTTTGCTCTTGCAGTTGTTTATAAAGCGGTGAACCTCACCCCATCCTTACTTGAGAACATCTGAGCCTTCAGTGGATGCTTCTTTTATACCCAATCATGACACTCATCTGTTTCCACTGAACCTGTTCACCAAGGGAATGGTTCAAACAGCTGTTTTTGAGCATTCTCAACTTTCCCAGTCTTTTGTTGCCCCTGTCCCAGATTTTTGGGAATGTGTTGCAGGCGTCAAATTCAAAATGAGTGAATATCTGGGAAAAAAACAATGAAGTTTGAATGAAGCAGTGTATTCAACTAAATATCGGTCGAAAAGGATTTGCAAGTGATTGTACTCTGTTTATCATTATGTTTTACACAACGTCCCAACTTTAATGAATTGGGGTTTGTAGTCTTTAAGGGTTGCTTTTCTTTAATGTCAGCTGTATTTAAAGCTGCTTTTGTGTGTGAGCAGTTTATTCTTTTACCTTCTAACTAGTGAACAAATTCAGAACGACAACTTCAATGACAGAAATAAAAATGATTTCAAACTTGACCCTCCTTTTCATGACATGCAAGGAAATGCATTTATTAAAATATTCTGCCATTTTGCTGTCTTGTGTCTGTCCTCTCATAAGATGTCTGTTGCGCTCTACTCTGCAAGTGGGAATAATGCAAGTCTCCAGGGCACCACTGTGGGGGGAACCAAGCCTTTACACCGCTTCATTAAGGGACAGCCCAAGATTACTGGAGTGAGAAAAACACACACATCATTTTTTCATTATAATGTGCTTTTATTATCCTTGATAACAAGTAAATAACCTACTTAGAGCCAAATCTAATAACTTTATTGTTTTCCTCTCAGATTATCGTGCTGATCCTGGGCTCATCCTCCTGCGTCCTCGCCATATCTTGTAGCGGCACTTCTTTTATACCCATCTGGGCAGCTATCTCGCCTGGCATCGTGCTGGGAGTAATGGTTAGTAGCACTGCAAAAGAGTTAATGATAGCCAAGTTATAATGCTGAATGGAGGACTTATTAAAAAAAGGGATGCACAATAGGACGTTCAAACTATCTATTTACAAAAACAGATTCACATATATTTATTTGCAAGCTTCTATTGTAAAGAACACCGTGAACTAAACTTGCATGTTTCTCATATTGTGAAAGTTTATTTAAATATTCATCATTTATTTCTTTTTTTCAAAGATATAAAAAGAGAAACAACATTTCATGTTCAATAAGTGATAGATGCATTTCTTTTCAAGTAGAGAGATTTAGTCATGGAAAGCTTACACTAATTTTTGGATTACACGAGCATTATAGTATGTTAGTACTTTTACCATTAAAAGTAAAAACAAGCTTCATCTGCCTTTTAAAGCGCTACAAACAACAGCGTAACACCCTGCTGACAGACTGTGAGAGCAAAATAGAAACTGATAGCAGTTCAGACCTAAAACATCCGTCTTTTGAACAAACTCTAAAGTTTAAGGACGTAGAAGGACAAAATAATTTGAATACTTAATTACTAAAGTAGAGGAGTGTTTGTTGGTTCTTATTCAAAGTATTTAAACTTAGGGCCTCATTTTCACAGCTTGAAGTGGTTGTCTTAAAGCATGGTGTGCACAGTTATTTGGGGAGTGTCTGTCTAGGGCTGAATGATTTCAGGAAAAGATCTAATTGCAATTTTTGTGGCAGATATTGCAATTTCAATTTGATTCACGATTTTCTTCAAATCAAGCTTCAGTGCTGTTGTCCTTACTGTTGTCCAGTATAGACAACAGTAAGGAAATCAATGATCAGAAGCACATAACACATTATTCATCATCTAATATTGATGATAAATAATCTGTTTTCATTATTTAAGGGATACTCCAACTTCTACTACTAAACAGAGGCTTTGTGTTGTTGGCCTGCTATCAGCACTTCCGTAAATGCAAATTGCCTGCAAATTTGTAAAATAGCTGACACAACAGATCCTGTGTCAGTCAGGAGTGTTGAAAGAAACTGAAGCTTTGGTGATCACATGGTTGCAATCCAAAAGTGATAAATCGTTCAGCCCTATTTCTGTCTATAGTTTGCTATTTGGACAATCCCAGCATAAAGCCAGATGCAGTCATAATCATGAATACAAGGATTACTAATGTAGCTTATGTGATATTGTGGACTTGTGGAGAGTATTCAAAGAAGACACTTGTAGACAAGCACTCAGCCCTCTTTTCTTTAGAAACTGTGGATTTATCAGTAATTGCACTGATATCAAACTGTGAAATGTTTTTTCCCTGTTATTCACTCAGTGTAGGAGAAACAAGCTTAGTGGTGGACATCTGCTGTGATCATCTGGCTGTGCCGGTGAATTGATAGCAGGATAATGCTAACTAACTGCAAACTTAAGACTTAAGACCGGGTTTAAGGCGGCTAAAATACAGTTATTTGAGCCTGACCCATTCTCATTCTAAGGTGCTAACTGTAGCACATGTATTTTTTTTTTTTTACAAGGTGAGTGCTTGGTGTAAAAATAACAACTGTGACAGATAGGGCTGCTGGATTATGGGAGTAATGTTTATCTTGATTATTTTGATTGATACTGATACTTTAGAAGCTGCCACAGCTGTGTAACAAATGAAAAAAATGTTGATTTGTAGATATAATAGAATTGATTCTACACAAGGAAGATTGAAGACCTGGATGCTTAACTGAATAATACTTAATAAATAAGATACACATATTTAATAACTCTTTAGTGTACAGGCTGTTTTTTATACCTTTATTGAAAGATAAAGGCAGTTTAAGTTGTTTCAAGGCTTTCAGAAACTCCTCCTTTGATGAAATGATCTTATTTACATGAAAAACACTTGTGCCCATTGACATACAGACACGAAAACGGCTGCATGTTAAGGCAGAGTTAGAGGCAGAGAATGAGGTCTGATATGAATGAATATATCACACATAATATGATTTTTGCACTCATTCACACAGACTGAATGGACAGCCATGTGATTTGACATGTAAAGTCACCAACTGTCAATGGCAATACCAAACAGATAATATTGTGCATCCCCACCTAAAATTGTATAAAGGCTGAAATATAAAATGATGTGAGGGCTAATTTTAATGTGCACTCACATCAGTTGATAATTAACATTAAAAGTGTGTGGGTTGTTGTTTCTTGACTCAGTTTAATGTAGTGCTTAGGTAACCAAGAATGTGTATAAAAGGATATTGAACTGCTCTCTCTTTTATCTCCTGTAGTTTATTGCCGGTGGGATTCTGTTCATTTTGACGGAACACAACCCAACCAAGAAAACAGTAAGTTCTGTGATTAAACTTCGCTATATCACTGGTCACTTATTTCAAGAACTCCTAATTTAAACAACCGAAAAGCTCTATATATTAAATATTTCACCTGAGTTTCCCCATATTTGTTTTAAGACAGGGCACAAATAAAACTAGAAATAATATTTACTGACATTAGTTTTTGTCACCTAAAGGTCAATAGTTAAGGGAATAGTTTGAATAAAGGCGTTGATTAGGCTCTCGTCTGCTCTTAAGTGAACAGAAGTGTTAAGTTTATTATAAACTCTTGACAACCTTTTAAGGATGTCTCTGTTTTAACCTCATTTGTGTATATTTGTGTCTGCATGAAGGTAACCATATCGCTGGCTCTGAGTATTGTGGCTGTATTGGGGTCGTGTTGGACCATCCTCAGTATGGTACCAGAGATGATACACAACTCACAATACAGATATTATGAACACATGGAAGAAAATACCACAGACAACGAAGAAGCTGTATGGTCAATATACTTTGAGGTGATTTTCAGTTTATCCGTCATTTGTGTCTTTTGTTCTAATGTTGCAACACACGACTGAAATCTAAAGCAGGGTAAGCTTTACATTTCTTTGTTATGTAAAGCAGCCATCCAGAAGCTTTCTTTTGGCAGCAGTTCGATGTCAGACAATACGGTTTTGGTGAGGTTTGTCAGAAAAGCACACAAAATGATGTGCATATGAAATACAGTTCTCTATGGCACAGCATCATTGGGTGCCATGAGCTTGTGTCCCTAAAGTACTGCATGGAAAAAAGAACGGTGCTGGTTCAACTAATAATATTTTTCAAATTTTAATAAAATTACTCTCATTAGGTGAGGGTGAGTCATTGAATGTTTGTCTCTCTGTGCTGCCCTGTGATTGGCTGGGGATTGGTCCAGGGTGTACCCTGCCTCTCGCCTAATGTCAGCTGAGATAGGCTGAAGACCCCCAAAACCCTTAGAGGATTAAGGAGTACAGACGATGGACGGATGGATGGCCTGTTTGGTTGTTGGTTTACCTGTGAGCAAGATAACTCAAAAAGTTATTTATGGGTTTGGATGACATTTTTAGGGAATGTTGATCATGACACAATACATAAGCGGTTAGATTTTGGTAGTGGTTTGAATAGGGGCAGATCCAGTAATTTTTGAAGTATTTGCAAAGATTGTGAGACAGGGCAGTGTTCCACTTTTTGACTCAGTGAAGAATGTCAGGACTGCCTTGGCGGCGGTCTGTGTTCTCTGAGCACTCTTAATTATAAATGTATCACTTTGGATCCAGGGAATAAAATAACCCCTCCCAAAAAAACACTCTGAACATCAGGGCAGGATTAAAAACTTTTTGGAAAGGATGTATTGGACCTGAAGTCCTTCCAAGATTGGCTAAAGAGAGAGCTCCCAAACACAGATAGCCCCATTACCCTTACCATTAAGATCTGTAGTGTGCCAGATGGAGGACTAGACTGGAGGGGCCCAGAAAAGACAACCTTTGCCAAGGCATTTCGGACATTCTTAGCCAAGTTATTATCAAAAATGTTGAACACTGCCCTATTGCACAGTATTAACAAATCCTCTAAAAGTTCTTGGATCTGCATCTGTTTGGATCACCACCAGAATTAAATCAATCTCTCCTTGTGTCATGACCGAGATTCCCTGAATATTTTATTAAAATCTGTTGAGAACTTTTTGAGTTATCTTGCTCATAGACAGACAGACAGAACGACAGACAGACCAATGGGAAAACGCTGGTAGAGGTGTGCGTGTCAGGGCATGAGGGCCATCCTGTGGATTTAGAAGGTTAAAGCGCTGCTGTAACAATGACATCTGTGAAACCCATTAGATAACGTTACACTGTTACACTGCAGCATGTATGCGTTTCATCATATGTTTGTGTAAAACTGTTGAAAAGATGTGTGTTTCGTATGTTACCTGTTTTTTAAATCTGTGAATGATCATGTGTTTATGCAGGCCATGGGACTATCATATGAATCGATCTTCTTGATCTACAGTTTTTTGGGTGGAGTTATTTTTGTTGTAATGTCAGTCATGGCAGGGGCTGCTCTACGTTCAACAAAGAGTCAGGTAAGAATATTAATAAACATGTCACAGGTTAAGACTTAAATATAAGGAACACATAAGGAACAATTTTTGAAAGTCAGCTTTTCTCTGTCCTGTCTTTATTTTAGGCCCTTGTGATGATGACCACTACGCCAGGAGCGGTTGAAGAACGGGCACAGGAAGACGGTCTAAACTGTGAAAGAATGGATGAATAGTCTGAAATATTTAATGGAGATAAAGTTTTTGTCTTTATGTTCTTTGTTGATTACTGATTTTCGAGTACTAATCCCCCTCACTAATTCTCACTTTGTAAGTGTTGCCACTGAAACCACTCAGGAGGATAATTGCACATATCAGTTCATGTGCAATAATCCCCCCTTACTGTGTGCTGACCTTGCACATCGTGTTTGTACTGCTGCATCACAGGACCATGGTTTGTGTGACACCAGTGCTCTCAGATATCACCTAACAAAAGAGTACTTCTCTCAGAAACAGGCAAATTCAATAAATCAAGGACAGGGTGAGACAGAGTGTAGCTTTGAACTGAAACCTTGTAGAGAGGATGTCAATGATTTACGGGATTTAAAGGGCTTCAAGCTGACATCCTGCAGACATGACATTATTTACTTTATTCTTTTTAGCTCTAATATGACGTAACTCTCCAAATGAACTTTGACCAGCATGGTTTCAGAGGGCACAAAGAGCAACAGTGATGTTATTTTTCTTTTTTTTAAAACACCTCATATTTATAAAAGTATTGACCACCACCACTAGAATTGTGATGGAGTAGGGAGTTTATGGTATATATTAACTAAATGAAAAATACAAGGGTATAAAATTCAAGCAAAAAGCTGAAACAATAACTTAGTATTGTTGGCTAAACTGAAGAATAGAATCGCACTGTTCACTTGACGAAACACTTCTGGGTTATTTCAGTAGGTTTTTGGGTTATTGCTTAACATAATCTGTGGCCAACAAACTGATAAAAAACTGTGTTTGTTCTTGAAGATAAGCAGCACAAATCAACACTGCTATTCGAGATTTTGAAGCTTAAAGGTGAAATTATGCCCAATTATATATTGTATGGCTTTATACTAAAATATATGTTCATGGCCTGTTTGCTACCCCTGTCCCACCTAAAAAAACAACAGCAAACAAACAAAAAAACATGATAAATCTAGGGAGATCGACTTCCTCTCTCTGTTTTCCCCAACGCTCAGTGTACTCAAACAGGCAAATTTCAGTACACAAATTTGAAAGTTATCCCCTGGATATAACACCACACCCAGGAGACACTCCCTGAGTGAAGTCTTTGTTCAGACCACAGGCTGCTCCAGTGAAAGAGACATGTCTGCTGGGTTACAGTAAACATTAGAGCACAGCGCTGAAAGCCATATCATCCTCTTGAGAGGGGCATGGTCGAACACAGCTCATTAGGATTTACACAGAAACAGCTTGTTCTGAGCAGGGTTGAAACAGAAGGGTTTATATGCATGCCAAAATCTAATGTTTGAGAATACTTTCTGGCAGTAAACACCGAAAATATGATCAGGGGACATCTGGGTTCTGTGTGAGTAAAATGTGTAACCTTAAAACAACTCAGCAACATTTCAAAGCTAATGTCAGACTGTTATGGAACTACAACATGGTCGACTGACTGCAACATCCCCACTACTGGACCTCCAACTTTTATCTCACTCTTTCCTCTTGTATAAGTTATGTTCCTTGTACTGGAACCTCACCGAGCACTCAAGGCTATGTTTATTGTGTGTCCATTTTTTTTAAGATGATCAGAAGATGTGTCCAATGTCCCACAAAAAATCTGTCGTCTTCCTAGTTAGGAACTTGTTAGTGACTTGTCTGTTGCAAAATGCGATAAGTCTTAAAAAAAATCACTTAAAATGAGATGTTTCCAAAAGTGTTTTCTATCGTCTAAAGGAGCATTAAAGTTGTGCCAGTGTTCGCAAGGGACATTATTTCGGGCATTTAAGTTAAAACTCATCCAAAAATGCCCTAGGCTTTAATAGTGGGGAACCACTTGTGCAAAATTTGGTAAATTTCTGCAGTTTTTGACTTATTACTGCACCACTCAATAAACACTGCTTTTTAACCTTTCTGACATAATTCACACTTTCATGGAGCTTTTTTTTAATCCCCTGATCTCAGCATAAATGCTGACAATAACACCATTTATTCAGAGTTACCAGGATTTTTTCATAGCATTAATACAATTAAATCGTATTGAATGCCATAGAGTGAAATCACTGACTATTCACATTTTTCTTCCTTTTAAATTACTCTAGATGCATCTTCCACCATAAACACCCCGCCTAACCGTTTGGTATTGCTGGTGGTATATATATATATATATATATATATATATATATATATATATATATATATATATATATATATATATATATATAAATATATATATTTTTTTACCTTTTAATACTTTAAAATTATGTATTTAGTTACATAGATATGTTGAGTGAGATTTCTGATACTATTATGTGTTGAATAAACCACTTTACCTCTAATTATACTGTATTGTTGGACTTAGCCACTTCAAGTGTTGGAGTGAAATGACCAATGTGCTGAGAGAAGTGCAGTGATAATTTTTGTTATAAACTTTAAAATTTAGGCCATTATGATGAACTAATAACACTTCTGACTCTAAAGGGGTTACACACTTGTGCTTTTTGAGAGTTTTTTTTTTTTTTTTTCAATGTAGGGTTTCATTACTACCAACGGAAGACAAAAAGCCATGTCAAATAAAAGCTAATTTATGAGGAGAGAAAGTTTATTCTGTTTAAAAACAACTGTGACACATTAGATTTATAATGTTTTTCAGCAAGTCCAAGTCCAAGTCCAACTACAAACAGGTCCAATCTGTTGAAGGGTTCCCTCTGTTTTTAATGAAGTGTTGAACAAAAACAATGCCATCTGTTTTTCCTTTCGGTTCATTTAAAAAGAAAACATAGACATGCACAGGCTCTGTGGCTGGCTTTGACTCTTTTTGTTCTTACTGTGGCAGCTCAAGTTGCAGCTGCAAAGTTAAGTACAAACTGTGTGGCACTCAAAGGGCTGTTAACAGAGACAGCATGTGAGACACTCAGCATGTGAGACACTTCCCTAATAAAGTTTGCCATCTCGGAGAACAGCCAGAACAACGTAATTCAGACCACAACAGTGTCCTTAGTGTAAATCTGCCACCATCGACTCACGCTCGCCTAAAATTTAAAATCAGAAAATGCGTAGGCACAATTAGAGCATAGGGTCAGGAGTAGGGACAGATTTTGAAATGATTTTTCTCTTGTGTGTCAATCAAAAACACATTAAGCTTATTGAATTGATTCAAAATGTTCTCGTCAACCAAGTCTTGCCAGCCCTTTTTGTAATTTAATGCATATTAGATCATATTCATAATGACGTCATGGTGAAAAGTACAAAATATATCTAGATGTATTTACAGACAAAGTGACATTTAAATGAAGTATGTGATTTTCACTGCATCATTTTGTATTTTCTATTTTGTAATTGATGAAAATGTTGTTTGACTTCCAACAAATATTAAATAAAAGTCACATTTTAAAAGCATTTGTTGCATGCTGTTGTTTTATGAGATCATTGTTACCTTTGTTATTGTTACCTGTATGATATTATATTATTGTGGCTGCAAAAACAGTAGGTATTGTGACAAATGCTATTTATTTATTACGCCTTCAAATTTTCAAATGAACAGCATTGTTTGCATCCTCATGATGCGTGATAATGATTATTCTTTGAGTTGTAGAAAATGCTGCTTATTCTTATCTGCTGTTGAGCTTTTTAGTTAGTTGCTTTGTGTACGCATATGAACATGGTAACAGTTTACAGAGGACATGTGTAACAAAAATGAAGTGATAAAAGTGGAGGTGAGGTAAACTTGTGTGAATTAAAAAATATTGCATATGTGTGCTGTGATAAACCGTTAAATGATTTGACTAATGTGAATTGATCAAAAAAATGATGTACATTGGCAAAAGTTGGCCAAATGTCAGTGTATGAATGCAGCTTTAACAAGCCCACCGTCTAAATTATCTTTCACAATACGATTAAAAAAAAACTCCCCCTTCCAAAAGTGCAACTTATACCTACAAATGTAAAAACTATAACATTTGTGAAAAAAAAAAATAAATTTGCAGTAGACAACTTCTGTGACATATGTGGAAAGTTTATTACAGTTGTGGGAATATTACATGTAAAACTATTATGTTGGTAGTTTATTACATTTCTGGGCTGTTAACTCAGGAGGTCTAACAGGCTGATCTGCATGGCACTTAAACAAATAATATCTCAAAATGCTGGCATCTTGAAGGCAGAGACACCCTTGAGTTCCGAAACTTTATCTCAGATTCATCTCAAAAGTGCCTGAACTGTCTTTCTGGCAAAATTTGGACAAACTCCTTCCATATTTAACTCGAAAGGAAGAGCGGTTAAAAAGTAGGATGGCAGACTTCAGTTTTGTGCCCTTTCATGTTGCAGAAGGCTTTGTAAACTCAGTCCCAAGGGTATTGCGCTGGTGAACACGCATGTGCTCTGTAACACGGTACTGTCGTGAGAAGGTCATTGGGCAGTAGGGGCATGGGAAGGGTCGGACACCGAGGTGGCTCCTCACATGTCTGTTGAGTGAGCCTCGTTGGCTGAAGGAACGGTCGCACAGGTAGCACTGGAAAGGCTGGTGATCAGCAGCTGACAGATGGGATGATTTATTTGATGGTGTGTCACCTGAAACCCTTGAGGGTCTGGAGTCAGGCAAGGTGAAGGACATAGAGCCTTGGCCAGATCCTGGATCAGTGGGTGGTGAACATTCTGCCCCAAACTCTGCAGTCTTGGCTTTATGTGGAATATCAAGACTGTTATGGTCTTCACTAACATATTGTCTCTTTTCTTCCTCAGCCCAGGATTTAGTCTCAGACTCAAGGTTTGACCTCACCCTCATCCCCCTCTCATCAACCCCAGTTACTGGTTGCACTTTGTCCCAGTGCTCTCTACAAGTGGTCTTAAACACACCAGCAAGTGCATCCTTGTGGTTACATGCATCCCAGTTCTCCTCTGCCCTAGATGTCTGTTTGTATGACACAAATAGCTCTGCAGGTTTAGTGCTGATATCCAGAAGGACAATCCTTTCTGTTCTCTCTTTGGGAAGGTCATGCCCCTGCTGCAGAGTTCTGTGATCTAAGGTGGCAGATGTACTAACATCCTCCTCATCACTGGACTGACTTAAGTGGCAAAGACTGGACTTGAAGTGATCAGAATCTCCTTGTGATTTCTCGGGGAGGCAGTGATAATGAAGATGTCCATGGTAGGACTGTTCTAAAACACCTGGCACTGGATTGGAGGTGATGCTGACTGCTGGTATTTGGCTTGAGATCTCTACAGAAGTGGAGCTTTCAAATGAAGAAAGACTTTCAGTGATGTTTCCTGGAGTTGCCTCTGCTGCAGTGGTGATGGACAGACACTCATTAACACTTTTCATTGTGTATGTCAAAGCTGTGTCTCTCATCTCAGCTCTTTGCAAGTTTTGGCACCAATTTCCTGGTCCATCAAGGTTACAGTTGCTGACTTGTACATCCACATTACTCGGAAATCTTGTGCAAGAGTGTTCCTCTTTCACTTCTCCCTCGGGACACAAGTATTCACATTGGCATTGTTGCCCTGTGTCTGTGTCCCTTACTAGACCAGGAACTGTAGCTCTCTGGATATCCGAGTGACCCCTTGAGATATTGCTGCTGTCTGAGCAATCAAGGCGCTGATGCTTGGAGGGGTGATAATCTAAACTGAGATCACGGACTGAATTTCTGCAGAGCCTCCTCTTTGACACTAAATCATCTATGAAATCATTTGACTGATTGTGAAATGAATCACAACACGCACTGTGGTCATTTTGGTTTCCAACACAGCATGATGCTCTGGCTCCAATCTGTCTTATTCGATCATCAGTATTGAATCCGTTGCGACATATATTTTGGTTTTGAGCTCTATTCAGATCTTCGTGGTTGATGATGATGCTCTCAACAATACTCTTGTTGTCCATGCTCCCAGACTGAGAGCATGGTTCCCCGCGTACAGGAGGGTAAAGAGGCATTGTGGGCTCTTCTGCCACCTGGGGGATAGATGCTGTACTGCTGTGACAGATGACAGAAACTGCCCCACAGATCGGGCGTGATGATGAGGAGGAAATATTGTCCTTAAGGGTGGAGGTTGAGGGACAAGGAGGGGGAGAGTGGCGAATCTGAGTATTGTTTTTTCCCTCTTCATTGTTCATCGTCCCTCCTTCAGCATCACTATGCACAGCTAAACACCTTTGCGTGGTAATTCCCTCTTTGCTATTCTCTTCTACTTGCAGCTCAGCAGTGCACGTTGAAGAGAAATGTCCTCTGTACACAGCCCTTCTAACCATCCTCCTCTCAGTCTCAGGTTTACCAGGGCCAGGTTTATGAGACATATCAATACTGTCAGGGAAGTTTTTGGTCAAGTTCTGAGAAATCAAGTCTGTGTCTTTTGTGCCTCTGCCTGTATTTGATCTACTTATGTTTTCAGAAGCATAATAGCTGGTGCTAGCATGTCTTGAAGGGCTGTCATCTCCTCTGTTTGTATCATTTTCATGACAACTTTTACAGGGCAATGAATCTCTGCATGTGTCCATTTGAGTGTCACATGTCCCATCCGATGACTTTACAGTACAAGTGCGAGACAACATATGCGATATCCTATATCTGTTCACATTTGAACCATCAATACTCTTCATGTCTTTACATAACTGAGAGTGCTCTCCGCCAGAAATTTCATCAGCAGCTTCAGCCTCTGTCTGCAGCCAGGCCCTCAGTGTCTCCTGCAGTTCTTCCATCTGCAGGTAGGTGGCAGCATTGAGCAGATGATAATACTTGTCTTGGCTGTGGGTGCATTCAATAGATCCAGTGTAGATGTAGTCCAAAAGCATTGCCAGCACTTGGTCAGAAAGACAAGGATCCCGTAGTTCCACAAGGGCTCCAGATGAGGACAAAATAGATGCTAGGACTGGACTAGAAGCTGACAGGACACACCTGGGGAAGAAGAGAACAGCCAGATGTAAGCCCAAAAACATGACTGAAACAAAGAACAATACAAAACAGAAATTCAAGTACCATTAAACTTAGAGTAATAGACTTTTTGGACTTCATTTTCTTTATTCTACTACAGTGGATCTTAGCTGGTCTGGAGAATCCACCATCATCTTCTTAATGGTAAACCAAAACCTAAGCAATATATATTCCAACAAACAAAATAAAAACCTGACGTATTTGATCAATTTATTTTACCCATGATTGTGGAAAAAAAGATAGACGGATAGATCTTTCTAAAGGCTCTACCTCAACACTCTATTGGTAACCTCAGAGGGAATGACAAGTGGTTGAACAAAGAGTCAGGACAAATCAAACATCTTTAAAAGTGCATCATTAGCATAACCTTGCAGTGCAGATGGAGCTGCCTGGTTAATGTCTGTAAACAGACAAATCTATCTTGCCAAGCTCCAATCTTCAAAGACTGTGAGCAGCCTAAAGCAGCATAGCTCAATCAGAGTCCTTTAGAGCAGGAGGAGGTGGGAGCTACGAGCGAGATGACAGCAGGAAGTGTTCTTACAGAGATTAGCATAAATGCTAACAGCTTAAGTAGGGGTTATAGCAGACGTGGACCACATTTCTTAATTAAATGAAAAACAAATAACACTACAAACTTCTCTACTGAAAGGTCTTTTTCTCTCCACTGTCGACATGTTTTGAGAGAGTTTGTTTTACAAAGTGACTCATGTTCTGTCCTTTACACTGCAGCAGTATTGCCTGCCTACTACATTGTCTGGTTGGCCCTTAATAAATATGATTGACGAAACAAACATCAAAGGTTCTGCCCATTCCCAAACACTTTCTATG
Source organism: Cetoscarus ocellatus (assembly GCA_037902135.1). Classification (NCBI taxonomy): domain Eukaryota; kingdom Metazoa; phylum Chordata; class Actinopteri; order Labriformes; family Labridae; genus Cetoscarus; species Cetoscarus ocellatus. The sequence goes on along the minus strand of JBAMNC010000395.1, from coordinate 1,803,616 downwards.
GGCTCTTCCCAGATGCACTATTGAAATATATTGAGCAGTCTATCTGGTGAGTAAGTTATTATTAGCACATGCATTGAATATTTTATTACACACAGACTACACACTTTACTTTATAAAGTGTAAAGTTTGGTTGAGACAAAGAAAGCCCCCTGCTAATATCATATCTCATGATTGAACTGGCCCATAAAACTGTGTAACTATGACCATCAGAGTGTTTTTAGAAAGAAGACATTAAAGTAGCAGCTCTCGACTTGTGGGTCATGACCCATAAGTGTTTGCAGAGCTGCTTTCAGTGGATCCGGCATGGACATGCATGTGTGTGTGTTTTACTCAATTTTACTGTAATAAACACATTTCGTCACTTTTAAATCTGAGGATGACAAAAACCTGATTCCCATGATTGTGAGACATTTTTTGTAGAAAAGAGCTATATTTGCAATGTTATAATGGGATACAGATGCATGTCCTTGGGGTTTCCGTACTGACTTGCCCTTTAAAGTGTAAAACTTTTTAGTTAATGGCAAATTAAGCTTATAGTGTTGTTCAAGTTATCTGACAACTCAAAGTACTTTATACTCAGCAGCACATATTAGCCCACTGACAAACTGATGGTGGTGTCTGCTGTGGGAAGTGGCTATCACTATTAGCTGATCAAATATATTTAAAGTGTCTTTGACATCCAGCTGCAGGAGCTGGTGACCAACCTGTGACCTAGTGTTAAAAGATGACCAACTCTACCACTGAACCACAGACACCCCTCCCTCCCCATATATCAGTCTACAGCTGATTTTTACCCTTCCTCCTCACTGTTACACATACCAGCCTTTCGGTCCATGCTGAAGGATAAACAGCGTGTGACCACTGAACAGTGCCTGTGTTTCTGAATTGTTACTGATGTTAAAGGCTCTGCAAGACACCTTGCACTCACAAAAAATGTGTTTTCTAACTTATTGTACACTGTCACCTTCCAATATTGTTTTTCATGAAGTGTGCTGCTGACCTCTTTGCCAGGTCACCCTTGTGAAAGAGATCTTGATCTCAATGGGTTTTTATGTGGTTAAACAGAGGTTAAATAAACCAGCATAATTCTGTCTTTCTTGGAAGAATTTAAGGGTCATTTGTTTTTTGCTGCTTTTTCTCATTTTTGGCCCACAAACAAGTCAAGGTCGAAGTGATTAGACCCTTAGACCTGACTTTATAAGGTAAAACTCATGGCAACACCTAGCTTGAAAAAAAGTTACTTGGTATTAAATAAGGACTAGCTTCAGTTTAAAGATTTAAAGTACTCTGCCTCTTCTTTAATATGTGTTTTTAGTTTCTCACCTGTGTGCAGGGTAGACCTGGCCCGGGTTCAGTCTCTGTACCAGCACACAGTCACAGAACTGAGCTCGCTCTCTTTGGACGTTCAGACTCTCCAGCACTTTGCCAGCATAACTGGCCACACTCTGGACATGAGCTGCCATCTGAAGGAGAAATAGATCAGTCAGGCACTGTTACTCCTGACTGAAAGGCAGAATTAAACTTAAAAACTCACTGCAACGCTTCTCTTTTATTGAGATGAGCTGATGTTATTAGCTTTCTGATGCATTTACAGTCTTTATGTGCATGGGAAAGGAAGCTGAAGATGATAATGAGCATCTTGTACAAGCATGAGAGGTTGATTTTTTGACACAAAACTGGATAGTGTTGTGAGTACAGTAAGGCAAAGAATGGCAAAGGGTCTATTATGTGCAGAGGCCTTTAGCAAACATGTATAAATATGATGCATTTTCTAACAACAGCCTGTAAATTTTGGTTATTTTCTTAAGATCTTGACTCATATATCTTATCATTTTCAGATAACAAAGTTGTTTTTTCCCTAGATAATTAATTAACTTCTTGAGCTCTCTTAGAAAACAAACAAAAATACATTTGATCACTGGAAACTTGTCCTGTTTCTTTGTGCAGTCATGTGTTTTAGTCCATCTTAGGTCCAAACGGCAACAACTTTCATTAAACACATTTGAGTTGTTGAAATTTTCCTCAACTTAATGTCACAGAGTCTGATTATAGTGTTGGTTGATCTTGAAACATATCCACTTACGAACCACTGACGGAGAATAACTGATTAAAACGTTTTTTAGGTTTTAACAGAATAACTGCTGCAGGTAAATAATTATTTAAAGACAGTACATTTCAGTAGGACAGACCATGATCATGCAAGTAAGACAGAGAAATATTCACTCACCTCAGTTTTAAACTCAGAGAAAACAAGTCCTGTGGGTGCACTGTAAAGTCTCTCAGCACATCTTTGCAGTCAAATGGAGAAAGAACCTGAATATAAGCCGTGTAGTCGCAGTCCACTATCTATGTACAGAGTCTCATGTGGAAAACAATCACACGATTTTCGTATTGGGAGCTTGGTGTGACGTGAAACAACAGCTGCTTATAAGGAACCCTGGCATACAACGTCAGACTTTCCATGGCCCGTTTTGGAGTGGGAACTGAGACCAGCCCACAGAGGATCAACTTGGGACCATAGAAATATAGCAGATAGAGGCTGCAAAAACCATTCACTTTACAGAAGGGTAGCATTAAGAGGACCAAAGTTTAAAATAACAAAAACATGCCTCAAAATCATATTGTCTTTGAGGAAGAAATAGACTCATCAGTTGCTGTTTATATACTTAACAGTATATTATCAGTTTGCTCTGAAGAAGCAAAGTTTTTCACCCTTCCTGTGACTGGACAATGGCCCCACTTTGACATTTTCGTTAGCCAGGGCAATAAACATGCAACTCTCACAGTTATCAGTCAATGGGGAATTAAACAGAATAATTTTCTTTAAGCTGGCAAAGCACTGCATACATAACTTTTTTTTTCTTTTTTTCCATACGAATATAATCATACTGGGTACTAAAATGACATGAAGGGTTGAACCTTGAATAATATATTTTTCCTTTTTATGAACAGGACTAAAATTGGCGAAAACAGTTGATGCAGTTGAAGAAGAAAAAGCATACATTTGATCATTTCATGGCACAATTCTGGTGTGTCTGCTTTTGGGGAACAAAAAAGGCTACATTCTTTACCTGGAAACTAGGGTTCATAAAATAGTTACTCTCCTCCTTGTGTATTTTTGCACCATAATGGTGAATTAATACAGTTTGAAACCAGTTAAAATATTGTTTTATCTTTGAAAGGCATCTTGCAATCACCTCTCCCCTTGGAACTCTCTGAGAGTTTAAGAATCTGATATGATCTGGTTTGCCAGCAGAGAGTCTAAAATGAAGCTCCATAGTTTTCTGTTTAAGAGTTTTACACAAGCATTGCTCATGCACTAAAGAAAGGTTGCAGAACTTTTCTATCTCTTCTATTCTAGAGAAGGAAGCCTGCCCAGTGCTCCAACTACGAACGTCCCTCTCTCTGACGCTTTGTTGACATCTCCATACTGAGCCATCTCTCCTCCCTCACACACCATGTGCTTGTCACGCCTTACTATGTCTGCAGCACTCTAATGTTACAGCTGCCCACAGTGGTTCATCCACACTGGAAACTGTGCAATGGAAATAATCCCGCAACACACACCATGGCATAGTGGACGTCTGAATTGAAGAACTGTGCTACAAATAAAAATGAAACAAATTGTGTGCTACAAAAAGAACATCTTTTTGTCCAAAATTTACTGCAAAACATGTAGCCCTTAAAGAGTTAAAGAATGAAATAGAGTGATAAACAAGCTCAGTACTTCAATAACAAAATACATTTTTTTTACAGAATCCATCATATTCTGTTTTGAGAGCGAAATACACAAACACAGTAAAGTGAATGTATGGATTTTGCAATAGACCCCCAATTGTATTGCCCTAATTAAAGTTTTCATGTGTTATCCAACTTTCTCTCAGCAAATTTGTCAGAAACATCAAGATATAACTCAGCTTATCAATTCAACAAAGTAATGCACAGTCGAGCATTCAAGTGACCCAACAGAAAAGGCAAATGCATCCAAGTTGCAGCATTTGTACCAGCTTTGGACCAGAGTCTGTGCCCTCTGTACATTATTGTTTTCAAATTACAGCTTCTCATTAAAAAAAATCCCCAGAGCTCAAAATATGAATCATTGAAGTACTGAGGAAATTAAACTATAATCTTAACAGATTTATTACACACATTTGGTCACAATCAAAGCAGCGCATGCTGAAAAAACAGTGGCTCATAGTGTTTCCATTCTCTGGGTGCTTCCTGTCATAGCTCACGTTCTGTACTGCTGCATGCAGAGGAGGGGGGGTTTCTCTCAGCACACTGTTGTAAATATGTCACGTACTGTTACTGTATTATAAAACATGGACAAGAGAAAGGCATATATGTATAAAGCAGTTAAATAATGAAAACCTAAATGTCACACATTTATCATAACAAATGGTTGTTCAATTATTTGATCTGAAGTTGAATTTTGGAATAAAAGTAAATGAACTTCAGAATATGTCAGATATTTGTATGCCCAGCTTCTGCATGAATAGCAGTGCCCACATGAACTGGTATTAGGGATGGGTATCAAAATCCAGTACCAAGGTTGTACTGGTACCAAAAAGTCTGATACTTTCCAAACCAGTTTCCATGATTTTGGTGCTTCATTTTGGTGCAATTCACTAAAGGCCAGCGAGCAAAGATGCTGGATCATCTCTGTTCAGTGTCTTGTGTGAAAACCCTCAAGCTAAAGAAACAGACACTAAAGAAAACAGACATACTTATGCAGGTCACAACAAGAGTAAACATTAGTGATGCTTTTTTTTAGTATTGCTAAGGGAACTGTTTAGGCAACAGCACCATTTAAAAAAATATCAGTTTAACACTGGTATCAGAAAAAAAAAAATGAAATCCAGTTCTAGCTGGTATACACTCAACAGTCTGTGTAAAACTCAATACAGCGCAAAATGACTTGATCCAACTTTTATAGAATTTTTGGCTTTCTCAATCTCAAAGTGCCTCCAACATTGTATAATGAAGCTGAGGTCAAATGTCTTTTGTTGTAGTACTTGTGAAGGTCTTCGGTTCCTGTCATAATCCTGCTGTAATTTGACATCTTCTTCAACAAACAACAGATCATGACTTTGTAGGATTTATGCACTCAGTCATATGTGCAATTCCTCTGAAGACGAAACTCTTTAAGACTGGAATATTTACAAAAACCTTGTGTTGCTTCACTGCAGTGTGGGATAACCCATTCTCCACAGTCCATCTTCCGACATTAACCCTTCTATTGCTGAGCCCATAAACCTCAATTCATCTGTTTATGTGCTTCTTAATGGCTCGCTGCTGGTGACTGGTGAGGCTGGATACATTATGTTCGCAGGCTGTCCATCTATGCATCCCCACTGTTTGACTGTCAGTCTTGATGCACATCTGTCTAGGTCATGCCTGTGGACCTAATGTCTCAAGAATGCTTCAAGAAATTTTCTTCAAACTTTGTAAAAACTTTGTGATTTAGGGATACAATAAGTAGATCTGGAGGTCAAAGATTAAGGGTAAATTTAGCCAGACAATCACCAAAAACACCCACACTTTTCTAATTCACTCATTAAACGTCAGCATTTCTGACATTTTTAGCCAAGATATTACCCCCACCATGGGGATTATTATGTTGTTATATGTTTTTTTTTTTTATATGTTTTTGTTTTTTTCTGTCTGTTTGACTGTTGGCAAGGTAACTCGAAAAGTTATAAACTGATGTTGATGACATTTTCAGGGAATGTTGGTCACGGCTCAAGGAAGGGCTGATTAGATTTTGGTGGTGATCCAAATCTAATCTAGAACCAGAATTTTTTTAAAGGATTTGTTAACATCCTGAGATAGGACAAATAGTGTCAGAAATGCCAGCTTTGTGCTCTCTTGGAAAAAGTGCCCTATTGCCCTATAATGTTAACAATTTCTCTAAAAAATTCCACTTGAAAATCACCACCAAAATTTAGTAATTTCTCCCTAATGCCATGACCAACAATCCCTGAAAATGTCACCAAAATCAGTTGAGAACTTTTTGCATTATCTTGCTTCCCGACGGAAGACAGACAAATGCTAATAAAAGCTCTATCTCCTTGGAAGAGGAAATAACAATATTGCTGTGAAAACAGAGCTGTTTTCATGGAAATATTGTGCATGTGGCCAAAAATAAATAAACTTGAAAGTACAACACATTTAATGAGCTGTAAATACTCTGAAACTTGCTTTAAAAAAAGTAGCTAAAACTGGTTTAATTTATGTATTAAGCTCATTAGCATAGGTTTAACTTGTTGCATTTGAGTTTTGATATATACATATATAAATGTTTATAAAGTAACTTCATACTGCAGCTATCTATAATAATCTATTTTAGTGCCCTTATAACAGTGAAAATAGGCCCTCTGGCAATGAGGTTAAAAACAATGTGGTCCTTTAGGAGACCAAAAATGCCCATCCATGATCTATATCACAGAAAAACAAAGACATTTTGTTTTGCTTCTGTTAAAATAAAAAACAATAAGAAAAAATACAGACAGTACTTTGAATTACAGAAGTACATGAGGAGACACTTTGGTTTCTATTGACTGACACTCAAGGTTGTGTTAACTATTTTTAATATGAAGCAATTGAGGCCAGAAATTCTCTGGCACAGTCACAGCGACCATCAAAACGGCAGCTCTTGTACCAGGCATACAGCCTGATGCTGGCCTTAACTCATGTTCTGCCCTACTGTACATACCAACACAATGTACTTCTCTCTTCTCACACGCAGACATAAAGAGGACTCCCTATGGATTTTCTGCCGACAGAGGCAATGCAAGGACACATCTCATAGATATGAAGCAGTTCTTGTACAAGTACATCAAATTGACAAGGCTGATGCTGTATGTACACATTCAAAGTTTAACCTGCATTTTTTTTATACTTGGCAAGGTTAAAAAGGGAATCAGTCCTCCTCTGACTTTAGGCTGTAATTCTAACTTTACAAAACATTTAACAGATAAACTAAAGTTTCATTTTGACCTGAATAACTGGGGTGTTTCTTTTATTGCAGTGTGATTGGTAAATATCTTATAATAAAGGGTGAACACTAGATTCACAAGACCTTGACAATCGAAGTCCAAAAAGCAATAATTTCACCCTTGAGTCAGGCTGGACATTAGTGTCAATTTTTAAGAAAATCTCTCAAAGCATTCTTGATATGTTACATTCAAAACCAAGTGTACATTACATGTCACAAGTTCATATGTAAAGGATGAACATGGGGCCTAATGACCTTGACACAACATTTACAATGGTACTGAGCTATCCTTGTGTCAGAATAGACATAAGTACATATATTAAGGAGAATCCTTTAAAATATTCAAGATATATATATTCATAACCAAAGGATGAACGTGGGGTCCAGTGACCTGGTGAGACCTTCAAAATTCTATTCAAGTTATTTTTATATGACAGCAGACGTGTGCAAAGTTTGAGGAACGTTCTTTGAAGAGTTCTTGAGAAACCCTGTTCACAAGCAAGAATGAACATTCACCTCTGAGTCAGAGAGGACTTCTGTGCAAACTTTACCATGAATCCATTCACAAGACATCTCATTTACAATCAAATGATGACCATGAGACCTATAGACCCTCACTTATGACCTCAAAATGAAATCAATTTACCTTTAAGTCACAAGTGTTATTGCGCTATAGAGAGGTGCAGGAATGAGTCCAAAAATGCCAGACTGAGTTAGCATTTAGCACTTCCTGATTCTTAAGCCCAAAGGACTTAAAAAATGTCTGGAGACCCAATGGAAAGCATTTCTGATTGTTTTAATCAATTTGTCATACACTACTGCCACAGCAAAGATGACCAAGAGGACATTTTCAGACAAGAGGTCACAGGAAGATGTTATACACTGGAAATATTCTAGTTGCTTCTAAGTCGAACAGCCATGTTGCAGTTCTACTGTAGCTTAATAATAGCTTTTTACTCTCTCCGATTATGTACAAGCTTAAAGATCACGCAAAGTGGGTTGTTTAAGATTGTCTGAAAGAGCAGAACATGTAAGTTTCATATGTTTTGTTCTCCACTGAGCTTATAATCAACAATGATCCATAACACAGTCAAAAATCCAATAGGCTTTCATAGGCTTGCAGTCGAGGGAAGCAGCACAATGCTAACTTCTGTGTTGACCAAAAAAAAAACAAAAAAAGTCATCTCTGCACCACTCTATTGCATAACCAAGCATTGGATGGACCTCCTGAAAATTTAATACCACTGATATAAGCTGTCACCAGTGCAGAGGCATAATATTCAGGCACAATAAAGTGCAAATTCCTCATAATTTTAAAATGAAAAATGTTCCAGCTGGTCATAATATTTTTTCATGCCTTCAATCAGACCTCAAGATCATATGTTGAACTTCTTAATTTATATAAACAGAACGTGCTGTAAAAAAAGTTCATCCTCAAGCACACACTCTCCTCATACCATACCCAGCTGACAACATACCGTACCAACCCTGCTGCAGCACTTCAGCACAGCCCCAAGCTCCAGCTGTTGACTTCTTGCCCCAGTTCTATTTTTACACCCGTAACATCATCTTCATCTTACTGTCCAGTACTCACACTTCGGAACATTGTAGACATGATCTCCAATGGCTGCTATTCTCAGAGCAACATGGGCACGGTCCTGTAAACACTCATCCTAACATTCACAACTCTGCAGTGTCATACAGTAGCATATCAGAGGTGTTAGGACTTGAGCCAACAAAAGCAGGAATGACTTCTTCTGTTGGCCTTGAGGTTGTGATTAATACCACATAGTGAGGGGGCTCTATTCTCAGCTGAGGATTTTTTCTACTCCCTTTTGTCTCTGAAAGTTTCTTCTTTTCAAGCCCCAATTTCCAATCAATTAATGCTAAATTGCTAAAGAGTACACTGATTCCAATCTGGTGATCTTTAGGGACATAAAAAACAGACACTAATTGTAACAATACTGACCCCATTGAAAATAATATATAAATGGTTTGATCTTAGGTCAGGCAATTTCGTGAGATTTTTGGACATATCCATAATTTTGTAACAAACTGTAGGAAAAGACCTTAAAGCTTACAATTATGTTCATAATAATAGCAAAGGTGAGTAAACCTCAAAATTCTTCAAATAAATTTTATTTTAATGCACACAAATGCATTGGGGACACTGCACATTCTATTTCAAAGCAAGAAAAATGGAAAAAGTAACTGAATTTGATAATATTTTACAGAAAGTCAAGAAATGTAATGCTCAAAAAAATAGCAGTGTTGACATCTTTATTTACAAAATCAAAAATATAGTGTATAAACTAAGAATTGCTTGATGATTCAACTTTCCTGAGAATCATAAACTAATATTTAGTTGCATAACCATGGTTTCTGATAACAGCTTCACATCTGTGGTGCATGGAGCCTACCAACTTCTGTCACCGGTCAACAGGTATTGAAGCCCAGGACAATTGCACTACGTTCCACAATTGCTCTGCATTTCTTGGTTTTGCCTCATGAACAGTATTTTTTATGTCAGCCCACAAGTTTTCTATGGGATTAAGGTCCGGGGATTGTGCTGGCCACTCCATTACTTGAATTTTATTTGTCTGGAACCATGATTTTGCTCGCTTGCTGGTGTGTTTGGGGTCATTGACTTGTTGAAACACCCATTTCAAGGGCATTTCCTCTTCAGCATACGCCAACATGACTTCTTCCAGTATTCTGATGTACTCAAACTGATCCATGATCCCTGGTATGCCATAAATAGGACCAACACCATAGTACGAGAAACATCCCTATATCATGATGCTTGCACCACCATGCTTCACTGTCTTCACTGTGTACTGTGGCTTGAATTCAGTGTTTTCAGGTCGTCTGACAAACTGTCTGTGGCCCTTAGACCCAAAAAAGAACAATCTTACTCTCATCAGTCCACAAAATATTGCGCCATTTCTTTTTAGGCCAGTCAATGTGTTCTTTGGAAAACTGTAACGGCTTCAGCACATGTCTTTTTTTAACAATGGGACTTTGCGGGGGCTTCTTGCTGGTAGCTTGGCTTCACATAGATGTCGTCTTATTGTTACAGTACTCATAGGCAACCTGAGATCTTCTTTGATCCTTCTAGAGCTTATCATTGGCTGAGCCTTTCCCATTTTGGTTATTCTCCGATCCATTCGAATAGTCGTTTTCCTTTGTCTTCCTCGCCTTTCTGGTTTTGGCTGCCACTTTAAAGCATTGATACCATTGTAGATGAACAGCCTATCATTTTCTGAACTTCTTTGTAGGTTTTCCCCCCTTTTTCTTAACTTCTTAATCAAAGAACGCTCTTCTTATGAACAATGTCTTGAACGACCCATTTTACTCTGTTTTTCAAGGACAAATGCACAGCCAGCATATGCAGCGTCAGTTGCCTTGATCCTTAAATCAGGGCCACCTGTTTAACACCTATTTTTTCACACAGTTACCTCACTAATTGAACTCAGCACTGCTATTTTTTTTGAACACGTCCCTTTCAGTTAATGATTCAGTTTCACAGAATCAGCAGCATGCACGTCATGCCTGTTGGGTCTGTTGGTTTTATATACCTTTACTAAACCTTCTAGAAACTTACTTGCAGAGTAGCAGTTGAAATTCTAACAAAAACAGTGATTTATCTTGCTAGTGATGTGGGACTGCTATTATTTTGAACACAACTGTGTGTTGATGCTGATTTACAAAAAGGCCTGAAAAAGCTCAGTAAAGCTGCCCCCATCCCACCCTGGAACAACTTTACACCAATGGCTGTCATATAAAAGCAACAGACATTACACAGAACTTAACACACCCAGGTCATTGTCTCTTCCAGTCTTTTTCCATCAGGTAGGAGATACAGAGCAATTACAGCTACTACAAATAACCTGAAAAATCACCCAAGAGCAGTAATTGCACTGAATAAAAACAGAGCTGATTTTATACCATGTGCAATAATGGGAACTGTGCAAATGATGATTATTCCCCCTCATTTATTTAGTAATACTGTGCAATATTTTGTAAATACAATTTTTGTGTTTTTATATGTTTTATTTATGAATCATGTCTTTTTTTTCTTATAACCACCTGACACTAAGTCAACTGCACCTTCAATTCCTTGTTCTTTGGTGAAAAAATGACAATGACAATTCATCTCGATCGATCTCTACTATCAAAAGATAGCCAGTTTTAATACCCCAAGAAACTGGGATAAGTTGTGGTCTTGAGAAAACCAACAAAATTAAGTCTTTTACAATTTGTATGAATGTAGGTCCATTTAGGGAGACTGTACACTTTAAACTTTTGGTGCATTTTTTTCAAGGCACACATTTGCGACTGAAAACAGTTTAATGACCCAGTTTTGGGTCGAGACCCACCACTTGAAAACCACTGCTTTTAAGAATAGAGGGAGAAGAAAAAGTTACTTCAAATAAACATTTGTTAAACTCAGCTCATTATGTAATGTAATGATTTATGAGCACAATGCTAAAATTATTTTATTATTGATCTATTTTTTTAAGCTTTAATATGTGCCTTCATTTGTGAATAATTCTGTGTTTAGGGACTGCGTTGGCATACATTTACACAAGGTATGTTTGCTTATTTGTTTTTTTTTTTTTTGAACTGTGGTTTCCAAGTTGTTATTTTTAGGGGGTAGCATATGTTGACTTAATGATTTCACTGTTTTAGTTGTTGTTGGCTAACTGATCATTTTTTCAGTAGAGGTGTCTGAATAATTCATTCATGGCAGGTTCTTGCAAATTGCCAGGCACAAAATATTTATTCATATATGCAAATTGGTAAAGTATTTTTATTTAGTGTTTAATATAGTGTTTGGTCCTGGACTCTGATGCAGCAGAACAGAAACAGAAATCACAGACAATACTGCTGAACACAGAAGTAGAATGACTTAAAAATAGAAATAGGGTCCATTATTATTATTATATTAATAGGTGTTTTCAGCCTTAAATGCGTTGATAACTAAAGCTCTTGGATAAAGTGAAGTCCATGTGCTGTAGAGCCTCTTAGACTGAGTCAGAGAACAGATCTCTAGACCAATCACATGGATCACTCTCACCATCAAGGAGGTGGCCAACAGATCCATCCAACGTCCTTTTCTCAGAGATCTCGGTATCACAGTATCCTGTTGGTATCACGCCGGTCTGTGTGGCTATGACTGAATTTCTACAGTTCACTCTATCCTCCTGCTGCTCGTCCAAAATTAAGCCCAAACTACTGCAACTGTCTTCGGTCTGACTTCTCCCTCGTAGCTTTATGCTCAGCAGTGATTTCGCAGCTGGAGTTGGTGGAACAAAGAGCGTATCGTCTCTATCATTTTCACACAACGTCATGTCACAGCTACTTGAGTCACTTGTGTACTTAAGCCGCCCCGGAGTCTCTGTGTTTGGAGTCCTTCTCTGGTTCTGTTGAGTGAGGAGACGGTGTTTATGTTTCCAAAATCTCCTCTCTGAGTTCAGTCTGTGTCTGCTGAATTTTGAACTATGATCCCAGTTTTCTTTTGTAGACTGTTTGGCACACTGGGGCAGCTGATTAGCACCAGCACATTTTGATTTAGAGGAGCGGATTTGGGCTCTTCTGATGCTGTCAAAGTCAGGCAGCTTTCTGTAGAAAGACTCTGGACTGTGACTTTTTGTAGAAAAATCCCTGAATGTTGAAGGGTAAGGTCTGACAATAGGAGTGGACTGAGATGGAGGAACAAAGTCAAAATCTAAAGCACCTGGTGGATTTAAATCATCTTCCATACTGCTTTTGTTGCTTTCCGGTTTCTGCTTGTAAGGCGTGATGTTAGTCATTTCTGTCCTTAGATGCTGCCTGTTTGGCACAGAAAGCAGAAAACAAGCTCCTGTGGATGTCCTGGCAGTGTCTTCTTGTGCTTTGAGTGTTTTTGGTTTCACATCGACAAGCAGTGAGCTACTGAACAGGTCTGCTGAAAAATTGTAAGGGTCATCTTCAACCTGTTCTTCATTTTCAAAAGAAGCAGAATAAGATGTCTCAACCTCCTGAGAGAAAATATCTCTGGTCTGACTTTTGTTCATACATCCAGCGGGCATCATACCAGATAAATCTTGCCTGTCAGCTTCATTTTGTGCCGGCGAATCTATTAACTCAATGAAACTTTGACAAACTGAAGTTGATTTTGTCAAGTTCTTGTCTTGTGATCCTACTTCCAGGCTGTCTTTTGCAGCTTCCTCCTGGTTTTGCACACTCAGATCTGTCTTTGATTCACCAGCAATAGCAAAATCTTTGTTTTCCTCACCCAAAAACTCTGTTAGACTCTCAGAGAACGGTAAGTTCTCCCAGGCCAAGGACTCTGATAAATGCGTTTTGGCAAGATTTCCAAGGCAGAAACTTGTCCTCTTGGAGCTGTTGTTTACAGAAGGGTAAAGACTGAACCATAATTCAGAAATGGAGGTGTTTCCAGCTGCTTCTTTTACAGGTGAGTATGAGTATTTTACCATAGACGGACTACGGCATAAGTGGCTGTGTAAAGGACGAAGAGGTGACACTAAACTCTCGTCTGTGACTTCAATGTTGTTCAGATTGTTTTTCGGAGTGGGATTTTGAGTGTGGTTTTTGTGCGTCTGTCTACCATTTCTTTTTTCTTTGTCCTGAGTGCTGCAGCTCTCCTCCTGCTCTGCTGATGATGTAACAAGTCCCAGTGACTGCTGCCATGGAGGGGTAGGGGTAAGGGTGCAGTCTTGGTACTGTGATCTGGTAACAGAAGTACAGAAATATTACCAGACTAAAGAGATGCACCATGCACCAATCACATGACTATAAAACCAGTGTTAATTTTGTCAAGTAATTATTTTCGTCATAGTTTTCGTCAACAACCATTTTTTCCCTTGACGAAAACTAGACTGTAACTTAAAAAAAAGAAGTGTACATTGACAAAAACTAAAACTAAATTAACTGTCATTTTCATCAACAAATAAGAAAGAGACCAAAATGTTTGTCAGAGACTTAATCCAATCAGACCTAATATTGTCATGTAGAAAGTAGGGACAAGTTAGGAATCACAGCTACTTTGGTTGTGTGGAAAGGTTGGATGAGTTAAGAGGGACATCCAATCACAACTGCCTTAGCTTCATGGTGGTGGGATCCAAGTGTAAAACATGACTTCAGAAATTCAGAGAAACATAAAAAATGTCTTACACTTTACAATTCATATTTTAGTTGACTAAATTTACAGTAGATTTCGTCGACTAAAACGTTGTGAAATTTCATTAACTTAAAACCAAACAATAAAAATTAAAACAACTTAGATGACTAAAACTAAAAGATGTTTTAGGCAAACTACTAAAACTAAAACTAAATTAAAAAGAACTGCCAAAATTAACACTGTATAAAACTACTGCAGCTATTCAATACTACCTAAAGACACTAGAGGAAAGTTAATCATTACCCTTTCAGTGGCTGATCTAGAAGAGCTGTGGTAGAAAGTGATGCTCTGTTGTAGCTGCTGGCTGGGACATGATGAGGAAGCAGCAGCAGGGGTGTTTCTGGAGGGCTGGAGGATTTGCTTGGATCAGCAGATGCAGACTCATATTCTGCAGCCCTCTGAAGAAGAGTTCGATAATAGCTGATCACTGTGCAGCCTCCTAGGCCTAAAGCATTGGGGAGAATCATCTGACTGGCAATTAACTGGACTGGGTCTCTGCTGCCAGAACCATTAAAAACAGGCTGTTGTAACCAGGGCTCAGGTTCTGTTTCAGGTACCTGGAGGGCAAAGACAAGATCAGGGGTGGATGAGAGGGAATATGACTTCAATTTAATAAAGCACTAGATCAGCAGTTTTTACCTTTATACCAAAGATGAAACGCCGGCCGATGAAACAGTCTTGCACAGCCTTCACAAACAATGCAGATCTGTTTGCTGCTCCAACTGGTCCATCAGTGCCCTCAACCAACCTACATGAAGAACACAGGAAGAAGGTTAGTAACATTTAACATTACTGACAAAGAGAAATACACAAATAACAAGTTAGGCATTTCATAAGCGCAAAATTCAACACTGCTGACATAAAGCTAATGTCTGCATTAGCACTGACTAACACAAGCCTTAACAAAGTGCTTGGTTGCACCCTGCCAGTACAAAATCTACAACCAAAGTCTAACTCATGTTTAAAAACTTTCTGAACATAAACTCAGTGATGCTTGATTAAAAATGCTTCACTCTTACCTCTGTAGGTCAGTAGCACAAATACCAAAGAATGTATTCAAGCAGGTTCCGAACACTGTAACTCCAAATATGCTTTTGTCCCGGGTCACCTTCAGTGCGAGGCGATATCTGTAATCCACATTTTCCCTCAGACAGTTGTATCCGCACTTAAAGCATCGATATCTGCAAAGAACGGGCAATGAAGGGCAATCTGTTAGATTAATCTTGTATCTTAGTATTCTTTTCGGTTTTAAGAGGGTGGGTTGTGGTGGGCTAGGGACAAAATTTCAGCCCCTCAAGAAAGTTACAATCCCAAAATGCTGGCCTGCTCATGGTACCATCAGTCTCTAAAAGTAGTATGGGAGGTAGAGCCTTCAGTTATCAGGCTCCTCTTCTCTGGAACTATTTACAGACTGTGGTTCAGGAGGCAGACACCTTCTCTACCTTCAAGGTTAGACTTAAAACATACATACAAATACAATGAGGACAAATTTAAGGTCTGGGCATTCATGTGTTTGTCACTATCATACATTCTGGATGTATGTATATATGCATATGCAGGAGCATCAGGTGTTTGACATTGTTGCCACTGAGACATATGCAAGCTGACTTTTGCTTACACAAAAAAAATCCACAGTAGTAGAAAAGGGACTTGTTAAAGAATCAAATCGATTGGCAGAATCTTTAATGACATTGGTATCAATAAAATCTTAACAATGCCCATTCCTGTTAATTAGCAATTTTATCATAATTTTCAAAACTACTACAACTGGAGAAACTCATCAGGCGGCCCGGCTCTGTGGTTGGCATGAAGATGCACTCTCTGGTGATGGTGGCAGAGAAGAGGACACTTGACAAACTGCTGGCCAGTCACTTTCTGCACACCGTCATCAGCAACCAGAGGAGCCTGTTCAGCCCAAGACTGATCCTTCCCAAGTGCAGGAACAACAGACTGAGAAACTCCTTTGTCCCTCAGGACATCAGACTGTACAACTCCTCATTAGGGGGGGGGAGTAACAGGAAGACAGAGAAAGGGAAGAAGCAGTAGCCAGCCAGTAACCATATATCTATCTATCTATCTATCTATCTATATATATATATATATATATATATATATATATATATATATATATATATATTTTGTTTGGATGTCTCTTTTTCTTTTTATGCATCTTTTTATCTGTAATAACTTACTCCTACTGGAACCTCAATTTCCCTGAGGGACTGTCTAATCTAATCTAACTGTACTACTGCTATTGATGTAATAAACTCACAAGAAAGAAGGAAAATATTTACTGTTATGGCAAGAACAGCAAAAATAAAGTACAGTCATTCATAGTTACCGTACACACTTTGATAAGTTTTTGTGTCTTTACCTCTTCGTGTCCGGAGGTTCGGCTTGTACTCTGGAGAAACATCCTCTACAGCACGGATAAAACACACACACGTCCTGCAGACACACAACCACACAGTCCACCAGAGCTGCTCTCGCAGACATCACTCAGCTAACAGGAGCTAGCCGGCTAACATTCCTCACTGAGCGGAGGAAGAAAAGCGACACTGCAGAATGTTAAAGCCACCGGGATGTTATGGTCATTTCTCACTAATCTATCAAAAGTTAAACGGTGTGATGACCGTCGTGGCTTTTGAAACTACGAGCCACATCTTCTTCGCCTTGTTATGATTCAGTTGCGGAAGGCGAGTCAACACGCAGTAGCTGTACTGCCCCCTCTGGCCTGGATGTATAATGGGAAATTCATAGGTCTAATGTCCTGTCCTCTTTTACTTCCTGGGGTTTACAGCCTCCAACTACAGGTGTGTCTCTGTTCATCACAGGCAGACGCCATTGCCCAATCCCAATCTCCACTCTAAAACCTAAGCTCTGAGCTCTTATAGATTGTTACATACTTTTATTTTGTTCTGTACTCTGAGGGAAAAGATTTGAGATGAAAACTAAAAATACAATTAATTGTCATCGTAGGGCATGGCTGACAGTCAATTTCCAAACATCCATCCATACAGCCACCCATACTGCTTATCCCTTTCAGGGTCTGGGGGAGCTGGAGCCTATCCCAGCAGTAATTGACAAGACGTGGGGTAGTCCCTGAACTGGTTGCCAGACAATCACAGGACCACATAAAGAGAGAGAGAAAACCATTCACACTCTTGCCCACAATTTGGAGTCTGACAGTCAATTAAATGAATATTGATATTTTTTTGGTGTTCCTTGATCACCACAGCCCCCATAATAAAACACAGAAGATATGTCACAACACTAACAAGTAAAGATTTCTCTGTTTCTGAAACATTATAGGACATCTGGGTAAAAATGCACAAATAAAATTATTTTTGGAATAGTGTCAGGCATCTTTGAATTAATTTGTAAAACAGGTTCCAATCTTCTAAATATGTTACGCCTTTAACCATTTGTCACAGCCTACAATAAATGTGTTTGTTGGTGTCTAAGTCAATCCTAAATACTCAGAGAAAGCAATCTGTCAGATCTGCTGTTATACCCATAAAGAAGTCAGTGTGTCTGGGCCTGCAGGTCATGAGGCAGGAGAGTTGAGGAGATGCAGGGCTGAGGAGTTGGTAGCCCAATTCACAGTGCCAGTAAGGCTCCATTATATTTACACCTTGAGACAGTCATATTTAATCCCAGAAACCTTAACATCTGTGCCGATTCAAGCTGCAATAGATGCACGAGACATGGCGTGTGCCCCCCACATGCACACAAAGGCAGAGGCACTCACTCGCAGCGTTCCTATCTCCCACTGAACCCTCGTGCCTTTCTCTCTCCAACATCATGCCTCTGTTACTACCTCTGGAGATGGAGAAAAGAGGGGGTCAACTCTTTGTCCCATTCCATCTTTGGTAGATTCACGGTGGAGGCAAAACATCACAGAGGGGTAAATATTACGCCTTGAAATAGCAATGTGAATAGGGTGAAAGAGTGAATGACATGTCTTAAAGGCCTTTTATCGGGTATAGTGCACCACCCCCAGATGCAGCTTAATGACTGATGATCCGCCACCAGGACACACCGGCACCCCAATACATTTGCAAAAATAAAAAATAAATTAAAAAAACATTTAAGTTTATCAGTTTAAAGTTAAAATATAGGTGATAGAACAGAAGTCTTTATTGTCATGACAGTGTGTAACGGAATTCTTGTAGCCTATATCTTGAATTAATAGTGTATTCTATTAAATATAGATGGAACAGTATTTGCGAATAATTGTTTCTGTAGGCCCTATCTATTTACATTTAACACAACATCCCGAATTAATTGGAATTGAGGTTTGTAACATGTGTCTCCACCAACCCCTATCTCCCTCCATATGTGTGGCTAGAAAACTCCTGACAAAACAGCTTCATAATAAAGAAAAAGACCAAACAGCTGACTGGGAAACGTGTCAGTGTATGTATTTAGTGTGTTTATTACTAAAATAACAGCTGTCATGACTGCGTCAGAGTATTTCCCTCCTCTGTGCTGCCCTGGGACAGAAACGCCCCGCTTCCTCTGAATTAATAGCACAACATTTCCAGTAAGAGCTTCCCATATCAGGAAGAGAGAGGACGCAGCAAAGCACCTTCACTTTAACACAATGAGCCTTAACTGAGCAGAGCTGGAGTTCAGTTTTTGCTGGAGACAATGAAAATGTTTCGTTTCTTCATGGATTTGAAAAGGTAACCTACTCTACTGGAAAAAGAAGACCTTGTCGGTTTAAAAGTAAACTATATCTAATCTTGATTTTGCTTTCAGGCGAGTTGGAGTACGAAACACTTTTATCCTGCTGGTTTTAGGAAATGTCGCGACTGTATTATGTCTGCATGGTACGTACAACAAACACGTAGACAGGCTTTAATGTCCTATATTCCATATTCAGTGTCTCATTTGTCTTTTTTTTCTCAGGGCAAAGTCTGGACTGTACCAACGACTTTGAGAAGTTTATGTTCTGCCAGTTTGGAGGTGAAAACTGCACAGAATACAATATGACTCTTCAGACCGACGACTTTTATGGGTAAGCGTTCTTCTTTGTGTTAGGATACTGTTGGCAATTAGGGAGTTATTAAGTTTAAGTTTGGTTGGTAGTTTAGATGAGTTACCAGAGGGTTAACATAATTTGCATTTAAACCGAGTGACGCACGCGAGGCCAGAGATAACTTCCAAAGTAGGGCTGGGTGGTATGGACCATTTTAGGGATGCTTGATATTAGATTTTTGGTGATATCCGATATACAGATGTTTCATGTGACTGGGTTTGGCCAATACAGTTGAATGATGAAATGATCATGTGGGTCATGTCTTATCCCTGACTGGTGGAATTGGTATTACAACCACCCCAGGTGCCCCTACATCTTTTTGTAAGCCCTAATTCAGAATATATTTTTCTGTCTCACAGGGAGAAGGGCTGTATTTTCAAACAGTGTGACAATGGCCAGTGCTGTTGCTCTGTGGAAATGGGTGTTTTTATTTCAGGGGATCGTTTTGGAGCGACAGTTTGGAAAGGAGGCAAAAGTATCTCGTCAAAAACCATCAGTGTCACTGACACCAGTAAGTCTAGCACTGTCTCAAATCAAGAATTTAAGTAAAGTATGCAAAACAGGGTGGAGATTTGACCTTGACCTTTTCTGTATTTTTATAGTAAAGCCCAAACCCCCAACAATCGACTCAGTCACTGAATCCAACGGGAACTTTCGAGTAGTTTGGTTGACCAATATGAAGGATTATTTCAGTAAATATCTGACTGGTAACGTGACTTACCACATTAAAGGAGACACACAAAAGGTAGGAGCATAAGCTCAACAAAACACACCATACTTTCTGAGCAGATGAAGACAAAGACTTGGGTATCTGATTAGGCTAAATCATGGTTATTTTAATTTATAGATGTTTTCCCCGGTCCTCATTTTTTTCTTCCAGTACACTGAATATGTCGACCAAACTGCAAATAATGGAAAGAACTACTATGAAATACAAGGACGACTCTTGGAGCCAAGCACAACATATGTGGTCAGTGTAAAAAGCTACACCATGTGGAGCGGGAGGTTCAGTGACAGCAGTAACGAGATGGAATTCACAACCCGTAAGTGTCTCATTTACAGCTTTTTGTCACTTTTTATACTACGAGCCATATACAGTGCCTGGTCAAAAAAAAAGTCACCAACTGGATTTAACTAAGCAAATGGGTACGAGCCTCCTATTGGATGATTACTGCACGTGTGATTATCTTTCAGCTGGCAACAAGTTATTTAACCCCAGCTGATGCAATGAGTAGCTTCTCATTTCTTAAACAACCATGTGGAAAGACACGTCCTGTGGTCGTGGAAAAGATGTTAGTCTGTTTAAGAAGGGTCAAATCATTGGCATGCATCAAGCAGAGAAAACATCTAACGAGATTGCAGAAACTACTAAACTTGGGTTAAGAACTGTCCAACGCATTATTAAAAACTGGAGGGATAGTGGGGAAGCATCGTCTTCAAGAAAGAAATGTGGTCGAAAAAAATCCTGCATGATCGTGATCGGTGATCACTTAAACATTTGACCAAATCCAATTGAAGAAAAACAACAGTAGAACTCAGGGGTATGTTTAATAGTGAAAGTAAGAGCATTTCCACACACACAATGTGAAGGGAACTCAAGGGATTGGGACTGAACAGCTGTGTAGCCTCAAGAATACCACTAAGCAGTAAGGCTTACTGGAAAAAAGGCTTCAGTTTGCGAGGGAGCATAAAGATTGGACTCTGGAGGACTGGAAGAAGGTCATGTGGTCTGATGAGTCCAGATTTACCCTGTTCCAGAGTGATGGGTGCATCAGGGTAAGAAGAGAGGCAGGTGAAGTGATGCACACATCATGCCTAGTGCCTACTGTACAAGCCTGTGGGGGCAGTGCTATGATCTGTGACAAATCTTGTGACATTGCAGAGGCTTATTGAAACAATGCAACAGCAAATTTGTGCTGTAATCAAAGCTAAAGGCAGTTCAATGAAATATTAGAGTGTGTGACCCTGTTTTTTGGTGGCGACTTTTTTTTTGGCCGGGCAGTGTATTTGTTTGAAATAAATCCAAGAGCCAAGACTAGTTTTCCTATATGCAAATTACAACTTGTGTGGAAAAACTAAAAAGAACCTATTACACAATGCAATGTTGTTACAAAAACTGATCTCTGGCTGACTTTGTCCTCACTGCCCTACTTCAGTCCCTGCACTGTGGCATATCATTGAAAAAAACAAGGAAGTATTTCTCCTCATTGTTTAGACAGATGCTAAAACAATCACAGCAAAGATACTTTTATTGTATTCATTACTGTTGCTGAGTGTTTTAGAGAAGCCATTAATGATCTCTCAGCCAAAGTGGACTCACTTTATCTCCTCTTCCTTTCTTCTGCTCCATTTTTATGAGCATGTCCTTATCTGAACTTTAGGGTCGGTCCTCCACAGCAACATTTTCTACAGACAGTACATAAACATGCCTGGTCTTATTATTTTGTTTTGCTTTATTTGTAACTAAACCTGAGTCATTGCCTGTCTTGTTTAAGGAAACCAGCCTTACATGTTTTAATGTCTCTTTGGAAAACTAAAAAACTGACTTCCTGCATGTTTTCTCACAGCAATGTCCTCCAGTACTCTTTTCTTGGTCATCGTCATCAGCCTCAGTGTGACTGCGATCCTCCTCAGCGGAGCCATATATGGTTGTTATGTAAAGTGAGTCATGCTCATGATGTTCTTTCTTTTTTCTCTGTTAGTGAATGACATAAAAATGCTTTCTCTGAAAACTTTAACTCTGTTGTGGTTTTTGTATTTCATGAGTGAAACCATGTTCAGTGATTGTTCTTCTGTGTCCAGGTCCAAAACAAAGTGGTGGGACACTGCTGCCAAATGTTCAAATCCAGATATTCTTCATATACATCCAAGAGAGCAAGAGGTGAGGCTAATGTGATTTAAACTTGGAGATGTTCAGAAAAAGAACAAAATAGTTTAGGTTATTTCACTAAATTAACAAGAAAATTTACAGTAAATAAAATTCTCACAAAATCAGTTTACTTGTCTGTAATTTCAGCTGCAGCCCTTTAAGGTATTCTTTATTGTCAGTGGTTGGGTCACATGTTTTGTTTGTAGGTTCAATACATCTTTGTACATGATGGTTTTACAAAAATGGTGCACCCAGCACTACACATACTTTGTCAGTAACACTGTTCATGCTCTGTTGGCTTACCTTCCATAGTTAAAGCAGTGATCATCAACAGGCAGCCCTGTGGCCACATTAGGTCCACCACAGTTCCCATATGGCTCCCAGAAAATGATCATATTCAGAAAATGGGAGGAGAAAAAATGAGGTTGTAAGTTTTTTTGTACTTGAATCCTTACAGCAATGAAAGTGACCCCATATAATTAGACCGCAACTTTTTATTGTTCAAAATGTTTAATCCATTTTTACAGAAATCTACAAACGTAACTCTCAGCTGCCATGAGGGAAATTTCAACCATATGTATGACTGTATTAGTATCAAAGTCAGTGATGGACATTGTGACAGCCTCTGATAAAGTGTCCAAAATGTCTCAGTTATGGCTGGCAGCACTTTGAATAGTAGAGACTGATCTAACCTTTAGGGGCAAACAATAACAACTACCTTTGTAGAAATTAAAAATGATAAACAGTAATATGTGAAGTAGACCTTAATATTTATTTTATTTAGACCTGGCCCCTAGGCTGTCGAAAACAGTAGCTTGTGTACAAATGTAGTTGATTATCGCTGATTTAAAGTTATAATTTGCAGAATCTTTATATTGATATTTCTAAATAAGATATCCTGTGTTAAGCTTTTTAGTGCTTCAGTTGTTTTCTAAAGTTTTTAGTTTCATTCTTCATTTTTATATGGGCAACAGTCCTGCTGTGGCAGCAGCCATGTAAAGATATGACATTTTAATGTCGTAGTGGACACACTTGTTGACTTCACAAGTTACTTATTTGTTTTCCCGTATGAATCACACCCGGTACCTGCTTTATTACTTTGTATCAGCTATGATAAGGTTCCAAGTGACCTAAACAAATAATTAGATGTGACGTTTAGACACTGCTGACCAATGAATGGTCAAAAGTATTCGTAGTATTGCCACAATGGAAAAGGGTATCACAACAGCTTCTCAAAGATAATTAGTTGAGAAATCTTTCAAAAACTAAAGTAAAGCTGAAAATATTGTAATATAATACTGATTAGTGGTTTTCTTAAGGCTCCACAGCTGTTCAGTCCCAATCCCTTGAGTTCCCTTTGCATTATGTGTGGAAATACTCTTACTTTCACTATTAAACATACCCCTGAGTTCAACTGTTGTTTTTCTTCAATTGGATTTGGCCAAACATCACCGATCACGGTCATTCAGGATTTGTTTTCAACCACACTTCTTCCTTAAAGATGATGGTTCCCCACTATCCTTCCAGTTTTTGATAATACGTTGGACAGTTCTTAACCCGATTTGAGTAGCTTCTGCAATCTCCTTAGATGTTTTCTCTGCTTGGTGCATGCCAATGATTTGACCCTTCTTAAACAGACTGACATCTTTTACACGACCACAGGATGTCTCTTTGGACATGGTTGTTTTAAAAATGAGAAGCTATTCATTGCATCAGTGGGGTTAAATAACTTGTTTCTAGTTGAAAGATAATCATCCATGCAGTAATTATCCAATAGGAGGCTCGTACCTGTTTTCTTAGTTAAATCCAGATGGCGACTTTTTTTTTGGCCAGGCACTGTATATAGTTTCAGATTAATAATTCTGATTGTTGTTTTCTCTTCTTGTTTCAGGTTCTGAAGCCTGTAGCACCAATCATCTCCTCTGTTTCTGTGGAGCCTCTTTCAGATGAAGGCAGACTGTGGTAAGGAAGCAAAATGTCATAGTTTTTAATGTGACACACACTCATTTAACAACACTTCAGCACAGTCTTGTCATTTTGTATATTTGAACTGAAGACAATCGTTAAACTGGCCACATCAATAAAAAGGGGACGAGCCCATTCCTACTGCCACAGACAAAGACAGAAGGCTGAAGATACAGAGTCCGTCTAATATTTTGTTGAAGCTGGGGTATGTAAACCCCCCCCCCCCCCCCCCCATGGTTGTGCTCCCAGCCACTCCCCCTCTCTCTGACTCACAACCAGTCCACTGTGTTTGCATGCCTTTAGCTTCCATCAGCATTATGTCAACGTAATATTTGCAACCACGATAGAGCCACAAACCTCATGCCCCTTCATAAAATCAACATTACATGTACAATCTAAACAACAGCTAAAGCTCATTTAGATATAACCAGCACATATACCTGAGTAGGGGATACAAGAAGAGCACTGTCTCTGATCTGAGCCCTGATCGGCCAAAAAGTGGGTGTCCCTTGCTAGATTTTCCAAAGGCTTTATACGGAGCTAGAAGGGGCACAGATGTCTAATGATGTCTCATGTGGCTACACTAATAAGATGTTGATTGGTAATCATATTGTTTGGGCCAGTGTCTCAAAAAATAAACTTCAAACTGCAGCTTTAACATTGAGCAAAATATTTATGCCTTTAAACTGGCATAACTGTCCCAGAGCAGTGACCAGAGGTGATCACTGATGCTTGTCTTGATCCTGTCATTAGGTTACATTAACAAGTCAATGTTTGCTTACTAAAACGAACACTTTGTACTCAGCTGTTTTCAGGAATCTTCCCATGTATTTGTTTGAGGTTTATAGGTAAGCATTTTCTCTGTTTTATAGGATTAAAGACTCACAGGAC
The DNA here is from genome assembly GCA_037902135.1 of Cetoscarus ocellatus. NCBI lineage: Eukaryota > Metazoa > Chordata > Actinopteri > Labriformes > Labridae > Cetoscarus > Cetoscarus ocellatus. Next base: position 1,778,664 of record JBAMNC010000395.1, on the reverse strand, counting down.
TCGAGCAGTGATAGCCTTCAGCAGAGCAGTGGAATCAGCACAGGCTCCTCTTGTCTCAGTTACGCGAACACAGAACCAGCCAACATTATAGCTGAAGTTCAGGACGCCATCAGCAAAGCCCTCGCCCACATCATCCCTGTCTCACCTCTGACCAATGGCTTGCTCACGGACACAAACAAGGACAGCAGTTTACTCTACACTCCAAACAACCCCTGTGAAGAAGAGGACATGGGCTCTGGATCGTCTGGGTTTCTGAATAAAACCTACTCCATCCTCATACCCAGCTGTCCAGCTCAGAATACAATGGACATGCCTGCGGTCCAGAACACAATGATATGCGAGTCTGTGTACCATCCGAGCGAGGGCATCACTGTGATTTCTACTTACCAACAAACACCAGCATGTCCTCTCATCAATTTACAGTCAGGGGGTTCTTCTGTGATGCCCACAGACCTGTCCTATCAGCCTTGTAATGCTGATTCAGGGAGGTTTTCATTAGCAGAAGACTCCAGTTCGTCCTCCGTCTGTAGTGGCACAAACACAACTCCTTCGTGTGATCCTGTGCCCAGAGTTGAAGCTGAATGCCAGAGCTTTGATAATGAAAACACTGAAAAAGACATGATAAGTGATGAAAATCCTTGCTACAGCTCTGCGCCTTCAGGCTCACGCAGCCTCCCTGTGGTGGATTACAACTACCAGCCATTTCAAAGTCTAGTGGAGCAACCTATTAATGTGCCTTCAGAGAAGAAAGAGGGTGAGAAAGAGGAACATTTAGGCAAAAATCCAGAGAAATCCTCAATCAAGAAACCTCAAACACTCCTAAACCCAGGTGTCGTGTTCCTGATGGACAAAAGTCAGAGTCTCTCTGAGCAGCAGAGACCTTTTCTGTCACTGATCCCAGCTGAGCAGTCGACGACAATAATCACAGACAACGGCTACCAGTGTGTATAGAGACAGGTGTTTATGAACTCATTTTGTTTGACTCTGTTACCCTGGATCCTGAGCACTGTTTATATGTGTATGATAAGAAAGGAGGGGAGTGTTGACACTGCATGTTATTAATATCTTTAACATGACTCGTGTTTTTCCTTCAATGAGGTTAAAAACAGCTGATCAGTAGGGAAATCTATGCTTAAAGCCTTTCTAAAGGCTGTTCCTGGTCTTTTAGTCATGCATTATCTCCCTTATTTTGCACATTAACTTTGTTGCTTATGTTTTGTTGCAAAATATGAATGCACTTTTGGAGTTTGGTGATGTAAGATATGCCGATTTTCCCACTCATTTAGCTAATATCAATACCAACAGAAGTACACATGTTTTTCAAGCTGTAATATTTACACCCCTCTGACACTTCGCTTTCACTAAAAATGTTGCAGAGATGGAATGGAGAGAACAGGTCAATCCCCTTTTGCTTGCTGTCTAGAGGTAGTATCAGAGGTGCAATATTAGGGAGAGGGGGGCATGCGGGATCTCTGCATTTGCTTGTATGTATGAGAAGCATGTTCTGTGTCACAAGCGTCCACTGAGCTTTATTGCAGATGAACAAGATGCACAAGTTTAATATGGTAAATTTAACTGCTGTGAAAGCAGCCAGTTACAAAGACACACCAAGACTATTAATGTATTCTCCAAAACTTTATCAACATCGTAGAGTGCAGCAAAGGCAGCGGGTCAGGACTGCACTAAAGTTCATTTGTCTGTCTATGTGTGAGACACATAAAATACATCTCTAAAAATTATAAAGAAAATATCTCATATTATGTGTTGTTGTTTTTTAATAAAACAAATGGTGTCACATATTCAAACTGGAATTTCAGTAGGCAAAATCCTGAAATTCATTCTTCCTGTATTTACATATGATTATCTGGGTTCCACATGCAAACAGGTATTACCTGTGCAAAAGTTGTTCCTGAACATAACTTAATTATGAGTAAAACATGCTTTGAGATCATGTTCAACCTTCAACTTCCAGTTTGGCCTTTTTGTAGGCTGTACTTTGACTCACTGTATTTTATGTTAAATTTGTTAAAAACTTGTAAAAAAAAAAAAGAACAAAAACAAACCAGTAAGGCTTCCTCTCCCACTCGGATGTGGCATGTTGGGAATGCCACATCCAGGTGGGAGGTTTTCACTGTTTCTAAAGTGATTCTTTCAAGGTTCCCTTTGACCAGAAAATCAAAAATGTTACAATTATTCCTTTAATTTAGGATCTGTCCAGCAAAATTCTTTCATGAATTACTGAACACAAGTCAACAGAATTATGTAACTCAGTACCAAAGAAACAGATATTAAAAGGGTGACAATATAAAAATGAGAAATATGCTCGAACAAAGCTGCTGAAACTCTAATGAGAGAAAAAAAATGTTCTAAAATGAATAAAAAATGATTTGTAAGTGCTTTCAGTTGTAATAAAATTGTCAGATATTTGATATCACAGTATGCAGATTGCTTCTAGTCAACTGGACTGTCTATTTTCTTTATTGTTGTTTAAACTGAGATGAGACATTAACAGCAGTAGTTTAGTCTTTACTTCACATCAGTGGGAGTAACAACTAGTGTTGAGAGCCTGCTGTTCGCTGTGGAGGTAAACAATCCAACACGACCACTTTGTCTATAAATAGCTAAGTTCAATCCACATTACTGTTCCATCAAAGTACTGAATGGGCGGAGGGTCAGATTTAATATGTGTGCGTTAGTCACAAAATAAAAAAAAGCTGTTAAAAGTAATTTTGTGTAAAGTTGAAAGACTTAACATTTACAGCAATATTAATTACAAAAGGCTCAAAGGTGCGCTCTCAAAGCACTTCTACCGTTTGTCATTTCATGCAAAAAAGAGGCGTAAACTACAGGACATCAGTTTATCATGGAATTACCTCTATTTTTGCATGCATACCAAATAATTGCCTCCACCAATGGGGTTATGTTTTTGCTGACAACTGCGTAATTGTGTTTGTTTGTCCCTCTGTCTGTTAGCACGATTACTCATAAAGTTCTCACCAAATTTCGGTATATTTTTTCAGGGAATGTTGATCATGGTTAATCAAGTGATTTTGGAAGTGATCTGAAAATGGACGCATATCTTTATTACAATTTTTTTTATAAGGATTTGTTTAAATTGTGCCAGAGGGCAGTTTTCCACATTTTTCATCATAGTTCAGCCAAATGCCTTGGTAGAGGTTTGAGCTCTTTTTCATGTTTTCTCCATATTTACAGTTTTTTGACATGTGAAACAAACTTGTGAGTCACACAGAGGGGGCTGCTGTGTGTAGCCAGAACGGCTGTCGGTCACCCACCCCTAACATAAATTTAAGAGATTGTACCAGAGTGGTAAATTGTAGAGAAATCTGTTTTTGTCAGTGTGGCAAACCTAATAATGCTGAGATCAGAGGTTTTCAAAATCAACAATGGCTTAAGTGCATACAGTGCAAAAAATAGGAAAATAACAAAAACATATATTTTCATATTTGGAGAAAAATGTCATTTTCCTTGAATTTTTGCACTCTTTTAAATATTCTTATGTAATTGCCACTGAAATGGTTGATGTTTTGAGTGCCATGAGGGGACAAAAACATGTTTTTTTTCGTGACTGTTTTCTTGATATGGGAGTTGAAGGGTTAAACATATGATCCATTGTTTTAGCTGGGCTATAGGTATTTATTATTAAATATTTTTGTGTCAAAATTAGTTATTATTTCTTGGCTTCCTTGCGAAGAATTCATGAGAACTTACGAAATTGATGTACGTGCTTTTGGCCGGTCAGTACCAGGCTGTGTTGTTGTCATCCAGGGTTGTGTAATAATTAACTTCCTCATTTCTTTTCACTGGAACTGCCTCTGCACCTCCACAGAAACACGTCAGTGTGGCTCAGCAGGCAAGACTTGTTACTTCGCTGAGGAGGTTATGTTTTTGTCGGCGTTGGTTAGTCTGTCTGTCTGTCTGTTGAACTTAAAAACTTGAAAAGTTATGGACGGATGAAATTGTCAGGAAATGTGTGGAATGGGATAAGAAAGAAATGATTAGATTTTGGGACTGATCCAGATCACCATCCGGATACAGGAATTTTTTAAAGGATTGTTTAATATTGCCAGATAGGACCATTTTCGCCAAAGTGGACTGAAGCCACAGAGAAACACTAATAAGACATGAGTACAGAGTTACAGGTGCCAGACCTTGATGATACAAAGCATGGACAAGAACCTTCAGCTCAGCTCTTTACAGTAAATGTCTGAGTTTGGCAATATTGTGAAAACAACCCAAAGAGGAGCAAACTTCACCACTTCCTCACTACAGATGTGACGCCTGAAACCAATAAAGAAAAAACACTGTGCACCACATCTGGTAAATCATCCAAGAGTAGAATAAGGCCCCATGTTTAGCTGTGTTCAACTGCAAAAATAAATGTTGTCATGTAAGTTTTAAACTGTGGTAAAATAGTATCCAATTTTGAAGCATTCAACAAACAAGAAAAGGCCTATGACAGTCCAGAGTCCCGGGGACAACACAGGACAAGGTTGACGGGATGCACAGGTAATACCTAAAGGTTCAGACCATGAAAAAATTCTGTCTGACAAAGCAGAGGAAACCAGTCAAGGACTTTCTCAGAGACACCCTCTGTCTGAGGACTGTGGAGTATGTGAGCTGTGTTTGAATCCATGAAACAAACTCCAGGCTCATAAAAGGAACTCTGAGCATACTGAGACATGCTTACATAAATAGGTAATTTTTAGTGTCACTTTTATGAATGTTGTACATAAGAGTATTATAAATTATTCACCTAAAAGTTGACATTATTACACAATACACTCTGGCTGATGTGAAATGGTTTCACATTTTAACTTGGCTGTTATTTTGAATCTTGAGAGGAAACATACATAAAAACTGGTAAAATGCTGTGTCTGTAACAAGCAAACTGATTGTCAGAACAGTCTGTCATCATTCGGGGTTGTGTAAGAACTTCCTTATTCTGTATATTCATGATACATTATGTAAAATGAGACAAAAAAGAAGTGAAGACAGCAAACTTTGCACTGATAAATATTAAACGGAGGGCTGAGGGGCATCTAATGAAAATATAAGAATAAAACAAATCTTCAAAATAATTTCATGATCTGTAATGTAACACTGAGTCTTTATGTCTGAACTATCTGTGAGTACTGTACTATACAGAAGGAGCTGAAACTTGTAATCAGTATTGATTAAAATGATATTGGTTCTTTTGGGGGGCATGAGGTGATGTCAGGTGCTGTATGTTGAAGTCTTTTTAAAAAAATATTCTTTGTCATAATTCAGTGACAGATGCATTCACATCTATAAATTTTTGTTTACCTTGCCCAGTAAAGCCACTACGATGTAATGTAAAGTTATTGTTTTAGCACTCTATTGGCGAGGACACCCTTTGGCACCTGTAGGGGAAAAATCCAAGCACCATGTCAAATTAATATGAACTTAAAGAACATAAAAATGATTTCAAGTAATGCTCAAACAAAGCTGGTTACAGAAGATACATGTTTGAAAATGAATAAGTTGGACCCTAATTTGTTTTTTACTTTGTATTGTAATAAATCACAACAGAAATGAATTGGTTTTATAAGGTAGGTTTTGTTCAAGAAGAACATCTGAATTTGAGGCTGTGAGGAGAGTTTCTTGAGGACAGTGATAATGTATGTAAAAGAAGATAGATTTCCATGAAAAGCAGCTCTTCTGCTACATACAGTGTTACTCCTGCCTCCATCTAGTGGTCTATTAAAAAACTGACACAACAAAACCCTTTCATTAATGAACGTTTACTTTGTATTAATTTGACTCCATTGTGAACTGGTTTGACATGGTTATCTAATCCAGACCACTTGAAGACAATGTCAGTATAGAAGAAGCTTTTTTTTTAAACAGCGTAACAATCTTGTCCTCTGTCTTTTTGTCCCTCTATTTCGATAAGCTTTATTCAGATCTATAGGTGGTTTTAGACCTTTAGCAGTGATCTGAAGCCCCCTTATCTTATATTCCAGCATTCCTAATATTTGTCTTGTGGGGCATCACATCAGCACAGATTTTCAAAGCTGAAATAAAACTTTGAAAAATCTGAATTTCACTTGTCAGGTAGCATGACTGAAAAAATGCAGTGATAATCAGTGCACCAAAGCTTATATTAGGTAAGAGGTGGGTTATATCCAGGACTGGTCACCAGCAAATCACAGGGCTGACATAGAGAGACAAACAGCTTTTCAAAATGATCTTATAAGCAATTTGTAGTCACTAAATAACAATTACAAAAAACATTTAAATTAATTTGATTTGTAAAAACAGCATATTTCATCTTAACCTTGCAGTGCAGATGGATCAGTCTGATTCAACGTCTGTAATCAGACTGATCCATCTTGCCAGGGCACAATCTACAAATCCACAAGAAGTGGGAGCGTTTTGTCCTTTACCCCGCAGCAGAAGTGCACACCGACTACATTATCTGATTTGTCCATGATAAATGTGACTGAAGGAATGATCATCCAGTCACCTGCTGGATTTGCTTCTAAAGGTTTCCCTCTCTGACATGTTATTGTTTTCTTATTTTAAAAAAAATCATATTTAGTGTAGCCGAGCGTTCTGGGTTCGCCTAACTGTATACTGGTTTATAATAAAATAATAAACGCCAGGAGCCAGAGTGAACGTCAGCCTTAAGCTTCCACGTTTTTAATCAGAGAACCCCCAAAACAGCACCACCGTGCGCCAACTTTACGGCACCTCTAAGGGAACTCCCCAGGGACATAATACCAAAAAGCAATAGCCTAAATCAAACACAGGACAGTCTGTTACATACGTCCCCCCCTTGGTTAGAAACGTCCCCGTTTCACATAAAGAGAGAAAACAAACTATCCAAAACAGTCCATAAACAAAACAGAACTCCTCCCAGTATATGAAAACAGTGCAGAAAACCAAACATATATACATATAGTCAGACAATAAACTCAACAGCATACCCAACATCTGACATGAACATTCAACAGTCCACTCAAAACTTCATAAAGTCCTGGAGATGAGAGGGCGGCCGCAACACCCGTCCTCTGCGAGACCGCCCAGGTTCCACTCCTGAAAACCCCCCATACAGGTCAGTGTCCAAGTCCACCGCCCCCAGTCTTTCCAAAGCAGGAGGGGACAAAGGCGCCTGGGAGATCTCCGATGAGACTGGAGAAGCCTGAAGGGTAGGAGGAGAGCCAACAGCAGCCTGTGAAGATAGCGGCAGCGTATACTTTTTCAGTCTGTCGTGATGAACCATTTGTGCCCTCTCCAAGGAGTCCAGCGGATTAATGATGCGATAAGTGAGTGCAGCTTCCCCTCCTGATGCCAGCACCTCCACAACCTGATATGGGCCCTTCCAATGTGGCGCCAGCTTCGTACGGCTCTCTGTGGGGTTACTCAGCCACACCAACATACCCATCTCATAGGCACTGTGGCACACTTTATTGTCATAATACAGTTTTTGTCTCTCAAAAGCCTCTGCAGAATTTAGCCTGGCGGCTGCAAAGGCCCTCTCCAGTCTTTCCACCATAGCAGACACATATCCAGGAAGCGAAAGGGCATTTCTGGAACCCAAAACACCACCTGGGAGCAACACGTCTGCCGGGACACGCGCCTCACGACCATGCATGAGGCAGAAGGGGGAAAAGCGGGTGCTGGCATGCCGGGAGGTATTGTACGCAAAAGCAACCTGTTTCACATACTGGTCCCACTCGCCCCCATGAGACAGTAACATCTTGGCCAGCTGGTCAATCAAAGTCCGGTTATGGCGTTCCACCATGCCATCAGACTTCGGATTATAAGCCGTGGTGCGTGTCTTCTTGATCCCCAACATCTGACAGAGGCCCTGGATCACCTCTGCCTCAAACTGACGGCCCTAGTCACTATGCAGGATCTCAGGCACACCATGCACCAGGACATAGTCTTCAAACAGGCAACATGCCACAGTCTGGGCAGTCTGGTTGGGCAGAGCATACAGGTTGACAAACTTTGTGAAATAGTCCTCCACCACTAGGATATAGCGATTCCCCCGTGATGTAATGGGCAACTCTAAGATGTCAGCTGCAACTCTCTGCAGTGGGCGGACAACTTGGGAGCCCCCCATAGGAGCTTTCTGCTTAGGGACCAGGGCCCGACGTGTCTGGCAAGCCCTGCATTGCTCACACCACTGTCTTATGTCCCTCAGCATGAAGGGCCAGTAGCAGGACTGCCTGGCCTTCTCCCACACACGCTCAGCAGAAAAGTGCGCTGCCGTTGGCCCCCCATGCAGACTTTGAAGCAGTTCTGGGACCAAGGAAGAAGGAATCACCACCTGCACCTGCTTTCCACCAGATGATGAAGATGACACACTCCTACACAGCAGTCCGTCCACCACCGACAGGCGACTGTACTCAGACCAAAGTTTCCTAAGGCAACCTGAGGCACTCCCCAGGCGGTTTCGGGGTGGCCATGACACACCCTGCTCCACCCACATCAGCACCTCTTGAATGTCCGGATCATCACGCTGTAAGGACTGCAACTCTGAGGCCGCGCAGCAAAGTGCGTAAGCAGGCTGTTGACCGATTTCCCCCAAGGAGGCAGGTGGGCAGTCCACTGAGCCCACCACAGTCGCAACAGCCATGGCAGCTGTCAGGCCCCCCAGGTCTGGGGAAAGAGGACGACGGGACAGCGCATCCGCACTCTTATGGCTGGAGCCATCTTTATGAACTATAGTCCAGTTGAAAGGGTCCAGTTCCAGGATCCAGCCGCCCCTCCTTCCAGTGGGGTCATTGTCAATGGCCATGCTTCGAAGCCCCAGCAGTGGGCGATGATCAGTGATGACAGTGAAAGCAGACAGACCCACATAATGTTTAAACTCACGCACAGCCCACACAACAGCCCACAGCTCTCTATCAAAGGTGGACCACCGTTTCTGTGCATGCGTGAGAGCTTGGCTGGCATACGCCACAACCCGCTCCAGACCATCCACGTCCTGTGCTAACACAGCCCCCACCGAGTCCTTTGAAGCATCAGTGTAGACCTTGAATGGCAGGGCAAAGTTGGGCAATGTGACCACTGGAGAGGATGTGAGCACCTGCTTGAGATAAGAGAAAGCCGCCTCACACTCAACAGTCCATTAAAAAGGCACATTCTTTCCTGCCAGGCGGTTCAAGGGGGCCGCACACTGGGAAAAACTCTTCACAAACCGCCTGTAATATGAACAAAGACCCACAAAGGCCCTGACTTCAGCAGGGGTGCTGGGTGTAGGCCAGGTTCTCACTTTCTCTGTGTTGCGGGGATCAGACTGGAGGCCCATTCCGGAGATCACATGGCCCAGAAACACCACATGATCCCTGGCAAAATGGCACTTTCGTGGGTTGAGCATCAGGCCCGCAGACTTTATCCTGGATAGCACCTCCTCCAGATGTATGAGGTGGTCCTCAAAGGTGCGGCTGTAAATCAAAATGTCGTCCAGGTACACCATACAGATGTGCCAAGGCAGGCCCCTCAGGACAAGTTCCATCATACGTTGGAAGGTGGCAGGGGAATTAGTCAGGCCCATTGGCATGGCCCTCCACTGGTACAACCCCCGACCTGTAGTGAAGGCTGTTTTCTCACGGTCCTCTTCAGCCACCTCCACCTGCCAGTGTCCATTGGAGAAGTCAAGGGTGCTAAACCAGCACGAGCCAGCCAAGGCGTCAAGGCTGTCATCCACGCGTGGTAGAGGATGAGAGTCTCTGATGGTCACAGCGTTGAGACGGCGATAATCAATGCAAAATCGCCATTCCCCCCCTTTCTTTTTAACTAGAACCACCGGAGATGCCCAAGGGCTGCAGCTCTCCTCCACCACACCATCAGCCAGAAGTCCAGCCATCTGTCGCTCGATCTCCATGCGTTTCTCTGGAGACGCCCGATAGGCGCGCTGCTTGACAGGGGGGTGGTTACCAGTCCGAATGTGATGTTTAACCAGCGTGCACCTCCCCGTATTTCTGCCACACAGACTGAAGACAGCACTGAATTTCTGCAGCAGAGCTGTCAGCTCCGCCCTCTGCTCCGAGGTGCCACATGACCCCTCCAAAGAAACCGGGGGGGTGTCGGATGATGACAGGTTGGCCTCAACATGATGGCCAAGGGGTGTAATGTCTGTCTCCTCCACAGGGTAAAACTCACCCAGGTGTAGGCCCTGTTTGAGTTCGACAGCTCTCCCTGTGGGATTAAGGATACGAGCCACAGTCACACCATCTTTCGCCCTAGTCAGCGTGTGAGCCACAACCAGTCCTGTCGTCTCAGGGACGTTAGGCTCCATATAGCCATCGAAGCCTTCAGCAGGAAAACTCGCCCTGAGGGAGGAAACACTTTAGCAGACACTACAGACTCACTGAGGGGGGGTATGGTCATAGCCTCAGCCAGAGACACATTGCAGCAACCAGGAACAATTTCTTCACTGCGAAGCAGCGGCACACCAATGTCCCATAACTGCAACACTCCCCGCCCCAAGTCCAGCAGAGCCCGATGTTCAGTCAGAAAATCCAAGCCGAGCAGCACAGCCTGTGTAGATTCTCGCAGCACGTAGAACGTGTGTTGCCAGGAGGTAGGGCCCAGGCAAAAGGTAACTGACATGGAGCCTAGCGTGTCTAACATCTGTCCATTAACTGCTCTAGAGTCGACAAAGTTCTTCTTCAGGGGCCTGCTGCGTAGACCAGGGACAGACATGCGAAACGTTTCACTGACCAAAGACACAGCAGCCCCAGAGTCCACCAGCATAGACACCTCTGTGCCCTCTACCACCCCTCTAACATAGGATGTAGGGCGGCTGCTGTAGTCTTCATTCACTGGGTACTCAGAAAAGTCATTATGTAACAGGCCCAGGGATGTAGCTGCTGATGACTGGGCCTCGACACCAGCTACTGACCGTTTCCCTGATGGCCATTCTCTGCGTGATGCTGCTGCGGGAGGAATCGCACGCCACGCCTCTTTTGTTCGTCATCACGTCTGGAGCGCCATGAGGGGCTGGGGCTCCTACCTCTTTGCTGCCCCGAAGTAAAGAACACAGGGGGATCCCCATGGTGGCCTCGTGGCTGAAACCTGTCCTGAAGATGAAGAGGACCCCGGTCAGGAGAGCGGCCATGTCGTCCATCACGAGCGCCCCTCGATTGGCACCCCCACTCTCCACAGCTACAGCCACAACGTCCTCCAGACGGGGACTGGAAACCCCGCTGTCTTCTATCAGCAGCCCCAGCCTTCAGCTTTTGATTCTCATCACAAATGTCCATCATCTCCACTCTCATGTAGCACATCTCCTTAGTCAGTTTATCAATAGCTTTCTGTAGTTTATCAGTCACGGATACAGAGTGCACTGCAGGGGCCCCCGTAGACAACTGAGCGGCTGAATACGTACTCACACAGTCTCTCTGAAGAGCCTCCCTGGCATTCTCACATTGCTCAGAAATAGTCAGGGCCTCCTCCATATCCGTCGCACCTTGCTCAAGGCACTTAGCTCTCAACATCGGGTCCAGACCGGCTAGGAAACGACGAAACCTCTCCTCCCTCAGTGCGACAGCGCCATAATCCGGGAACGCCTCCGCCACCAGCCGGCTCAGATCTGCAGCATACACCTCCAAACTTTCTCCAGGTGCGCCGACAGGCTGGCTCTGAAGCGGTCCATAAACTGTCTCTGTCCAAAAGCTGATCCAAGTCTCTCTTTCACAGCAGTATAGTCCGATTTAACAGCATTTGGAAAGCTGTCCCACAGCAGGAAGGCAGACCCGCACAGCCATGTAGGGAGAATCCTCACCAACTCCCCGCCGTAATCACCGCTGCTGCCCACCGTCGCTCTGACGGCCACTTCCAGCTGTCTGACCCAGGCGAGGAAACTCTGGCTACCGTCACCAGCAAAGGGAGCAGGGAGGTCAACACCCACATCCCTGCAGGGCGAGCGGGCAAAATATTTCCCTGAGGGCTTCAGAGGATCTTCGTCACCACACCACATGTTGGCCACGTAGCGCCGAACCGCGGCGAGACACAACGGATAAGTAGACTGGCTATACTGGGGAAGCTAAGCTAAGAAAACAACCACCGCTGCCACCAATGTAGCCGAGCGTTCTGGGTTCGCCTAACTGTATACTGGTTTATAATAAAATAATAAACGCCAGGAGCCAGAGTGAACGTCAGCCTTAAGCTTCCACGTTTTTAATCAGAGAACCCCCAAAACAGCACCACCGTGCGCCAACTTTACGGCACCTCTAAGGGAACTCCCCAGGGACATAATACCAAAAAGCAATAGCCTAAATCAAACACAGGATAGTCTGTTACATTAGTAAAAAATCAAAGTGAATGGGTGAGCCATGTCTTTCAGAACATGACCAGTACTCTGGAGGTAATGTGTGTTTCTGCCCTGCATAGTCTGAGAGACTCAAATGTTCCACTGTACAAGAGCAAGATTACACAGACACGTCTACTTTTGCTTAATATCTGAAATCTTAATTTTAACATTTAAACAAATGTATTTGTCCTTCTCTAGATAAAATTTAGTCGAACTCTCAAAATTTCTATTTTTGTCAATTTCTGCCATATTTATAAGACATAGAAATAAATTAAAAAAACAGTTTATCTCCAACTACTGGTACACACATGCACAAAAAGTAAAAATGCATAAAAGAAATGTAGAAATATATACAACAAGAAGTACAAAAATGTAATGTGCAAAGATGTGAATTAAAAATGGACTACAAATATGCATAGGCTAAAATAAATATTAATAAGACTGTTAACTCAGATAAAACATATTGATGAGTTTAGTTGAAGTTTTTTGTTCAATTTTGATTTCTTTAACCCTGCACAGCTCTGCATGTTTTTTTTTTTAAATTTTCAGTCAATAATTTAATCATTTTCATGACCTGTTTAATTTTGTATTATATCAAGGCAGTTGCTTTGACAATGTAAATCCACGTCATCCCATGACAACGCTTTTTGAACTGGAGGAAGTAAAGCATGCTGCTCTTACTGCCAAACACAAAAACATTAACTTGTTATTTTGGACTGTGGACAGCAAATGTCCATAAATCACTTTAAAGAGTTGTTGTTTTAAGGGAATTCCCCTCTCCTACATGATCATTCTTGTTTGTTTCTAAGAGTGAGAGTGGGGTTGGTGATTAACAGACTTTTTTAAAGAGAGTGGCACACTGCACTGTTTCTTTTGACATGTTTCTGTTTTTGTGTTGTTAAGACAGACTACAGGCAACTTTAGAAGACTTGAACCTCCAGGAATATCTCATGTTTTTCTTTTTTCTTTTTTGTGGTTTTAGTAGAGTCAATAGAAGCATTGTCAGTCACAGTAGATTAGAGAAAGGTGATTATAAAACCTTGAATAATTCTCTCTTACCTGGTAAAAGTTGAGTCCCGGTCTCATACATGTATTCCACTCTCTCTATCCCTCATGGACTCATCAACTCATAAACAGAGCGGCATGATGCATGTGTGCCTGCTCCCTTGGGTATTTTATTGGTCTGAGCACAAAAAAAGGTGTCAGTTGATTGGTCAAAACTACAAATGAAAACAACATTATAATAACCTTATGATTTTGTAACGGGAAAATATTTAAAGTGTATTATTGCATTCAAATATCCATCAGTAAAGTAAAGCTCGTCATCTCTCAATCATTCAGAGTGGGTCAGCTGCACAAGTGGGCAGGCCAGACCCTCCCATGACTCCACCCCAGTTTCTGGACAGATACAACATAACCTCACCTAAAAGTAATTTCCTATACCTTAAATAAGAGATGATCAACCTTAAAGAACTTCCATTTTGTAACTTAAAGTGTTCCCAAGAGCACAAACCTCCACCAAGACATTTCTGACATTATTCTGCAAGTTACTGTCAAAAATGTGGAAACTGCCCTGTATCACACTGTTTAAAAATCACTGAAAAAATTCCTGGATCTGCATCCAGATTCTGATCTCCATCAAAATCTGATCACTTGTCCCTTGTGCCATAACTCACATTCAATGAAAATGTCATCCACATTTGTTGAGAACTTATTGAGTTGTTAGCAAAAATGTGTAAAACTGTCCAATCTAGCAATTTCAACAACACCTTTAAGAAAAATCCTGGATCCACATCCAGATTTGGATCACCACCAAAATCTTTAAAGTTTGTCCTTGGTCCATTTCTGACCTATCCTGAAAATTACATTCATAACTTTGTTCCTGTTAACAAAATAGCAAATGCCAGCAAAAACATAACCTCCTTGGCAGAGGGTAAAAAAGTCATATTGTCATTGTTGTTTTATAAATTAACTTTGTATACATTGCATAACATATTTACTTTAGTGCACAGTGTCCAGGTTGTTGTACAGTTAAAAAACATTTAAATAGAATATTTTTCTTAATTCAGTGGATTTTAGTTTTTCTTAGTCATTCTGGGTTAATAAGAAACTTTTATTTCAAACATGAATGTTTTAAATCACCAGATTTGATCACTAAAAGTCTTCATCACTGCCTTCGCATGGTAGGTGTCTAATGTCAGAGCTAAATCACAAAGTTCTGTAATATGAACTCAATTTAAAAGAGGTTTTAATGTCTGAGTCCAGAGTCTGTCAAAACTCAGTGAGTAGATGGTTAAAATGATGAATTACAGAAAGAGCTCAGAGATGACTTCCTGTAAATGGAGCAGCCACAATGAGGAGGAGGACTCTCACACCTGTGAAGTCTCTGATTGGACAAATCCAGTGTAGGAGGAACATCTGAATAAATCTCAGCTCCTCAGAAATTCACGCTCACAGTGGAAACTCCTGTGAAGCATTGATTCTGCATACCTGTGCGCACACCTGGAACTCAGACTGCAGCATGCAGCAGGGCCGTCAGAGGCTGAGGCCATGGCTGGAGGAGCAGATTCAGTCTGGGAGGTATCCAGGAGTCAGCTGGCTGGACCAGGTCGATCTCTCAGTATCACACTCCTCTAATACACACACACTGGTGACAATTTATCCTCTTTAATCAATTTTTTTCTCACAGTCTGCACGAATCTTCCAAATCCCATGGAAACATGCAGCTCGTCATGGCTGGAGTATTGACCGAGATGCTACACTCTTCAGGAGCTGGGCCAGAATAGAAAAGAATAGAATAGAATAAACTTTTATTGGTCCCACATGGGGAAATTGCAGTGTTACAGCAGCAAAGGGGACAGCAAAAATAAATTAAAAAAATAGACAGTATAAAAAAGCAGTATGTAAATTATTAAAATATACATAAAACTGGACATATAAAAACTAAAAAAACAACACTATAAGAAATGTTCACACATCCACAAAGTAATTGCACATGGGAATATTGCACATTGCTGGAGAATTGCACAGTTTAGCGTGAGTTTGTGTGTATGGTCTACTGGGAGTAGTGTTGGTTGTAAAGTCTAACAGCAGCAGGCAGGAAGGACCTGCAGTAACGCTCCTTCGCACACTTCAGGTGACGCAGTCTGTCCCTGAAGGAACTGCACAGGGCTGTCAGAGTGTCCTGCAGGGGGTGGGAGTCCCCCTCCAGCATGAATGCAGCTTCACCAGCATCCTACTTTCTCCCACCACCTGCACTGAGTCCAGGGGGCTCCCCAGGACTGAGCTGGCCTTCCTGATCAGTCTGTCCAGTCTGTTTCTGTCTGCAGCTGAGATGCTGCTGCCCCAGCAGACCACTCCATAGAAGATGGCTGATGCCACCACAGAGTCAAAAAAGGTCCTCAGGAGCGCTCCCTGCACTTCAAAAGACCTCAGTCTCCTCAGCAGGTAGAGTCTGCTCTGGACCTTTCTGTAAAGAGCACTTGTGTGGTCCAATCAGTCCAGTCTATTGTTCAGGTGAGGGGAGTCCACTATGTCAATGTCCAAACCCTGGATGTTCACCGGTGCTGGGGGTGAGAGTCTACGTCTATGGAAGTCTACCACCATCTCTTTGGCCTTCCCCACGTTGATCTGGAGGTGGTACTGCTGGCACCAGTCCACAAAGTCCTGGGTCAGACCTCTGTACTCCCAGTCATCCTCATCAGTGATGAAGCTGACGATTACAGAGCTGTCAGAGAACTTCTGCAGGTGGCAGCTGGCTGACCTGTACATGAAGTCCACAGTGTACAGTGTGAAGAGGAACGGAGCCAGGACCGTTCCCTGCGGGGCCCCTGTACTACAGACCACCATGTCAGATTCACAGTCCTGTGCCCTCACATACTGTGGTCGGTTTGTGAGGTAGTCCTGGAAGAGCCGGGGAAGCGAAAAAAATAGGACAGCAAGAAAATAAATGAAACACACCAGATGGACTGTTTCACATATCAGCGGGATGTATTTCAAGTCCATTTGGGCAGCATCCCACAGAAAGTGAATGGGAAGGGCAGAAATTTTTCTGAAAAACTAAAAAAAAGTGACTGAACAAATATTTTGTTTATCTCATTCATCACAGGCCAGTCAGAGGCTTACAGTCATTTCTGACTTTCAGCACAATTAATCCACAGTGTAGCTTCTGCGTCGTTGTCCTTAACAGACGCTGAAACCCTGGTCATTTCCTGACTTGGTTCAAATGTTCAGCTTGAAGCTTTGCAGGATGGATCTGTCTGGTGACAGACTTATGAAACACCTGCAAGAAAGATCTGTAATGTGGCAGTTATATTGTACTTGTGTAAAAGCACAGTTAGTTTGATTAAAAGTTCATCAAGTAGAAGTAAAATTACTGGTCTCTGAAAGTACTGGAGTAAAAGTAATTCCTTTAAAGTCTGCCCAAAACACCGAGTATTAGGTACTCACTTTATCTGACAAGGTGGAGTTGAAAAGTGGTGTTTCCCTCATGTGCAGTGCAAAAACAAAATCATATGAAACTCCAATCATGTTGCATCATTGAAGAAGCACCTTTGAAATTAGATACAATGCTTTGGCACATTTTGGATATAAAGTTCAGGAGTGGTCAGTAACTAATTACTAATTTAGCTTCACTGTATAGCTTTACTTTTATGTGTGCTTGAACTTTTCTGAGAAGCTTTTGGGATGATTTTTTGTACTTGAGTTATTGTGATTGAGTTAGTCATACCTAACACACCAGGTTAAAATATTTCACCAGTCCACCTGGGAAAGAGCCCATAGAAAGTGTTAGGGGTGGGAAGAACCTTTCAAAAGCATGCGTGACGGGAGAGTGGATGATCGTCCTGTCAATCATATTCATTATCGGCCATTTAGATAATGAAGTAGGAAGACACAACTGCTGTTGTGTAAAATACAAAACGTAAGCCACTACATAGAACAAACTTTCGGCAAAGCATGGTGGTCAAGATCTAATACAACTGCCACTGAAGCTGTTAGCTAATAATAATATATATATATGTATGTAATATAAATGCTAATAATAATCATCTCTGCACAAACAATGACTTCCTGCTGACGTCTGGATCTTAGCTCACATGTCTTCCTGCTTTAAAGGACACCGAGTAGGCCATGTTGTTTTAGGCCGCTCACAAGGCCCAGTTACCTCAACATCTAAGTTCCAAATGCTTTCATTTCATCCTTGATTCAGAATTTACATTTTAAATACCTTAAAGGGATCGTTCAGTAATTTTGAAGTGAGGTTGTATGAGCTCCAGTACTTAGTGGCTGGGCCACTAAGTACCTTAGATGCAGTAGAACATTCTCTCCTCTCCCTCAGTAAGCCACAGTCTGTAAGAGTCTGTTACGCAGATATAGCCGCAAACAGGGAAGTACAAAGGGTATTTTCACCACCTACAAGAACTCCCATCAAAAAATAATACCACAGTTTAGGAGTACGCTACCTATGCATGTTTTAAAGTGCATTAACTTTTTGGAAATATAAAGTTTATCTGGAACTAACCGACTCACGTCACGTATTCCTCCACGCAGCACTTCCGCGAGCCGCTGAATTACTCCGCCTCCCTCTCAGCTGATGTAAAAATAACAAGCAAGCGGCTTCAGGCGCTGGTTGTAGCCTCATGTAACTCTTATCAGGCATTGCAATTCTTTTGTTCTGACTCTTTGCGGTGTGAGGAAGAAACAATGTAGGAAATTAAAAACAAGTGATTATGGCAGCGGCGATGAAGTTCCATTCACTTTGGAGCCAAGAGGGTATCTGTATGTTCACAGAAGAAGAACTGCTGCAGATGGAGACCGAACAGGCCGAAAGAAACAGAGAGGAAACATCGATGGAAACTGGAGGTCAAGAAAGAGTCACAAATACACAGTGGTGCGAATGTATGAACTGCGACTCAATGCCCACAGACCGGGAGTGCTGCTGCTGCTACGAGTGGACCTTGGTTACAGACCGACTTCAGGATCTGTCTTGAGTCAGAGGATACCGGTGAATCTCACACCGTCTGCATAACTCATCATACAGATTTTCCTGCCCTTCTGAATCCAGGAGTATTGTGGACATTCTTCAATTTCCCGAAGATAAACTGGAAAGAAACGTCCCAAACCTGAAGAACCTAATGACAGTTTATCCTCAAAGTAAGTAATAATGATCTGTCAGAGACAAACACGCAGAGTAGAGGAGGCTGTTTACCGTACAATTGCAGACTACTTGTGTGTGTGTCTCTCTCTCTCTCTCTCTCTCTCATACACATGCAGGGCTTGAAGCAGGAAAAAATCCTGTGCCTGAATTTTTTTTTCCGGGGGGGGAATAAATGAAATATGAGCAGTTCACCAAAAAAACAAAACAAAAACACATTAGTTACTATATGTGGCCGGGCCATTGTGAACTAAGGCGACCAGAGTTTTAAAATGGAATCCGGGGACATTTACAACTTGGCGATAAAAATTAATTGAAAGTTAATAAGATCAAATTAAGAAACTGGGACAGTTACAGTTATATATATTAAATATATTTGTTCATTCATTCATTTTCTATGCCGCTTATCCCTTTCAGGGTTGCTGATATATATATGTATATATATATATATATATATATATATATATATATATATATATATATATATATGAAAAGCGTGTTTTGATTTTAATCTACATTACATTTTAATTTCAGTGACATTTTTTCTTTTTTTCTCTTAATTTACTTATTTAACATCCTTTTGTTTGGAGGTGGAAAATCCTTTTCTTCATACAGAAGTAAAGGGAGGGGCTACTGTTATTTATAACTCTGTTATCACTAAACAGTCTGTCTAACCTTGATTTTTGTAACCAAACAGACAAAGTCAGGCTTTTATCTGTTTTATGTTGATCCTCTTCAGCTTTATTATGGTGAAAACAGTAACAGCCATTTAGAAATAAATTTAATACTGGCCATAAGGATTTTGTTTTTGGTGGAATCATCATTTTTGACCCTCTTTTTAGAGTAAAATTTACATTTGTGTTTAGAGTGGGAGAAAATAATTTGTGTAATTCTGAGTTGAGTTTATATTGGTAGTAGAGTGAGCATCAGATCCCTCCTGAGTTTGGGGGCACAAAAAGCCCAAATGAGCAACTGCACTTTTGGAACAAGCCCAAAAAAAATGCAACTCACAACTGCACAAATTTACAAGCAACTTTTCAAAAAAGAAGCCCAAATCGCTTATAATAAGCAGACCTGGCAACTATGGCTCCTGCGTAGTTGTGCATGTGCCACATGAACATGTTTGGGGGTTGTGCCGGGTTGACTCGTGCGGGCACGGTAACCAGGAAGTGGGGGTGAGGAAAGGACAAACTACCTACCGCACTCATGTCTTGCTTTGTTGTGGTGAGCTGGGTGATAATCATGGGGGAGCCACACAGACAGAAAGGCAAGCCCAAAGTCACTTATAATAAGCGCACTTGGCAACACTGAAATTACTATTGTCCCAGTCTGCGCGCAACCTGCTCCATCACACTTTCTGCTTCCTACACGGCTATAGCAATAACTTTTGTTCTTGTAGACGCAAATTAGAAAAACACTGAAATCGGGGACAGCCTTTAACAGGGACAGGTTATCCAAAACAGGGACTGTCCCCAGAAATCGGGAACGTCTGGTCACCATATTATTAACGAGAGATCGTGTTTAGCTATAAATGCACTCATACGAATTTTCTGTTCACACACACGGTCGGTCATAGATGTTGCTGTGGTACCTGTAGCCGTCGCTCCTGGTAAGGTCGATGTGTAGGACAGAGCACGCACGGACGCTATGTGACCAGGGTCTGAAGCATGACGAGCTAAAACTTTTTTCCCGCTGCTGCCATGCAATAGTTTTCTGGAGCACGGTACACAAAAACAAGCTCCTGGCTCCTTGAGCTTTTGACACCAGCTACCGTGAGGCTTTCCATCTGCTCCGGCCTCCTCTATCCAACCCCAGTGCCACTTATTCTTTACTCCTGCTTCCCATCTCGAGGTTTCCTCGCCGGTTTTAATATACCTGGCATCCATGCTAGCAGTATAGCTAGTATAGCAGCTCCTCACCGCTAACGCTGTCCAAATGTCGAAAACTTAAGGCCCACCTTACTCTGCCTCTGATTGGCTAGAAGGCCTTGGTTAACTTGAGTACCATTGGTAGTTGGAACGATCACTTTAAATGACTGGTTACAGAGAAAAAAAGAAAAAAAACTTAACCAAAATATTCCTACGCCGGATTTCCGGCACCATGCCGGAGGTCTTCAAGCCCTGCACATGTATACACACACACACACACACACACACACACACACAACCATTACTGTGTATTAGCCTCTAACTTCTGCTACAACACAATCTTAGCTGTTTCTGACGTAATAATATAAATATGCCATCTCCTAAATGCAAGAATATGTTTAGATTTTGCCATGACTTTTTATAAATTGTATATAGATATATAGACATGTACACACAATCTGTCAGGTAATGAGAGATGCAGGCATTTGCTGTATATGATGTTGCTGCATGCCCTTGTTACGAAGGGGAATACAGTGAAAGCTATGAGTTCTCCATGATACACATCTGTTTCTGCATCCAGGGAAGCAACACAAAAACCCAATCTCTGAAATACGTGTCAAATAATCTGCTACCAATGAGGCTACAACTGGTGCCTGAAGCTGCTAGCTTGTTATGTTTACAACAGCTGAAAGGGAGGCGGACTGATTCAGCAGCCCGCGGAAGTGCTGTGCGGAGGAATACGTGACGTGAGTCGGTTAGTTCCAGATAAACTTTATATTTCTGAAAAGTTAATGCACTGAAAAACATGCATAGGTAGCGTACTCCTAAACTGTGGTATTATTTTTTGATGGGAGTTCTTGTAGGTGGCGAAAATACCCTCTGTTCTTTGTACGATACTTCCCTGTTTGCGGCTATATCTGCGCAACAGACTCTTACAGACTGTGGCTTACTGAGGGAGAGCAGAGAACGTTCTACTGCATCTAATGTACTTAGTGGCCATATGGAGCTCATACAACCTCACTTCAAAAATACTGACCTATCCCTTTAAAGTGCTCTTAAAGACTCTTCAAAAAAAGGAATGTTTGTGAAGCCCTATGACCTTGACCTATGACCCTTTAGTGGGAGTGAACATTTGTGCAAAGTTTGAGAGTCGTCCTGAGAATTTACATCCAAAAGAAGGGATAAACATGAGACATTATAACTTTAACCTCTGACCTCCATAAGCTGATCTATTTTACTACTGAGTTAAGGTTAACGTGTGTAGAGACTCCAAAAACCAGCCTTGTCGCTTGAGAGGAAAGGTGTGGGTCCTGTATTTGTCTGACGCGCTGCCGCCTTGTCCAGAGAAGCACACTGAGGCTCTCAATGCACTTTAGGTGTTTTTAATGAAACAGCGGCTCGCACAGTTACACACACTGGATGGATTCCGGTACACAGTAGCAACAGCATTGAATAAAACAAAAGACAAAGTGAAGGGGTCAACAAAAATTATGGCTACCCCGCTCCCCTCTCTCCTCCTGACTGCAGGTAAGCACGCCTCTTTAGTAGTAACCAGCATTCACCACATATGTCATGTGACCCAAGCTCCCATGCGTTACCACAGCAACCCAAACACCATGTGACACATACACACATACTACATTATGGCTCCTACAGAACCAGTTTTTTGTTTTTCTGTCCTCTGAGTCTGGAGAGCCACTGGTGAGGGCTGAAGAGCCACATGAGGCTCCGGAGCCACAGGTTGCACAGGCAGGGGTTCGGTCTCTTGGACAAGCTGGAAACAGTCCAGTATCAGGGTCTGCTGTGCCTTCTTTGAGGTCTGAGACGTTCTGGTAGGCACAGGCTATAGTGAAGAATAAAATATAGAAATTATCTCACAGTGTAAAACAAAATACATCACTGATTCCTTCACATTCAGAAAGGGAATATCATTTTCAGCCTTTACACCTAACCTGTGGAGATGAGCTGGGAAACTGAAAACTGAAGGGACAGCTCAATCTCTTATTCTGACTGTCAGGCCTGTCCTGTCAAAATCCTCTGGGCTGAAGTGCTCACTGCAGTGCATGGATGACGGACCAGCAGAAAACCCCTCCGTCTGACAGCTGTTTCCCACTGCTTTCTCTGCTCTTTATCTTTGGAAAACCTACATAGCATGTGAAAAGTTAGCTAGGCGACGAACAACAATCAGAGAGGTTATTTTAGTTGAATAGGAAAGACTTCTTCGTTGTTTGGAGGCTGGTTTTACTGCGGGAATCCACAGTATTATGCGCAGGACTTCATAGTATTAGTGACAAGGTCAGCAATTTCTGTTCGTAAAGTTATGTTATAATGGCCAAATACAATCTAAAGTATTTTTTTTCAGTCTTGCCCGTGAAAGGTAATCCCATGAAATCTGGTTTGAACTTCACGCAGCACATAAATGAGGCATCTTCTACGGTCGCTCTTGCCACATCCAATATGGTGGTGACGTCGACGTATGATTTACGCCGTCTACGCCACATCATCTTCGCCTTGTTATGATTAAGTTTCAGTTGGCGAGTCAACACACAGTAGCTGTACTGTCCCCTCTGGCCTGGATGTATAATGGGAAATTCAAAGGTCTAATGTCCTGCAAAATCCATTTTTACTGAACTCTCAGTTAACAGACAAATGCGCTCTTTAAGAAAAAGCTCCTTAAAGCACTCCTTTGTTTACTTTCAGGGGTTTACAGCCTCCAATTACATGCATGTCTCTGTTCATCACAGGCAGACGCCATTGCTCAATCCCAACCTCCACCCTAAAACCTAAGCTCCTCTTATAGACTGTTACATACTTTTATTTTGGTCTGTACTCTGAGGGAAAAGATTTGAGATAAAAACTAAAAATACAATTAATTGTCATCGTAGGGCATGGCTGACAGTCAATTTCCAAACATCCATCCATACATCCACCCATACTGCTTATCCCTTTCAGGGTCTGGGGGAGCTGGAGCCTATCCCAGCAGACAATGGACAAGACGTGGGGTAGTCCCTGAACTGGTTGCCAGACAATCACAGGACCACATAAAGAGAGAGAGAAAACGATTCACACTCTTGCCCACAATTTGGAGTCTGACAGTCAATTGAATGAATATTGATATTTTTTTGCTGTTCCTTGATCACCACAGCCCCCATAATAAAACACAGAAGATATGTCACAACACTAACAAGTAAAGATTTCTCTGTTTCTGAAACATTATAGGACATCTGGGTAAAAATGCACAAATAAAATTATTTTTGGAATAGTGTGAGGCATCTTTGAATTAATTTGTAAAACAGGTTCCAATCTTCTAAATATGTTACGCCTTTAACCATTTGTCACAGCCTACAATAAATGTGTTTGTTGGTGTCTAAGTCAATCCTAAATACTCAGAGAAAGCAATCTGTCAGATCTGCTGTTATACCCATAAAGAAGTCAGTGTGTCTGGGCCTGCAGGTCATGAGGCAGGAGAGTTGAGGAGATGCAGGGCTGAGGAATTGGTAGCCCAATTCACAGTGCCAGTAAGGCTCTGTTATCTGTTATCTGGATAAAAGAGTGAATGAAATATCTTGAAGGCCTTTTATCAGGTAAAGTGCACCACCCCCAGGTGTAGCTTGACAACTTATGATCCACCCCCAGGACACACCGGCACCCTAATATATTTGCAAAAACCCAAAATAAATTTAAGAGCAATTAAGTTTATCAGTTTAAAGTTAAAATATCTTGTATTTGTCATGTATTCTATTAAATATAGGTTGAACAGGATTTGCAAATAATTGTTTCTGTAGGCCCTATCTATTTACATTTAACACAACATCCCAATTTAACTGGAATTGAGGTTTGTAACATGTGTCTCCACCAACCCCTATCTCCCTCCGTATGTGTGGCTAGAAAACTCCTGACAAAACAGCTTCATAACAAAGACCAAACAGCTGACTGGGAAACGTGTCAGTGTATGTATTTAGTGTGTTTATTACTAAAATAACAGCTGTCATGACTGCTTCAGAGTATTTCCCTCCTCTGTGCTGCCCTGGGACAGAAACGCCCCGCTTCCTCTGAATTAATAGCACAACATTTCCAGTAAGAGCTTCCCATATCAGGAAGAGAGAGGACGCAGCAAAGCACCTTCACTTTAACACAATGAGCCTTAACTGAGCAGAGCTGGAGTTCAGTTTTTGCTGGAGACAATGAAAATGTTTCGTTTCTTCATGGATTTGAAAAGGTAACCTACTCTACTGGAAAAAGAGGACCTTGTCGGTTTTAAATAAATAATATCCAATCTTGTTTTTGCTTTCAGGCGAGTTGGAGTAAGAAACACTTTTATCCTGCTGGTTTTAGGAAATGTCGCGACTGTATTATGTCTGCATGGTACGTACAACAAACACATAGGCTATAATGTACTATATTCCGTATCACTGTCTCAGTGAAATGTCTTTTTTTTCTCAGGGCAAAGTCTGGACTGTACCAATGACTTTGAGAAGTTTATGTTCTGCCAGTTTGGAGGTGAAAACTGCACAGAATACAGTATGACTCTCAACGACTTTAATGGGTAAGCGTTCTTCTTTGTGTTAGGATACTGTTGGCAATTAGGGAGTTATTAAGTTTAAGTTTGGTTGGTAGTTTAGATGAGTTATCAGAGAGTTAACATAATTTGCATTTAAACCGAGTGACGCACGCGAGGCCAGAGATAACTTCCAAAGTAGGGCCGGGTGGTATGGACCATTTTAGGGATGCTTGATATTAGATTTTTGATGATATCTGATACACAGATGTTTCATGACTGGGTTTGGCCAATACAGTTGAATGATGAAATGATCATGTGGGTCATGTCTTATTCCTGACTGGTGGAATTGGTATTACAACCACCCCAGGTGCCCCTACATCATCTTACTATGGAATCTACCATTATAAAAGGTGAACTAAAAGAGTGCAAAGGTCTAGTCCTGAGAAGAATAGGAAGTGTTTGCACCTACTAAATTCAGTGACATAAATAAAAAATGAATTTGAAAATTGATTTGATTCTTCGGTCAGTAAGCATATTGTGATTCTTATTGTAAACAACCTTTTCCCGGGCATTAGAGCCAACATCTTTCACTTTTAAATCAACATTAGGTGTATGATTCGAACATTAATTTATTACCTGTTATCTCAATTGAATATACATTCACATATGTCAAAAGTTGAAATATTTGTAAGCCCTAATTCAGAATATTTTTCTGTCTCACAGGGAGAAGGACTGTATTTTCAAACAGTGTGACAATGGCCAGTGCTGTTGCTCTGTGGAAATGGATGTTTTAATTTCAGGGTATCGTTTTGGAGCGACAGTTTGGAAAGGAGGCAAAAATATTGAGTCAAAAACCATCAGTGTCACTGACACCAGTGAGTCCAGCACTGTCTCAAATCAAGAATTTAAGTCAAAGTATGCAAAACAGGGTGGAGATTTGACCTTGACCTTTTCTGTATTTTTATAGTAAAGCCCAAACCCCCAACAATCATCTCAGTCACTGAATCCAACGGTAACTTTCGAGTAGTTTGGTTGACCAATATGAAGGATTATTTCAGTAAATATCTGACTGGTAACGTGACTTACCACATTAAAGGAGACACACAAAAGGTAGGAGCATAAGCTCAACAAAACACACAATACTTTCTGAGCAGATGACGACAAAGACTTGAGTATCTGATTAGGCTAAATCATGGTTATTTTAATTTATAGATGTTTTCCCCGATCCTCCTTTTTTTCTTCCAGTACACTGAATATGTCGACCAAACTGCAAATAATGGAAAGAACTACTATGAAATACAAGGACGACTCTTGAAGCCAAGCACAACATATGTGGTCAGTGTAAAAAGCTACACCAAGTTGAACAAGAGGGTCAGTGACAGCAGCAATGAGATGGAATTCACAACCCGTAAGTTTTATCATTCACAGCTTTTTATCACTTTTTATACTACGAGCCATATATTCATTTGAAATAAGTCTAAGAGCCAATTCTGGCTACATTAAAATAGGGCCCGGCCGATATGGATTTTTTGAAGCCGATGCCGATACCGATATTTGGCAGAAAAAAATACAGATTAATCGGCCGATTAATTAAAAAAATATATATAAAATGGATTTTTTAAAAAATTGGTCCAAAAACACTTACAACAATGAATATATGAATTACAGGCAGAACATTTTACCATTTTACAATACTTTGTCCCTAAATACTTGTTTAACTTTACAACAGAGGGGAATTTTCAAGTACAAAAACATGCAAAGCATTAAACCTCTGGGAAATTAATTAAGCTGTAAACAGGTCTTTGTGAGAGGAAAGCAACAACATTCTTTTCATAAGCCTCTTTTATTTTTTCCTCTGCAACTTTCAAGAGCAAAGAACTTTCAAATACAAAATAAAGTAGTGGGCAAAACTTCAGTCAATTCCTGCAAAATAAAATAAATAACCTTATTTAAAATGTAAATATAGAGATGAATTATGAACTCTTGTCCTGTCACATCTGCCTTTCAGTCCCAGAGTCCTCATTAGTGTATCAGAAAGACGTCATAACATGACGTCAAACAGCTACGAGGGAGCAATGCTAATGCTAGCATAGTTAGCTAGCTAGCCAGTTAGCTCAACTGCAGTGTCAGGGACAAGCAGGTGAAGCTAGGTTTCCGTAATAATCATCACAAAACAGTCACAAATAAACCGACTGCCTGCCATCAGAGGGTCCAATTCGTCAGTTTTGTAAATGACAGATCTGGTATTGGTCAGCTCATCAGTGTCGGCCTGTGCGGCTGCTTCTGTAGCTGAGCAGAGAGCCCGGTGCTCTCGCTATGTCCAGCTTGGACACCGAACCTTGTTTACTGTTTTATGAGAAATTAAGAATATATCGGCGTTATATCGGCAAAACTCTGGCCGATGTTGAATCCTTTGAAAAGGGCTAAAATCGGCCGATTCAATTGGCCGGCCGATATATCGGTCGGCCCTACATTAAAATTACAATTGCATCAAATCTCAGGAAGGTATCAGTCCGGCACCATGCTGTGAAAGAGACCTAACCTCAGAGGAAAAAGGAAATATCATTTCTTTTATCTTTATTTTACTTAAAGCCATCTATATTATTAATAACTAAAAAGGACTTGGAGAGGGCAGACCTCCGTCAAGAAACAATTCTGGATCACCACGCGTTCCGATACGATGGACAAGTCTCCGATCATGTCTGTTCATGTGGACAAGTCCTCTACTGGCACTGCAAGGAAAGCTGGGTGATGCAGTGACATAGGCTTCAAAAACGATCTGATTTTGCCAATAAAGTGCAATACCCATAATGACGTTAAGAGGGCAGAACCGTCAGAGTAGACGAGGAGAAATGAATGGGATTTTGCCATTATAAAGTTCAGTGTTTTTTTGTGATGTCAATCTGGATCGGATCCAGATAAAATTGACAGTGACGATAGAGTTATATTATATATATTACCCTATAAATTTTGAAGTGAATCCATCAAGTGATGTCAGAGATATGATTTATTAAAAGACAGCCCAATGTTAAGTTACGGAATTTTTTGCATCCAGACAAATGTGCAGATAACCACTAACATGTAATGGGTTCTTCCTTGGACCAAACTACACCTGTGGTAAAATTTATGTAAATCCATCCTGTAGTTTTTGCATAATCTTGCTAACAAACAAACAAACACACAGACAGACGCTGGCAAAAACATAACCTTCTTGGCGGAGGTAATGACTGAATAATATTGATACTGTTTGTTACCAAGTATAAATCTGAAATACCCAATATTGAGTAATTTATTGTTTTCAATAATCTGAAGTTGCAGACAAATTGTTCACACTTAATTGCACAGAATTTTTTTTCAACATCTGAAATGGGTGTTTGCTGACGTCTCACTATACCAAATGTGGCTGAAACTCCATTATACCTTGAAAAATTCATAAGAGTTCTGTGAGGATATAATATTTATGTCACGTCACAGTGCGATACAGTTTTGGATGCCTACGAGAGAACAAGACAAAAGCAGACACACACACACTCACAATCCTCATGCCACCCGCTGATTCCATACGACACTACTTCTGGAGACGTAGCAAAAGGGAGGTCAGCCTGTTCCCCTCATGATATCTCCTTACTGACATGAAGGGTGGAGGTGAGGCGTCATGTGGCTTAAATATTAAGGCTTGAAATTGTAGCGTGTATGGGTTGTCTGATACCACCAATTGTCAAGTCATGATGGTTTTATGTTAACTTAACAGACAATACACAAACAACAATAAACAATGCACATATTGTGTTCATTCTCTTTTTTAATTGCTGTGGTATGGAACATGAATTCTTATTATTAGATTTTTACTGGAATCACATCAAGGTGTATGTCTTTGTAGTCTATGACCATTTTCACATGACAACACTCCATTCCATGTCGGCTGGATGGCAAAATGGCTGCCATCCAGCATGTTATACCTCTGTCAGACTGGCCAAAAAACCTGTTAAAACCCGGTAACAATGGGCTCCTGTCTGCAGTTTGAAAGGGTCTAATCGGCATTTTGACCGTTAGCTTGGGTTTTTTTTAAGTGGGGTTGCTAGAGGCCCATGGCACATGTAAATATTAATGTAAATAAAGGAGCTTGTGAGCTTTGTAGAGATATCCGGGTAGACGGTAGCCGGTACATAGCACTGCATGGTGCTGCCGAAAGCCTCATAATTACCCCCACAAAACTACTCAAAAAACTATGTTGGCTTGATAATATGTTACAGCAACATTCTTGCCGTGTTGAACTTCTCCTTGACAAAGCCCCATATGTTTAAAACTTTGGTACATTGGAATGTAGGGGTCATGTGTCCCTCCTCCATCAGCTGGTCGGGTAGTGAGAGGAAAAAACAAACACTAACTGCACTAAAACTGAGCAAAAAATGAGAGATTTTGACTCTAGTAATTACAAGGTGCTGTTAGTTGAAGGTACAAGAGGATATCTTCCTGAACTGTTGTTCACAGATGTGGAACTTTTGCAACCTTTAGCACTCTGTCCTGATCTAATGAGAGGAGTTGCCGGTGGAAGGATAAGTAAACCTTTAATGTGTCACAAAATAGTTCTAAACACAGGGGCTTTGTGGGGGACAAGTTAAACACTGTAAAGAAGGTTAATGTATCATATTGTCGAACCAACATATTTTTTTTTTGGTGTAGTTTTTTTAGCTCATGTTTCACTGGAGGAGATCATTTAACTATTATGGCCTGAAATGTATGCAACGATAGATGATGAGCGTATGTGAAGCTTATATTTAAAATACATTATTAAAATTATACAACAAAAAACCACACACCAGGTTTTTTATTTCATTGAAAATACCACTATTTTGTAGATGAAAACCCATAACAAAAACCAGTAAATGATACTTGATATGTGGCTGTTAATAAATGACTGAAGGAATCCATCACCTGCTGGATCTGCCTTTGAAAGGTTCTGCCCTCCTAAAACACTTTCTATGGGCTCTTTTGCAGATAGACTAGTGAAATACATTGAATGGTCCATCTGGTGTGTAAGGTTAGTAAGCAATAATTCTCATTGAGGTTAAAACTGAATTAATTGCCCAGCTCTACCGAACATTTCCTTCAAACTTGGAAGTGTTTAACTTGTTTGAATCAGAACAAGAATCCTTCTACAGATAAAACATCATACAAACCAGCCAACTACAAATGTGCTGTCTCATTTTCCTATATGCAAATTACAACTTGTGTGGAAAAAAATAAAAAAAGAATCTATTACGCAACGCAATGTTGTTACAAAAACTGATCTCTGGCTAACTTTGTCCTCACTGCCCTACTTCAGTCCCTGCACTGTGGCATATCATTGAAAAAAACAAGGAAGTATTTCTCCTCATTGTTTAGACAGATGCTAAAACAATCACAGCAGAGATGCTATGGTTGTATTCTTTACTGTTGCGTGTTTTAGAGAAGCCATTAATGATCTCTCAGCCAAAGTGGACTCACTTTATCTCCTCTTCCTTTCTTCTGCTCCATTTTTATGAGCATGTCCTTATCTGAACTTTAGGGTCGGTCCTCCACAGCAACATTTTCTACAGACAGTACATAAACATGCCTGGTCTTATTATTTTGTTTGGCTGTCTTTGTAACTAAACCTGAGTCATTGCCTGTCTTGTTTAAGGAAACCAGCCTTACATGTTTTAATGTCTCTTTGGAAAACTAAAAAATTGACTTCCTGCATGTTTTCTCACAGCAATGTCCTCCAGTACTCTTTTCTTGGTCATCGTCATCAGCCTCAGTGTGACTGCGATCCTCCTCAGCGGAGCCATATATGGTTGTTATGTAAAGTGAGTCATGCTCATGATGTTCTTTCTTTTTTCTCTGTTAGTGAATGACATAAAAATGCTTTCTCTGAAAACTTTAACTCTGTTGTGGTTTTTGTATTTCATGAGTGAAACCATGTTCAGTGATTGTTCTTCTGTGTCCAGGTCCAAAACAAAGTGGTGGGACACTGCTGCCAAATGTTCAAATCCAGATATTCTTCATATACATCCAAGAGAGCAAGAGGTGAGGCTAATGTGATTTAAACTTGGAGATGTTCAGAAAAAGAACAAAATAGTTTAGGTTATTTCACTAAATTAACAAGAAAATTTACAGTAAATAAAATTCTCACAAAATCAATTTACTTGTCTGTAATTTCAGCTGCAGCCCTTTAAGGTATTCTTTATTGTCAGTGGTTGGGTCACATGTTTTGTTTGTAGGTTCAATACATCTTTGTACATGATGGTTTTACAAAAATGGTGCACCTAGCACTACACATACTTTGTCAGTAACACTGTTCATGCTCCGTGCTGACAACTGTTACCTTCAAGCAGTGATCATCAACAGGCGGCCCTGTGGCCACATTAGGTCCACCACAGTTCCCATATGGCTCCCAGAAAATGATCATATTCAGAAAATGGGAGGAGAAAAAATGAGGTTGTAAGTTTTTTTGTACTTAAATCCTTAAAGCAATGAAAGTGACCCCATATAATTAGACCGTAACTTTTTATTGTTCAAAATGTTTAATCCATTTTTACAGAAATCTACAAACGTAACTCTCAGCTACCATGAGGGAAATTTCAACCATATGTATGACTGTATTAGTATCAAAGTCAGTGATGGACATTGTGACAGCCTCTGATAAAGTGTCCAAAATGTCTCAGTTATGGCTGGCAGCACTTTGAATAGTAGAGACTGATCTAACCTTTAGGGGCAAACAATAACAACTACCTTTGTAGAAATTAAAAATGATAAACAGTAATATGTAAAGTAGACCTTAATATTTATTTTATTTAGACCTGGCCCCTAGACTGTCGAAAACAGTAGCTTGTGTACAAATGTAGTTGATTATCGCTGATTTAAATTTATAATTTGCAGAATCTTTATACTGATATTTCTAAATAAGATATCCTGTGTTAAGCTTTTTATGCTTCAGTTGTTTTCTAAAGTTTTTTAGTTTCATTCTTCATTTTTATATGGGCAACAGTCCTGCTGTGGCAGCAGCCATGTAAAGATATGACATTTTAATGTCGCAGTGGACACACTTGTTGACTTTACATGTTACTTATTTGTTTTCCTGTATGAATCACACCCGATACCTGCTTTATTACTTTGTATCAGCTATGATAAGGTTCCAAGTGACCTAAACAAATAATTAGATGTGACGTTTAGACACTGCTGACCAATGAATGGTCAAAAGTATTCATAGTATTGCCACAATGGAAAAGGGTATCCCAACAGCTTCTCAAAGATAATTAGTTGAGAAATCTTTCAAAAACTAAAGTAATGCTGTAAATATTATTGTCATTGGGCATACGTTTTGAATAGGAATGAATCTGAGCCAGCTCACTGGGCTTCTCTGAGAAGTCAGAAATAAATCAAGAATACATTCAACCACAAAATATTGTTTCTGTTCAGGAATGCAAGTGAATAACTATGACTTGACATCTTAATCAGGAAATAACAATGTGCTGTAATATTTTTCTATTTGATATAAAGACATGGATATATATGTGTATATATGTATGTACTGTATATAGTTTCAGGTTGATAATTCTTTCCTTTTTGTTTCAGGTTCTGAAGCCTGTAGCACCAATCATCTCCTCTGTTTGTGTGGATCCTCTTTCAGATGAAGGCAGACTGTGGTAAGGAAGCAAAATGTCATAGTTTTTAATGTGACACACACTCATGGAACAACACCTCAGCACAGTCATGTCATTTTGTATATCTGAACTGAAGAAAACAGTTAAACTGGACACATCAACAAAAAGGGGATGAACCTGTTCCTACTACCACAGATGAAGACAGAAACTCCACAGAGGAGGATATTGTGGATTCATGTAGGCTGATTATGCAGAGACAACTGATGATGGCAGAAATTCCTCCTGTGAACTGGTTTGAATACGCTTCCAGTCGGTTCGAGCAAAGTTGAAGGTTAGGGAACAAAAGAACAGACTCCTTCTAATATTTTGTTAAAGCTGTGGTATGTAACTTGGATGATCCTGAACCATCCCTCTAAGTATAAAAATGATTCAGCATGTGAAGTATGGGATCTGCCAGTGAGGAGATCTCAAAGTTAGTGGCCGGGTGTCAGAGTGTGTGTTTCAGGATAGGGCAGACTCACCGAATGAGCTGTGTGGTGATTTAAAATGAAATGTATGCAGCATGATTCCTTAAGCTGAGTTACAGAGAAGTCGAATAGTCGACTGGTTGGTGAAAATGTAGTGGAGATGGAGCTTTCAGCCTTCAGGAATCAAGGTGGGCATGTTTCTGTGGATGGGAAATGTGGACTTAGAGTTCTCAAAAGGGGGTATTAATGTGTAAATAAACCATAACTTGGGGAGGTATGAAGGGAATAAATAAGAATTTGCAACCGCATGCCCCTTTCATAAAATCAACATTACATGTACAATCTAAACAACAGCTAAGCTCATTTAGATATGACAAGCACATATACCTGAGTAGAGGATCCAAGAAGAGCACTGTCTCTGATCTGAGCCCTGATCGGCCAAAAAGTGGGTGTCCCTTGCTAGATTTTCCAAAGGCTTTATACGGAGCTAGAAGGGGCACAGATGTCTAATGATGTCTCATGTGGCTACACTAATAAGATGTTGATGGGTAATCATATTGTTTGGGCCAGTGACTCAAAAAAAATTAAACTGTCTTTAAACTGGCATAACTGTCCCAGAGCAGTGACCAGAGGGGATCACTGATGCTTGTCTTGATCCTGTCATTAGGTTAAATTAACAAGCCAATGTTTGCTTACTAAAATGAACACTTTGTACTCAGCTGTTTTCAGGAATCTTTCCATGTATTTGTTTGAGGTTTATAGGTAAGCATTTTCTCTGTTTTATAGGGTTAAAGACTCACAGGACTCGAGCAGTGATAGCCTTCAGCAGAGCAGTGGAATCAGCACAGGCTCCTCTTGTCTCAGTTACGTTAACACAAAACCAGCCAACATTACAGCTGAAGTTCAGGACGCCATCAGCAAAGCCCTCACCCACATCATCCCTGTCTCACCTCTGACCAATGGCTTGCTCACGGACACAAACAAGGACAGCAGTTTACTCTACACTCCAAACAACCCCTGTGAAGAAGAGGACATGGGCTCTGGATCGTCTGGGTTTCTGAATAAAACCTACTCCATCCCCATACCCAGCTGTCCAGCTCAGAATACAATGGACATGCCTGCGGTCCAGAACACAATGATATGCGAGTCTGTGTACCATCCGAGCGAGGGCATCACTGTGATTTCTACTTACCAACAAACACCAGCATGTCCTCTCATCAATTTACAGTCAGGGGGTTCTTCTGTGATGCCCACAGACCTGTCCTATCAGCCTTGTAATGCTGATTCAGGGAGGTTTTCATTAGCAGAAGACTCCAGTTCGTCCTCCGTCTGTAGTGGCACAAACACAACTCCTTCGTGTGATCCTGTGCCCAGAGTTGAAGCTGAATGCCAGAGCTTTGATAATGAAAACACTGAAAAAGACATGATAAGTTATGAAAATCCTTGCTACAGCTCTGCGCCTTCAGGCTCACGCAGCCTCCCTGTGGTGGATTACAACTACCAGCCATTTCAAAGTCTAGTGGAGCAACCTATTAATGTGCCTTCAGAGAAGAAAGAGGGTGAGACAGAGGAACATTTAGGCAAAAATCCAGAGAAATCCTCAATCAAGAAACCCAGGTGTCGTGTTCCTGATGGACAAAAGTCAGAGTCTCTCTGAGCAGCAGAGACCTTTTCTGTCACTGATCCCAGCTGAGCAGTCGACGACAATAATCACAGACAACGGCTACCAGTGTGTATAGAGACAGGTGTTTATGAACTCATTTTGTTTGACTCTGTTACCCTGGATCCTGAGCACTGTTTATATGTGTATGATAAGAAAGGGGGGGAGTGTTGACACTGCATGTTATTAATATCTGTCAGGGAATTAACCCAAAAGAAACTAACAAAAAACAGAGACGCAGGACCCAATTGCAGAAAATAACAAAAAAAGACTTTATTTTAACTAAAAGGGATCAAGGTCCAGAAAAACCAATCCAAAAACTCAGACCAAAAACAGAAGCTCCAAACAGTTCAACAAAAAGCCAAGCCCAAAAACAGAAACTACCTTAAAAAACTGTAGAGAGAACATGAGGGAGCACTGGAGACATGGTGTGGAGGAAGACGAATGACCCAACAAAGAACACAGGGAAAGCAGAGACTAAATACAACAGGGGGATACCAAGCACAGGTGAAACAATCACACAGGTGGAGGGAATCATCATCATTAGAGACACACAGAAGGGAGGGCAGGAAAACACCACGAGGAACAAAGGGATTTCAGAATAAAACAGGAAACAAGAGACAAGGGAAACAGGACACCAAAACAGGTAACTTAACTAGGATCAAAAACAGGGGCAAGACAGTAAAACGGGGAACACCAGGAGGTCTAAGAGGGGAACAAAATAGAAAATAACAAAACAAGTCAGATCCTGACAAATATCTTTAACATGACTCGTGTTTTTCCTTCAATGAGGTTAAAAACAGCTGATCAGTAGGGAAATCTATGCTTAAAGCCTTTCTAAAGGCTGTTCCTGGTCTTTTAGTCATGCATTATCTCCCTTATTTTGCACATTAACTTTGTTGTTTATGTTTTGTTGCAAAATATGAATGCACTTTTGGAGTTTGGTGATGTTAGATATGCCGATTTTCCCACTCATTTAGCTAATATCAATACCAACAGAAGTACACATGTTTTTCAAGCTGTAATATTTACACCCCTGTGACACTTCGCTTTCACTAAAAATGTTGCAGAGATGGAATGGAGCGAACAAGTCAATCCCCTTTTGCTTGCTGTCTAGAGGTAGTATCAGAGGTGCAATATTGGGGAGAGGGGGGATGCGGCATCTCTGCCTTTGCATGTATGTATGAGAAGCATGTTCTGTGTCACAAGCGTCCACTAAGCTTTATTGCAGATGAACAAGATGCACAAGTTTAATATGGTAAATTTAACTGCTGTGAAAGCAGCCAGTTACAAAGACACACCAAGACTATTAATGTATTCTCCAAAACTTTATCAACATCGTATAGTGCAGCAAAGGCAGCGGGTCAGGACTGCACTAAAGTTCATTTGTCTGTCTATGTGTGAGACACATAAAATACATCTCTAAAAATTATAAAGAAAATATCTCATGTGTTGTTTTTTTTAATAAAACAAATGGCGTCACATATTCAAACTGGAATTTCAAGGGTCAAAATCCTGAAAATTATTGAACACACGGTAGCTTTGAGCAGAAAAACATTGATATTTGGTAATATTATAGAAGTTTCTTTGTGTGTACATTTTTGGCATGAGGGTCCCCAGAGCCCAAATTTAACAGCTCATTCTTCCTGTATTTACATATGATTATCTGGGTTCCACATGCAAACAGGTATTACCTGTGCAAAAGTTGTTCCTGAACATAACTTAATTATGAGTAAAACATGCTTTGAGATCATGTTCAACCTTCAACTTCCAGCTTGGCCTTTTTGTAGGCTGTACTTTGACTCACTGTATTTTTGTTAAAAACTTGTAAAATTAAACAAACAAACCCCACCCCCCCAAACAAAACAGTAAGGCTTCCTTTCCCACTCAGATATGGCATGTTGGGAATGCCACATCCAGGTGGGAGGTTTTCACTGTTTCTAAAGTGATTCTTTCAAGGTTCCCTTTGACCAGAAAATCAGAAATGTTACAATTCCTTTAATTTAGGATCTGTCCAGCAAAATTCTTTTATGAATTACTGAACACAAGTCAACAGAATTATGTAACTCAGTACTAAAGAAACAGACGTTAAAAGGGTGACAATATAAAAATGAGAAATATGCTCGAACAAAGCTGTTGTAACTCTAATGAGAGAAAAAAATGTTCTAAAATGATTAAAAAATGATTTGTAAGTGCTTTCAGTTGTAATAAAATTGTCAGATGTTTGATATCACAATATGCAGATCACTTCTAGTCAACTGGACTGTCTATTTTCTTCATTGTTTTTTAAACTGAGATGAGACATTAACAGCAGTAGTTTAGTCTTTACTTCACATCAGTGGGAGTAACAAGCAGTGTTGAGAAGCTGCTGTTTGCTGTGGAGGTAAACAATCCAATACGACCTCCCTTTGGTGAGGGGAGGGGGTTTAATATTCGTCATCCATAGTACAACTCATACCTAAGCTTAATACAGAAAACTTCAGTCTTGCCAACTGAGCAGAGCTTTGAGGATGAGCTTCCCATTCATAAGATGCCAGAAGACCACCTTGTCTATAAATAGCTAAGTTCAATCCACATTACTGTTGCATCAAAGTACTGAATGGGCGGAGGGTCAGATTTAATATGTGTGCGTTAGTCACAAAATAAAAAATAAAGAAGCTGTAAAAAGGAATTTTGTGAAAATTGTTTGAAGAATTAACATTTACAGCAATATTAATTACAAAGGCTAAATAAATTTTAAAAACAACAAATGTATTCGGTGCATTTAATTACTCTTCACAAAATAGTTTTACAAAACAGCTGCGGCCCATCTGTGAGCAAGATAGCTCAACACATTCACAGAAGCTGAGCTTTGTGTGGTCAAAGCACTTGTACTGTTTGTAATTTCATGCAAAAAAAGAGGTATAAACTACCGAACATCAAAATTTATCATGGAATTACCTCTATTTTTACATGCATACCAAATAATTGTCTCCATGTTGCCTCCATGTTTTTGCTGACAACTGCATATTTGTGTGTTTGTTTGTCTCTCTGTCTGTTAGCAAGATTACTCATAAAGTTCTCAACAAATGGAGTCCATAAATTAACTTAAGGAGCAGGACCTCACCTAACCACACCTCTAATCACCTGATAAGCCTACTTATATGTAGCCAACCCACTTCACTCTGTTTGTTTCGACACTCAAGATAGACCGTGCTTACGATAGAGCATCTAAGCATTTACTCAACATGGAGTCCGAACTCCAGTTGCATGACTCAGATGAAGATTTGTATGACGAGCTCTTCCAAACCAGCTATTCTTCTCCCACCGAACAGCAACCAGCATCCGACCATAGCCATGCTTCTCAGTGGAGCTGCTTACGCTCAGTGGTCACCATAACGCAAGCCAGTCATCTTCATCCAAACTCCTCGAACGGGATACCGCCAACCCCTGCAAGGTCTCAAGCCTCAAACCCGCGAAGACGACACAGAGAGCGGTCCCCTCCACAACATTGCGACCGCTCATCTCCAGCCAGCCACACAACCCGGCGCAGTGCGCCCTGATCCCGGCCGGCTCCACGCTCTCAAACCGAACTGCCCTTCAGCAACTGGACCATCGGTCGCCTCCGTCGTCTCCTGAAAACGAGGGGTTTTCCATTTCACCGCACCAACAGTAAATCAAGGACAGTTAACCGTCCTTGATCCACCTTTGCTCAACTACAAGCACTGCTCCATCATTATACAGTCACGCTCTTACGACTTCCCTGCCAGAGTCAACCACCTCCAGAGACGTAAGGAGTAACGTCACAGAACCTTTTCCGCTACCACAGCCAACCTCAATGACTCCCTCTGGCAGTCAGGTCGTATCACCCCCTGTGCCTGCATCTTCTGTGTCCATCATCTCCCAAGCTATCACAGCTTTCTTTTCTTCCCTGTGTTCGCAGGCTTCACAAAAATCCCTGTGCACATCCAGATTTCCTTTCCTCTACTCTTCCTTCAGCCACCCACAGCAGTGCGGCTTCTGTTCCCCCTCCCTCAGCAGCCTGCCCCTCAGTGCCTCAGGGAGCCCATTTTCAGCAAAGCGGCTATTCTGTACCTCCTCCACTTCCAATTAATCCTATCCTTTCCTATCAACCCTCCCTCCCCCTCCCTACCCCCTCCCTTCCCCAACACCCAAATGTACAGTTACCTTCTGCAAAAACTTTACGTTCACCACAGCAGCTCCACCTATTCAGCCAGCCTCGTCTATTAACCGTCATTCACCCTGTCTCACCAGCTTTGGGCCAACAAATCCTTTCTGGTAATCACATAGATTTAGCCCATCTACTCCACCCATCCACCATCAACACTAGCCAGCCCAGAGAACTGCAGACCAACCTTGGTCCTGCGCAGCTTCGTAATCCACTTGCCCACTAGGTCCAAAGACCTTACACCAGCAGAGTTCGCCTTAGCTTTTTCCCTTTTTTTGGGATACAATTTGCTCAGTCTTCCCTGCACGCAGAACTGAGCTTGACAATTATTTGTCAATCATATTAGACATGGCCCTATGTCTCGGTGGAGCAGGTTTTTACACTTACTATGTGCTTTTTGCACAAACAGCAGCTGGTCACATTCAGCAATATAGTAAATGTACATATTGGGGTGCCCTAGATTCTGAACTTTACTGTCGCGTATTCGCAGCCCCCTCCCACCCCACCACGGCATGCACTATAAGTGCCCTGCCTTGCTCAAGTCTATCTCTTCCTCATAACACTGCGAAACACAACCATCTGTCTTCAGCAGCACTTCCACCTGCAATCATTTCCAAACCCCAAGACATTCATTCTACCGTCAATTTTCCCATGCCCAAAGGAGTTGACAAAAAAGGAAGAGCAACCCTATACCAATCCTGCTCCTTCTGTGGAGGCGCCCATACCAGAAGCACCTGCCCACACAACCTCACCACTCCTGCTGTCTGACTAGCACAGCACCTCAGCACACCCATCAAGGTAAAAGCTCTCGCTGCAACACTAAAAAATTGCCCAGACAGAGAGTTTGTCCTTTTTCTCTTGAATTGTGTTCAGTTATGGTTTCCACCCCGGCATACATGCTTTTCCAGCCACTTCTCACACCTGTCACAACCTTCAGTCTGCCCTCAAAGAACCTGAAATGGTCGATGCCTTGCCAGCAAATAAGATAAGATAAGATAAGATATCCTTTATTAGTCCCACAGGGGGAAATTCCAAAATATACAGCAGCTGCAGGATACAAGAGAAGTACTGAAAGATAAGGTAATTACAAATCAAGTACAGTAATGCAAAAAATAGAAATAAATTCTTTTTTTTAAAAAGTGTAAAAAAAGTATATACTATGAAGTCAGTGGCATATTTACAGTCCTGATGTACATGTTTGTTGTTTGACAGATGGTTATGTACATGATGATATTTTACAGGATGAGATTTGTGATATTATAATATAAATATGGTGGCTATGTACATGTTTGGTATTTTGCAGTGAAACATTTTAGGTATCACATATAAATATAAATGTGGTTTTTTGCACACTGGAGAGGTTTTTGTTATAAAGTCTGACAGCTGCAGGAAGGAAGGACCTGCGATACCTCTCTGTCACACACTTCGGGTGGAGCATCCTGTCACTCACGGAGCTCCTTAGTGCAGTGAGTGTGTGTTGGAGGGGGTGGGAGTCTTTGTCCATCATGGAGGACAGCTTGGTTGTAGTCCTCCTCTCCACCACCTCCTCCACCGGTTCCAGAGGGCATCCCAGGACTGAGCTGGCCTTCTTTATCAGTTTATCCAGTCTCTTCCTGTCAGCTGCTGTGATGCTGCTCCCCCAGCAGACCACTCCATAGAAGACTGCAGAGGCCACAACAGAGTCATAGAAGGTCTTCAGGAGTGGCCCCTGCACCCCAAAAGACCTCAGTCTCCTCAGCAGATAGTCTGCTCTGTCCTCTTTAATAAAGTGCGTTAGTATTATGAGTCCAGTCCAGTTTATTGTTAAGATGAACACCCAGGTACTTATAAGATGTCACCATCTCAATGTCCCTTCCCTGAATGTTCACTGGTGATGGGGGGGAGTGGGGGCGCCTGTGGAAGTCCACAACCAACTCCTTGGTCTTATCAGAGTTGATGTGCAGGTGGTTCTGCTGGCACCAGTCCACAAAGTCCTGGATGAGTTCTCTATACGACTGGTCGTCCCCGTCTGTGATGAGGCCGACGATGGCAGAGTCATCAGAGAACTTCTGGAGGTGGCAGGTGGGTGACAGGTGGGAACAGTCTGCAGTATAGAGGGTGAGGAGGAACGGCGCCAGCACCGTTCCCTGGTGCTCTATACTACAGAGGACAGTCTCTGACACACAGTCCCGGGTCCTCACATACTGTGGGCGGTTGGTGAGGTAGTCCACAATCCAGCATGTGAGGTGTTGGTCCACACCAGAGAGCTCCAGCTTGTCCCTCAGGATGGCCGGCCTGATGGTGTTGAAAGCACTGCTGAGGTCCAGGAAAAGGACCCGAACAGAGCTCCCAGGCGACTCCAGATGGGACAGAGCTCGATGGAGGAGGAAAATGATGGCATCGTCCACTCCGATTCCAGTCTGGTACGAAAAACTGCAGTGGGTCCATGGACGAGCTCAACAGGGGGCGCAGGTTGGCAAAGACCAGCCGCTCCAGGGCCTTCATGAGGTGGGATGTGAGGGCCACCGGTCTGTAGCAGCTAGGGTCCTTGGGATGGGGGGTCTTTGGCACTGGTACCACGCAGGATGTCTTCCAAAGGCGTGGTACCCCCCCAGTTTCAGGCTCAGGTTGAACAGATGTCCAACAATCCCACTCAGCTGGTGTGGGGTGTGGGGCTGGATGCTGGAGAGGGGGTGGTGAGGGGGGGCTGGGGGGGAGCTGGTGGTGGTGAGCTGGGTACTGTAGGGGGAGAGGTGAGGGGGGGGGGGGTTGGGGGGGACCTGGTGGTGGTGAGCTGGGTACTGTAGCGGGGGAGGTGGGGGGGGGGGGACTTGGGCAGAGTGCTGGTGGTGGTGAGCTGGGTACTGTAGCGGGGGAGGTGAGGAGGTGGGGGGAGGACTTGGGCAGAGTGCTGGGAGAGCGATGGACGGGGGCTGCTGCAGGGCTGTCACAGCTGGGGAGGGGCAGACACTTCCTCAAACCTACAGAAGTAGGTGTTCAGTTCATCTGCCCACCTCTGGTCCCCGGCTGTCTGGGAGTTGGACCCCTGGTGGCCCGAGATGGTTTTTAGGCCTTCCCAGACCCCCTTGGTATTTCTCCCCTGCAGCTGTTCCTCCATCTTCTTCCTGTATCTGTCCTTCTCCTCCCTGATTTTCCTCCTCAGCTCCTTCTGGACGGTCTTCAGCTCCTCTCTGTTTCCTGACCTAAAGGCCCTCTTCTTCTCCTTTAAAAGAGCCTTAATGTCAGGAGTAATCCAGGGTTTGTTGTTAGAGAAATACCGTACTGTCCTGGTGGGTACGGTATTCTCCACACAGAAGTTTATATAGTCCGTGATGGTGTCTGTTAATCCATCAATGTCCTCCTTATGAGAATCGCTGAATATTTCCCACACTGTAGTTTCAAAGCAGTCCCTCAGAGCCTCTTCAGCCTCATCAGACCACTTCTTCACCGTGCGGGACACAGCTGGTTGCCTGTTAAACAGGGGCTTGTAAACAGGCAGGAGATGAACCAGGTTGTGATCAGCTTTTCCCAGAGGGGGAAGCAGTGTGGAGTTATATGCCTCCTTGGTGTTGGCATAGAATAAGTCCAGTGTTTTATTGTCTCTGGTGGCACATGTGACATACTGGATGAATTTAGGCAGAGTGGAGGACAGAGAGGCATGGTTAAAGTCCCCAGAGATCAGTAAGAGGGCCTGAGGGCTCTGAGTCTGCAGTCTGTGGATCGCGGTGTTGATGACGTCACAGGCTGCATCGGCGTTAGTGGAGGGAGGAATATACACAGCCACCACAATGGCGTGTGAAAATTTCCGCAGCAGATAGTACGGCCTCAAACTAACAGCCAACAGCTCAATGTCCGGACAGCAGTGCTGCTCTTTGACAGTGATGTGCCTGGAGTTACACCATCTATCGTTCACAAACACAGCCAGCCCCTGCTCCTGTCTGCCCGAATGAGGGAGAATCCATCCAGCTGTATGGTCGCGTCTGTGTGCGTTGTGCTCAGCCATGTCTCCGTAAACAGCAGCATGCTGCACCGCTGGAACTCCTGCTGATACCGGGTCAACGCTGCCAGCTCATCCATCTTACTGGGGAGAGATCTTACGTTCCTCATGATGATGGATGGGAGAGTCGGTCTATAAGCTCTCCTGCTTTCACGGCGTCTAGTCCCAACACGGCATCCCCGCATCCTCCTCTGTAACTCTCAGGGGATATCAGGTCGCTCCTCCGGTCGCACAGCTGTGTTACGCAGGGCCAACAGCTGATCCCTACTGTAAACAATGGGAGCCATTTCCGCTCACGGACCCACAGACGCGAGGAAAAGTTGCCGAAAAAAAGTGTTTAAAGTAGCACCAGATGATCCGTGCTCGGTGTCTCTGGTGCACCGAGGTTTCACACATTGGCAGAAAGTTAAAAGAAGAAAAAGGACGTAGACATAGTAAGAAAAAGAAAACTCCGTAGAGTTCGCGGAGCTGCTCTAGAGGCTGCCGTTCGTTCAGCGCCGGAAGTCGCTGCGGTAAAAGCGGTAAAAGAAGCCGGAAGTCACTGAGGTAAAAGAAGGGGTTATGATAGGCCCATTCAGTTCTCCACCTTTCCCTGTATTCTGAGTCAGCCCCATAGGTGTGGCTACCAGGAAATACTCCGGGAAAAAGAGACTCATCATTGACTTCTCCTCCCCTCACGACTCTCACATTCCAAGCATTAACAACATCATTCTATGTCCAGATTTTTCCATGCAGTGCGCAACCATAGATCATGCCATCACCCTCATTCGGTTAGCAGGCCAAGGACCTTGGCTTTCCAAAGCAGACATTACAAGCGCGTTCAAAGTCTTGCCCATTCATCCAGACTTCTGGTGTTTTTTCGGAGTATACTGGAAGGAAGCATGTTACTGTTCCGTCCGCCTCACCTTTGGCTGCGGAAGAAGTCCCAAAATCTTCAACAGTCTCTCAGAAGCACTGTGCTGGATTCTAACGAACAATCATAGACTGCCCTATCTACTCCATTGTCTAGACGATTTCCTCATCATAATTCTTCCATCAAGACCAAAGTCTTTTCAGAGCTCGGCGTGCCTCTCTCTGAAGAGAAAACGGTTGGCCCAAGTACCTCCCTTGAGTTTCTCGGAATCACATTAGACTCCGTCTCTCTCCAGGCATCCTTGCCCCGAGATAAAGTTTATCACGTCTCCCTGCTCCTTCCAACTATCTCTTGGCAGATAGATGCACCAAACACCACTTATTAACTCTCCTGGGCCACCTCAATTATGCCACCTGCATCATCCCTCAAGCAAAATCTTTTTGGTCCAACTTATTAACAAAAGCTGCAGCCATACCTTCATTGCATGACAGAATAGGTCTCGACGGTGCTTGTAAAATGGAAATGCGCTTGTGGCTACAATTCTTATCTTCTTGGAATGGCATTTCTTTTTTCTATGACAATTTCGTCACTCATCCCGAATACATTAAGCTCTTCACAGACGCAGCCCCCTCCATCGGTTTCGGTGGGTATTACAATGGAAGATGGTTCACTACCATTTGGCCATCAGAATTTAAACCCCTTGACTCAAAATCACAGTCTCCGTCATCTGCCCTTCACGAAATTTATCCCATCATTATTGCAGCTATCATCTGGGGGCATGAATGGTCAAGGAAATCCATACTTATTCACTCCCATAACAAAGCAGTCATCGAGATTCTAAGCAAAAATCATTCACATTCTCCAGTCATCACACAATTCATGCGTAGACTCACTCTAATCTCCGCACATCACCAATTCGTACT
This sequence comes from Cetoscarus ocellatus, assembly GCA_037902135.1. Classification (NCBI taxonomy): domain Eukaryota; kingdom Metazoa; phylum Chordata; class Actinopteri; order Labriformes; family Labridae; genus Cetoscarus; species Cetoscarus ocellatus. The sequence goes on along the minus strand of JBAMNC010000395.1, from coordinate 1,734,159 downwards.
CACGGCCGCTCACATTCCCAGCCATCGGAACACCATCGCCGACGCCTTGTCTCGTTTCTCTTTTCAGAAATTCAGACAATTGGCCCCAGAATCGTATTAACATCAATCTCTAGTCCCACCGTTTTCAGCCACCTGCAGGCCCAGGCAGTGCCTGCAGGTCAGCAGGCAGGAGAGTTGAGGAGATGCACGGCTGAGGAGTTGGTAGCCCAATTCACAGTGCCAACAAGGCTCTACTATATTTACACCTTGAGACATTAACATGAAATGCCTGTGGTCTTATCATCTTTGCCGATTCACATGCACACAAAGGCAGAGACACTCACTTGCAGCGTTCCTGTCTCCCGCTGAGCCCTCGTGCCTCCCTCTCTCCGACATCATGCCTCTGTTACTACCTCTGGAGATGAAGAAAAGGGGGTCAACTCATTCCCCCCATTCATAGTGGAGGCAAAACATCACAGAAGGGTAAATATTATGTCTTGAAATAGCAATGTGAATAGGGTGAAAGAGTGAATGACATGTCTTGAAGGCCTTTTATCAGGTAGAGTGCACCAACCCCAGTTGCAGCTTGACATCTGATGATCCGCCACCAGGACACACCGGCACCCCGATATATTTGCAAAAATAAAAAATAAAATAAAAACAATTATGTTTATCAGTTTAAAGTTAAAATATCTTATATTTGTAGTGTATTCTATTAAATATACAATAGGTTGAACAGGATTTGCAAATTAATGTTTCTTTTTTTATTTAACATCCCAACCTAATTGGAATTGAGGTTTGTAAAATGCCCGATCTCCCCCACAGTCCGTATGTGTGGCTAGAAAACTCCTGACAAAACAGCTTCATAACAAAGAAAAAGGCCAAACAGCTGACTGGAAAACATGTCATTGTATGTATTTAGTTTATTTATCACTAAAATAACAGCTGTCATGACTGCGTCAGAGTATTTCCCGCCTCTGTGCTGCCCTGGGACAGAAACGCCCCGCTTTCCCTGAATTAATGGCGCAACATTTCCAGTAAGAGCTTCCCATATCAGGAAGAGAGAGGACACAGCAACCAACTGCACTTTAACACAATAAGCCTTAACTGAGCAGAGCTGGAGTTCAGTTTTCGCTGGAGACAATGAAAATGTTTCGTTTCTTCATGGATTTGAAAAGGTAACCTACTCTACTGGAAAAAGAAGACCTCGTCGGTTTTAAGCAAATGATATCCAATCTTGTGTTTGCTTTCAGGCGAGTTGGAGTACGAAACACTTTTATCCTGCTGGTTTTAGGAAATGTCGCGACTGTATTATGTCTGCATGGTACGTACAACAAACACGTAGACAGACTTTAATGTCCTATATTCCATATTCAGTGTCTCATTCGTCTTTTTTTTCTCAGGGCAAAGTCTGGACTGTACCAACGACTTTGAGAAGTTTATGTTCTGCCAGTTTGGAGGTGAAAACTGCACAGAATACAATATGACTCTTCAGACCGACGACTTTTATGGGTAAGCGTTCTTCTTTGTGTTAGGATACTGTTGGCAATTAGGGAGTTATTAAGTGTAAGTTTGGTTGGTAGTTTAGATGAGTTACCAGAGGGTTAACATCATTTGCATTTAAACCGAGTGACGCACGTGAGGCCAGAGATAACTTCCAAAGTAGGGCTGGGTGGTATGGACCATTTTAGGGATGCTTGATATTAGATTTTTGATGATATCTGATACACAGATGTTTCATGACTGGGTTTGGCCAATACAGTTGAATGATGAAATGATCATGTGGGTCATGTCTTATCCCTGACTGGTGGAATTGGTATTACAACCACCCCAGGTGCCCCTACATCTTTCACTTTTAAATCAACATTAGGTGTATCAATCAATCAATCTTTATTTGTATGGCACCAATTCATAACAAGTGTTATCTCAAGATACTTTACAATAGACCACAAAGCTCTTCATATTATGGATACACATATATGCATAGATACATATATACATATATAAAATACACATATACATATATATACAAATATATACATCCAACATCCAACATGAATCCATATAGCCAATCATGAATCCCTCCATCATGGCGGCAAGAAAAAACCTTCTGTTAAGCAGCAGGAAATCTTGAATGTGGACCCCAGTCTCATGATGAACAGCAAATCCACACGATGCTGTGTTGGGTGTGTGGGCAAAGGGAGGGAGGTAAGTGGAGACAAGTGGACTAAAGTAAGAACTAAAGCTAGTGACAGATCAAAGGACCAATCATAGACCTGTCGTCGTCTAATTTGTTTCTGCTGGAAACAAATTTATTAGAGGAGGGTCCTCATGTCTGTGTGGTTGTGGTGATAATTTTATAGAAGTATAATCAATAAAAGTCTTACTGAAAATAAGAATTTATGGTAGTGACGAACTCATGGGTGCCCAGACCACAAGTGCATCCCTACCATATTTGTCTCCGTTAAGTATAAATGTATTAAAGGTAGGCCTCAAGAGATGTGACACCTCATTTTCAAGAGGGATCTCATGTCAATGGGGAGCTAGAGATAGTTACTATAGATGTATCAACCATGGATAGAAAGATCATGTTAATATCTACATTAACAGCTATAATGATTATGAACTGGAGTGAGATGGCCAAATATGTGTTATGTCTGTAATTTATTAAGGCTTCGTGACTCCACGGCAGCAGGCAGTCCCACCGAGGATCCCAGGTCACCTAAAAGACAAGAGCCAGAGACGAGTACAGGAGCAAACAGAAAGGGGCAGAGGCAGATATGGAGAGAGAGTGTGAGAGGGATAGGGATAGAGCCCAGTGTGCCAGATCCCCCCGGCAGTCTAAGCCTATTGCATCTTAATTTTGTGTCTAAACTATGGACTATGAGCTGGTCCCTAACTGAAAGCTTTATCAAAGAGGAATGTTTTAAGTCTAGCCTTAAAGGTAGAGAGGGTGTCTGCCTCCCGAACCGTGGTCGGTAAATGGTTCCAGAGAAGAGGAGCCTGATAACTGAAGGCTCTACCTCCCATACTACTTCTAGAGACTGATGGCACCACGAGCAGGCCAGCATTTTGGGAGCGCAATGTTCTAGAGGGGTTGTACGGCACTACAAGCTCTTTGAGGTAAACTGGTGCCTGTCCACTGAGAGCTTTATAGGTGAGAAGAAGAATCTTTAATTCTATTCTATATTTTATGGGAAGCCAATGCAGAGAGGCTAATACAGGAGTAATGTGGTCTCTTCTTTTAGTTCTAGTCAGTACACGTGCTGCAGCATTTTGAACCAGCTGAAGCGTCTTAAGCGACTTACTGGGACAGCCTGAAAGAAGAGAATTACAGTAGTCCAGTCTAGAGGTAACAAAAGCATGGACTAGCTTTTCAGCATCGCTCTAGGACAGGATAGGCCTAATTTTAGCGATGTTACGAAGATGAAAGAAGGCTGTTCTTGAAATTTGCTTTATGTGAGAGTTAAAGGATAGATCCTGATCAAATAGAACCCCAAGATTTCTTACAGTTGTGCTTGGCGTCAGGCTAATGCCATCTAGGGCAGTTAAATCATTAGAAAAGGTTTCTCTAAGGTGTCGAGGGCCCAGCACAATGATCTCTGTCTTGTCTGAGTTAAGAAGAAGAAAATTTTTGGCCATCCAGGTCCTAATGTCCTTTAGACACACGTCTAGTTTAGATAACTGATTTGTCTCACCTGGCTTCATTGATACATACAGCTGAGTATCATCAGCGTAACAATGAAAATTAACGGAGTATTTCCTCATGATATCACCGAGGGGAAGCATATAAATGGAGAAGACAATTGGACCTAGCACGGAGCCTTGAGGAACTCCATAACTTACTTTAGTGTACACAGAGGACTTGTTGTTCTCGTGTACAAACTGGAATCTATCAGATAAGTAGGACTTAAACCAATTTAGGGCAGTCCCTGTAATCCCGAGTAATACCTCTAATTTCTGTATAAGAACATCATGATCAATTGTGTCAAAAGCTGCACTAAGATCTAACAAAACAAGTACTGAGAGAAGTCCCTCATCTGAAGCTGAGAGTAGGTCGTTAGTTACTTTAACTAGAGCAGTCTCTGTGCTGTGATGAGCTCTAAATCCTGACTGAAAGTCCTCAAAAAGGCTGTTGTCTTGAAGGAACTCACATAGCTGATTAGCCACTACTTTCTCCAGGATCTTTGAAGTAAATGGAAAGCTTGATATAGGCCTGTAGTTAGCTAATGTTCCCAAATCGAGGTTAGGTTTTTTACGGAGAGGTTTGATTATAGCTACTTTGATTACAGCTACTTTAAAAGACTGTGGCATGTAGCCTGTTGATAGAGATATGATTTGAACATTAATTTGTTACCCTTTATCTCAGTTGAAAATACATTCACATATGTCAAAAGTTGAGATATATTTGTGAGCCCTAATTCAGAATATATTTTTCTGTCTCACAGGGAGAAGGGCTGTATTTTCAAGCAGTGTGACAATGGCCAGTGCTGTTGCTCTGTGGAAATGGGTGTTTTTATTTCAGGGGATCGTTTCGGAGCGACAGTTTGGAAAGGAGGCAAAAATATCTCATCAAAAACCATCAGTGTCACTGACACCAGTAAGTCCAGCACTGTCTCAAATCAAGAATTTAAGTCAAAGTATGCAAAACAGGGTGGAGATTTGACCTTGACCTTTTCTGTATTTTATAGTGAAGCCCAAAACCCCAACAATCGACTCAGTCACTGAATCCAACGGTAACTTTCGAGTAGTTTGGTTGACCAATATGGAGGATTATTTAAGTAAATATCTGACTGGTAACGTGACTTACCACATTAAAGGAGACACACAAAAGGTAGGAGCATAAGCTCAACAAAACACACAATACTTTCTGAGCAGACAAAGACAAAGACTTGAGTATCTGAGTAGGCTAAGTCATGGTTATTTTAATTTATAGATGTTTTCCCCGATCCTCCTTTTTTTCTTCCAGTACACTGAATATGTCGACCAAACTGCAAATAATGGAAAGAACTACTATGAAATACAAGGACGACTCTTGAAGCCAAGCACAACATATGTGGTCAGTGTAAAAAGCTACACCAAGTGGAGCGGGAGGTTCAGTGACAGCAGTGATGAGATGGAATTCACAACCTGTAAGTGTCTCATTCACAGCTTTTAATCACTTTTTATCCTATGAGCCATATATTTGTTTGAAATAAGTCCAAGAGCCAATTTTGGCTACATTAAAATGACAATTGCATCAAATCTCAGGTAGGTATCAGTCCGGCACCATGCTGTGAAAGAGACCTAACCTCAGAGGAAAAAGAAGATATTATTTCTTTCTTATCTTTGTTTTGCTTAAAGCCATCTATATTATTAATAATGACTGAATAATATTGATGCTTTTTGTTACCAAGTATAAATCTGATAAACTATATTGCCACAAAGTTTGGAGCATGGAATTGTCCAAAATGTCTTGGTATGCTGAAGCATTCAGAGTTCCTTTCACTGGAACTAAGGAGCCAAGCCAAGCTCCTGAAAAACAACCCCACACCATAATCCCCCCTCCACAAAACTTTACACTTGGCACAATGCAGTCCGACAAGTATCGTTCTCCTGGCAACTGCCAAACCCAGACTCGTCCATCAGATTGCCAGATGGAGAAGTGTGATTCATCACTCCAGAGAACGCGTCTCCACTGCTCTAGAGTCTAGTGGCGGCGTGCTTTACACCACTGCATCTGACGCTTTGCATTGCACTTGGTGATGTATGGCTTGGATGCAGCTGCTCGACCATGGAAACCCATTCCATGAAGCTCTCTGCACACTGTTCTTGAGCTAATCTGAAGGCCACATTAAGTTTGGAGGTCTGTAGCGATTGACTCTGCAGAAAGTTGGCGACCTCTTTGCACTATGCACCTCAGCATCCGCTGACCCTGCTCCGTCAGTTTACGTGGCCTACCACTTCGTGGCTGAGTTGCTGTCATTCCCATCACTTCCACGGTCTTATAATACAGCTGACAGTTGACTGTGGAATATTTAGGAGCGAGGAAATTTCACGAGTGGATTTGTTGCACAGGTGGCATCCTATCACAGTTCCACGCTGGAATTCACTGGGCTCCTGAGAGCGACCCATTCTTTCACAAATGTTTGTAAAAGCAGTCTGCATGCCTAGGTGCTTGATTTTATACACCTGTGGACATGGAAGTGATTGGAACACCTGATTCTGATTATTTGGATGGAGCGAATACTTTTGGCAATATAGTGTACATCCACAATAACCTGAGTGACCTGCAACGAGCCCATGCTCAACTGAGCTTCATTCAATAATCTTTTGGGGGCAAGATCAACTTGTGCAGGTCAATGAGACGGAACCCCCATCCTGAGTCTCCCTCTGCCGAGCCACATGATTTTTTTCACACAGCATACTCAATGTTCATCTTCGTGGCACTAAGACGCATACGCATCAACCCTCTCAGCCTAATCTTCATTAAATATTCAAATGCATTCTGTTGCGGTGTGGTCCTTGCTAGTGAAATGGAGTGAAAGAATTAACTTAAGGCCCTGTTTACACAAAGACACTCTCACCTGAAACGTAAAAGTTTTTCCTTTGCGTCTTCAAAAACGATCTGCGTTCAGACGGAGACTCAAGAATGACTGAAAACGCTGTAGCATGCGTGCCAGTCCAGTAGATGGCGATGTAGGCTTGCAGAGAAACAGCGCTGTTACAACACACTTATGAAGAAGAAAAACTTTCCACCATCAACAATGGCGAGTGGGCGCACAAAGACGCAGGAGTCTCTTGTCGGGACAACAAATCTGTCTGCATAGTTTTGTCTGGGTAACAAACCGAGCACGGGAAGCAGCACACATGTTACTCGGGAGACGGCCGAAGCTGTTGTTATTCCTGGTATGCGCATGCAGCCTTCATGTGAAAGAGTACTGCGCATGCAGTGATGTCAGCGTTTCCCCCTGAAACGCTGAATCCTGTTTACATGAGACCAGGTGGCGATGCGTTTTGAAAACTCTCCGCCTTGGACCCTGGTTTCAAAAGTTTGCAGATTCAGGCCCTCCAGGCACCGTTCTCATGTAAACGGGAGGCTAAAATGCAATGAAAACTCTTCGGATTCGGCCGAAAACGGGGCCGTGTAAACACCACCTAAGTTCGGGAGCAGGACCACACCTAAAACCACACCTCTCATCATCTGACAAGCCTACTTAAACATAGCCAACCCACTTCACTCTGTTTGTCTTGACACTCAACCAACCCAGCCTCGCCCTCTTTCTTTAATTCTCACCTCTGGCTACTAAACTCTGTGCTTGCCAATTTTAGGTTCAGGGGCAAGATCAGCTCGTGCAGGTCGATGAGATGGAACCCCCATCCTGAGTCTTCCTCTCCCGAGCCACATGATTCATTTCACACAGCATACTCGATGTTCATCTTTGTGGCACTAAGACGCGTCAATTCTCTCAGCCTAATCTTCATTAAATATTCAAATGCATTCTGTTGTGGTGTGGTCCTTGCTAATGAAATTTTGGTATAATTTTCAGGGAATGTTGATCATTGCGCAAGTAGGAAGTGATTTTGGTAGTAAATGGTAAAATGGTAAATGGACTAGTGATCTGAAAATGGATGCATATCCGTATTCCAATTTTTTTTTTAAAGTATTTGTTTAAATTGTGCTAGAGAGCAATTTTCCACATTTTTCATCATAGTTCAGCCAAATGCCTTGTTGGAGGTTTGAGCTCTTTTTCATGTTTTCTCCATATTTACAGTTTTTTGACATGTGAAACAAACTTGTGAGTCACACAGGCTGTGTGTAGCCAGAATGGCTGTCAGTCACCCACCCCTAACATAGACTTAAGAGATTGTACCAAAGTGGTAAATTGTAGAGAAATCTGTTTTTGTCAGTGTGGCAAACCTAAAAATGCTGAGGTTTTCAAAATCAACAATGGCTTTAATGAAAGTGCATACAGTGCAAAAAAATAGGAAAATAACAAAAACATATATTTTTATACTTGGAGAAAAATGTCATTTTCCTTGAAATTTTGTACTCTTTTAAATATTCTCATGTAATTGCCACTGAAATGGTTGATGTTTTGAGTGCCATGAGGGGACAAAAATATGTTTTTTTCATGACTGTTTTCTTGATATGGGAGTTGAAGGGTTAAACATATGATCCATTGTTTTGGCTGGGCTATAGGTATTTATTATTAAATATTTTTGTGTCAAAATTAGTTATTATTTCTTGGCTTCCTTGCGAAGAATTCATGAGAACTTACGAAATTGAAGTACCTGCTTTTGGCCGGTCAGTACTCAGGCTGTGTTGTTGTCATCCAGGGTTGTGTAATAATTAACTTCCTCATTTCTTTTCACTGGAACTGCCTCTGCACCTCCACAGAAACACGTCAGTGTGGCTCAGCAGGTTTTCATAACCTGGCAGGACTTGCCGCACAATAAAATGTGGAGATATTGGTGTGAAATGGTTAACAGACTCTTCGGAGGAGTGTTTTTTTTAAAATGTTGAATGTAGTTCAGAAAAGCTATTCTGTAAGGAAAGTTATATTGTAAGGAAAGTAAAGTTTATTTTTGAAACACCTTTCACCTAATCAGGAGTCTTTACATGGATATAAAAACAGATGTATCTTGAGTTTTATACTGAGCAGCTTTGCAGTAGTATTTTGCCGGCTGTCCAGAGAAACACTAATAAGACATGAGTACAGAGTTACAGGTGCCAGACCTTGATGATACAAAGCATGGACAAGAACCTTCAGCTCAGCTCTTTACTGTAAATGTCTGAGTTTGGCAATATTGTGAAAACAACCAAAAGAGGAGCAAACTTCAGCACTTCCTCACTACAGATGTGACGCCCGAAACCAAGACTACTCAACGACAAAGAAAAAACACTGTGCACCACATCTGGTAAATCATCCAAGAGTAGAATAAGGCCCCATGTTTAGCTGTGTTCAACTGCAAAAATAAATGTTGTCATGTAAGTTTTGGAAGCATTCTCATGCCTGAATATCATCTGCATAGCAATGACGGAAGACATCTTAAAAGTTCTTAAGAAATGCCCCAAAAAGAGCAGATGGAACAAAAAAATGAACAATAAACAAGAAAAGGCCTGTGACAGTCTAGAGTCCTGGGGACACCACACGACAAGGTTGACGGGATGCACAGGTAATACGTAAAGGTTCAGACCCTGAAAAAATTCTGTCTGACAAAGCAGAGGAAACCAGTCAAGGACTTTCTCAGAGACACCCTCTGTCTGAGGACTGTGGAGTATTTGAGCTGTGTTTGAATCCATGAAACAAACTCCAGGCTCATAAAAGGAACTCTGAGCATACTGAGACATGCTTACATAAATAGGTAATTTTAGTGTCACTTTTATGAATGTTGTACATAAGATTATTATAAATTATTCACCTAAAAGTTGACATTATTACACAATACACTCTGGCTGATGTGAAATGGTTTCACGTTTTAACTTGGCTGTTATTTTGAATCTTGAGAGGAAACATACATAAAAACTGGTAAAATGCTGTGTCTGTAACAAGCAAACTGATTGTCAGAACAGTCTGTCATCATTCGGGGTTGTGTAAGAACTTCCTTATTCTGTATATTCATGATACATTATGTAAAATGATGACAAAAAAGACGTGAAGACAGCAAACTTTGCACTGATAAATGTTAAAAGGAGGGCTGAGGGGCATCTAATGAAAATATAAGAATAAAACAAATCTTCAAAATAATTTCATGATCTCTAATGTAACACTAAGTATTTATGTCTGAACTATCTGTGAGTACTGTACTATACAGAAGGAGCTGAAACTTGTAATCAGTATTGATTAAAATGATATTGGTTCTTTTGGGGGGCATGAGGTGATGTCAGGTGCTGTATGTTGAAGTCTTTTTAAAAAAATATTCTTTGTCATAATTCAGTGACAGATGCATTCACATCTATAAATTTTTGTTTACCTTGCCCAGTAAAGCCACTACAATGTAATGTAAAGTTATTGTTTTAGCACTCTATTGGCGAGGACACCCTTTGGCACCTGTAGGGGAAAAATCCAAGCACCATGTCAAATTAATATGAACTAAAAGAACATAAAAATGATTTCAAGTAATGCCCAAACAAAGCTGGTTACAGAAAATACATGTTTTGAAAATGAATAAGTTGGACCCTAATTTGTTTTTTACTTCGTATTGTAATAAATCACAACAGAAATGAATTGGTTTTATAAGGTAGGTTTTGTTCAAGAGGAACATCTGAGTTTGAGGCTGTGAGGAGAGTTTCTTGAGGACAGTGATAATGTATGTAAAAGAAGATAGATTTCCATGAAAAGCAGCTCTTCTGCTACATACAGTGTTACTCCTGCCTCCATCTAGTGGTCTATTAAAAAACTGACACAACAAAACCCTTTCATTAATGAACGTTTACTTTGTATTAATTTGACTCCATTGTGAACTGGTTTGACATGGTTATCTAATCCAGACCACTTGAAGACAATGTCAGTATAGAAGAAGCTTTTTTTTTAAACAGCGTAACAATCTTGTCCTCTCTCTTTTTGTCCCTCTATTTCGATAAGCTTTATTCAGATCCATAGGTGGTTTTAGACCTTTAGCAGTGATCCGAAGCCCCCTTATCTTATATTCCAGCATTCCTAATATATGTCTTGTGGGGCATCACATCAACACAGATTTTCAAAGCTGAAATAAAACTTTGAAATATCTGAATTTCACCTGTCAGGTAGCATGACAAAAAAATGCAGTGATAATCGGTGCACCAAAGCTTATATTTGGTAAGAGGTGGGTTATATCCAGGACTGGTCACCAGCAAATCACAGGGCTGACATAGAGAGACAAACAACCATCCATAATGATCTTATAAGCAATTTGTAGTTACTAAATAACAATTACAAAAAACATTTGAATTAATTAGGTTTGTAAAAACAACAAATTTCATCTTAACCTTGCAGTGCAGATGGATCAGTCTGATTCAACGTCTGTAATCAGACAGATCCATCTTGCCAGGGCACAATCTACAAATCCACAAGAGGTGGGAGCGTTTTGTCCTTTACCCCGCAGCAGAAGTGCACACCGACTACATTATCTGATTTGTCCATGATAAATGTGACTGAAGGAATGATCATCCAGTCACCTGCTGGATTTGCTTCTTCTGCCCATTCCCAAACACTTTCTCTGGGCTCTTTACCAGTGAAATATATTGAACGATCCGTCTGGTGTGTCAGGTTAATTTCACCCTTCATTTTCAAACGGTCAAAAATCAAATGAGTCTCTGACATGTTATTGTTCTCTTATTTTTTAAAAAAAATCATATTTAGTAAAAAATTAAAGTGAATGGGTGAGCCATGTCTTTCAGAACATGACCAATACTCTGGAGGTAATGTGTGTTTCTGCCCTGCATAGTCTGAGAGACTCAAATGTTCCACTGTACAAGAGCAAGATTACACAGACACGTCTACTTTTGCTTAATATCTGAAATCTTAATTTTAACATTTAAACAAATGTATTTGTCCTTCTCTAGATAAAATTTAGTCGAACTCTCAAAATTTCTATTTTTGTCAATTTCTGCCATATTTATAAGACATATAAATAAATAAAAAAAACAGTGTATCTCCAACTACTGGTACACACATACATGAAAATTAATATAAAAATAGAAATGTATAAATATATACAATGAGAAGTACAACAATATAATGTGCAAAGATTTGTATTAAAATGGACTACAAATATGCATAGGTTAAAATAAATATTAATATGACTGTTAACTTAGAGAAAACATATTGATGAGTTTAGTTGAAGTTTTTTGTTCAATTTTGATTTCTTTAACCCTGCACAGCTCTGGCTGTTGTTTTTTTAAATTTTCAGTCAATAATTTAATCATTTTCATGACCTGTTTAATTTTGTATTATATCAAGGCACTTGCTTTGACAATGTAAATCCACGTCATCCCACGACAACGCTTTTTGAACTGGAGGAAGTAAAGCATGCTGCTCTTACTGCCAAACACAAAAACATTAACTTGTTATTTTGGACTGTGGACAGCAAATGTCCATAAATCACTTTAAAGAGTTGTTGTTTGAAGGGAATTCCCCTCTCCTACATGATCATTCTTGTTTGTTTCTAAGAGTGAGAGTGGGGTTGGTGATTAACAGACTTTTTTAAAGAGAGTGGCACACTGCACTGTTTCTTTTGACATGTTTCTGTTTTTGTGTTGTTAAGACAGACAACAGGCAACTTTAGAAGACTTTAACATTCAGGAATATCTCATGTTTTTCTTTCTTTTTTCTTTTTTGTGGTTTTAGTGGTTTTAGTAGAGTCAATAAAGCATTGTCAGTCACAGTAGATTAGGGAAAGGTGATTATAAAACCTTGAATACTCAACTCAACTCAACTTTATTTATAGAGCACTTTAAAAACAACCACAGCTGAAACAAAGTGCTGTACATCAATAAACAAGGCATAAAACAATTTAAAACAATGGATAAAATAAAGCAGGTTTAAACACTAAAAGAGTTGTTTCATTGTTTTTCAAAACAATTTAAAAACAATAAAACAAGTAACTAAAAACAAACCATAAAACACTAAAACAGGAGCAGTGTCTCGAGTGGGGTTAAAAGCCACAGGATAAAAATGAGTTTTAAGATGAGTTTTTAAAACAGACAGTGACGAGGATTTTCTAATGTGGAGGGGAAGCTTGTTCCACAATTTAGGGGCAGCCACAGAAAAAGCTCGATCCCCTCTGAGCTTCCACTTTGACCTCGGTATCTCCAGGAGCAGCAGATCAGCTGACCTGAGGCACCGAGCAGGAGCGTAGAGCTGAAGGAGCTCAGAGAGGTAAGACGGGGCCAGACCATTTAAGGATTTAAAAACAGATAAAAGAATCTTAAAATGAACTCTAAAATGCATGGGCAGCCAGTGAAGGGAGGCCAGGATGGGAGTAATGTGCTCCCTCCTACGCACTCCAGTTAGGAGATGAGCGGCTGGGTTTTGCACTGACTGGAAGCGTGAGAGGGAGGACTGGCTGACTCCAAAATAAAGTGCATTACAGTAATCCAGCCAAGATGTTATAAAGGCATGAATTACTGTTTCAAAGTGCTTTTGTGCTAGGAACGGCTTCACCTTTGCCAGCTGCCTAATATGAAAGAAGCTTGACTTCACCACAGAACTAATTTGCAGGTCAAATTTAAAATCACTGTCCATTTTAAAACCCAAGTTTGAGACTGCAGGCCTCAAACAATCCGCTAGAGGACCTAAGTCGACAGGAGGGGGTTCACAGGGGCCACTGGGACCAAACACCATCACTTCTCTTTTTTACTCATTAAAGTTTAAGAAATTCAAAGCCATCCAGGCTTTGATGTCTTCAAGACTTGACAGAAGAGGTGTGAGGGAGAAAGCATTTTTCTTTTTCAGTGGCACATAAATCTGACTGTCGTCAGCATGGCAGTGAAATGAGAGGCCATGCTTCCTCAAAATGGAGCCTGGGGCAATAGATACAAGGAAAAAAGCAGGGGCCCTAAAATCGACCCCTGTGGAACCCCATACAGCAGTGGAGCAGAGCTGGACTCTGAATCACCAAGGCTCACACTCATACATCAGTCAGCAAGATAAGATTTTAACCACTCCAGTGCCGTACCACAGATACCTACTAGGTGACATAGCCGAGTCACTAGGGTATTGTGGTCCACAGTGTCAAAGGCTGCAGTTAGGTCCAGCAAAACAACAATTACCTGGTCACCAGAGTCATTCGCCAGGAGGATGTCATTAAAAACTCTTAATAAAGCTGACCCTGTGCTATGAAGGTTTTTGAAACCAGACTGAAAAACCTCCAGGACACCATGCTCGTCCAGAAACAATTTTAACTGAGCATGAACAACCTTCTCTAAAATTTTAGAAACAAAGGGAGCTTGGAGATGGGCCGAAAATTAGCCAAAATTGCGATCAAGGCCAGGATTCTTAAGTAAAGGCTGCACCACTGCATGTTTAAAGGTATGGGGGACAACACTAGAGGAAAGACTGCTGTTAATAATAGCCACACAGCGACACAGGCTCAAACCTTTCAAGAGCCGCAGAACAAGGAACAGGGTCAGAGGGGTCAGAGGCAGGAGTTGATATGAGAGTCCTAACAAAAGCAACTTTATCAATAAAAAAATGCGTAGTTAGAATAATTCTCTCTTACCTGGTAAAAGTTGAGTCCCTGTCTCATACATGTATTCCACTCTCTCTATCCCTCATGGACTCATCAGCTCATAAACAGAGCGGCATGATGCATGTGTGCCTGCTCCCTTGGGTATTTTATTGGTCTGAGCACTAAAAAATGGTGTCAGTTGATTGGTCAAAACTACAAATGAAAACAGCATTATAATAACCTTATGATTTTGTAACGGGAAAATATTTAAAGTGTATTATTGCATTCAAATATCCATCAGCAAAGTAAAGTAAAGCTCGTCATCTCTCAATATCAGAGTGGGTCAGCTGCACAAGTAGGCAGGCCAGGCCCCCCGTGACTCCACCCCAGTTTCTGGACAGATACAACATAACCTCACCTAAAATTTCTCATACCTTAAATAAGAGATAATCAACCTTAAAGAACTTCCATTTTGTAACTAAAGTGTTCCCAAGAGCACAAACCTCCACCAAGACATTTCTGACATTATTCTGCAAGTTACTGTCAAAAATGTGGAAACTGCCCTGTATCACACTGTTTAAAAATCACTGAAAAAATTCCTGGATCTGCATCCAGATTCTGATCACCATCAAAATCTGATCACTTGTCCCTTGTGCCATAACTCACATTCCATGAAAATGCCATCCACATTTGTTGAGAACTTATTGAGTTGTTAGCAAAAATGTGTAAAACTGTCCAATCTAGCAATTTCAACAACACCTTTAAGAAAAATCCTGGATCCACATCCAGATTTGGATCACCACCAAAATCTTTAAAATTTGTCCTTGGTCCATTTCTGACCTATCCTGAAAATTACATTCATAACTTTGTTCCTGTTAACAAAATAACAAATGCCAGCAAAAACATAACCTCCTTGGCAGAGGGTAAAAAAGTCATATTGTCATTGTTGTTTTATAAATTAACTTTGTATACATTGCATAACATAATTACTTTCGTGCACAGTGTCCAGGTTGTTGTACAGTTAAAAAACATTTAAATAGAATATTTTTCTAAATTCAGTGGATTTTAGTTTTTCTTAGTCATTCTGGGTTAATAAGAAACTTTTATTTCAAACATGAATGTTTTAAATCACCAGATTTGATCACTAAAAGTCTTCATCACTGCCTTCGCATGGTAGGTGTCTAATGTCAGAGCTAAATCACAAAGTTCTGTAATATGAACTCAATTTAAAAGAGGTTTTAATGTCTGAGTCCAGAGTCTGTCAAAATTCAGTGAGTAGATGGTTAAAATGATGAATTACAGAAAGAGCTCAGAGATGACTTCCTGTAAATGGAGCAGCCACAATGAGGAGGAGGACTCTCACACCTGTGAAGTCTCTGATTGGACAAATCCAGTGTAGGAGGAACATCTGAATAAATCTCAGCTCCTCAGAAATTCACACTCACAGTGGAAACTCCTGTGAAGCATTGATTCTGCATACCTGTGCGCACACCTGGAACTCAGACAGCAGCATGCAGCAGGGCCGTCAGAGGCTGAGGCCATGGCTGGAGGAGCAGATTCAGTCTGGGAGGTATCCAGGAGTCAGCTGGCTGGACCAGGTAGATCTCTCAGTATCACACTCCTCTAATACACACACATTGATGACAATTTATCCTCTTTAATCAATTTTTTTCTCACAGTCTGCACGAATCTTCCAAATCCCATGGAAACATGCAGCTCGTCATGGCTGGAGTATTGACCGAGATGCTACACTCTTCAGGAGCTGGGCCATGCACACTGGTAAGAGCCAGGATAGTAAAAAAATAGGACAGCAAGAAAATAAATGAAACACACCAGATGGACTATTTCACATATCAGCGGGATGTTTTTCAAGTCCATTTGGGCAGCATCCCACAGAAAGTGAATGGGAAGGGCGGAAATTTTTAAGAAAAAGTAAAAAAGTGACTGAACAAATGTTTTGTTCGTCTTATTTATCACAGTCCAGTAAGAGGCTTACAGTCATTTCTGACTTTCAGCACAATTAATCCACAGTCGTAGCTACTGCTTCTTTGTCCTTAACAGATGCTGAAACCCTGGTCATTTCCTGACTTGGTTCAAATGTTCAGCTTGAAGCTTTGCAGGATGGATCTGTCTGGTGACAGACTTATGAAATACCTGTAAGAAAGATCTGTAATGTGGCAGTTATGTTGTACTTGTGTAAAAGCACAGTTACTTTGATTAAAAGTTCATCAAGTAGAAGTAAAATGACTGGTTTCTGAAAGTACTGGAGTAAAAGTAATTCCTTTAAAGTCTGCCCAAAACACCGAGTATTAGGTACTCACTTTATCTGACAAGGTGGAGTTGAAAAGTGGTGTTTCCCTCATGTGCAGCGCAAAAACAAAATCATATGAAACTCCAATCATGTTGCATCATTGAAGAAGCACCTTTGAAATTAGATACAATGCTACAGCACATGTTGGATATAAAGTTCAGGAGTGGTCAGTAACTAATTACTAATTTAGCTTCACTGTATAGCTTTACTTTTATGTGTGCTTGAACTTTTCTGAGAAGCTTTAGCGATAATTTTTTGTACTTGAGTTATTGTGATTGAGTTAATCATTCCTAACACACCAGGTTAAAATATTTCACTAGTCCACCTGCGAACGAGCCCATAGAAAGTGTTTGGGGTGGGAAGGATCTTTCAAAAGCATGTGTGATGGGAGAGTGGATGATCGTCCTGTCAATCACATTTATTATGGGCTATTTAGATCAGTAGTAGGAAGACACAACTGCTGTTGTGTAAAATACAAACGTAAGCCGCTACATAGAACAAACTTTCGGCAAAGCATGGTGGTCCAGATCTAATAAAACTGCCACTGAAGCTGTTAGCATTTATGCTAATCTCTGTACTAGCAATCACTTCCTACTGATGTCTGGATCTTCGCTCACATCTTCCTGCTTTAAAAGGCGCTGATTGGGTCATGTTGTTGTGGGCTTCTCACATTCGTTTTGGATTGGAGCTTGGCAAGATGAATCTGCCTGATTACAGACACTGAATCAAACAGATCCAGCTGTCACGCAAGGTTAAACAGTATTTTCCCTTGTGTACAATATTATACTCTTTCCACCCCTGATAATGTGAAACCATGTCTCTCACTTTATGTCCAAATGTGTAAATATGTTATCTGTGAAGCTTTGACCTCCCCTTACTGCCTTTATGTTTTATTTTTTTCTCAGCAGCTGCAATACAAATGTAGTGAAGTGCAATACTTTCTCCAATGTATGCTCAAATAAAAGCAAAACAAGAAATGTTGCTCAAAAAGCTGCTCTATTACAATCAATCAAGTATTATCAACCAGTTTTCACTGCTGCATAAAAATCTCATGGTGTGATTAACTCAGAGTGATTTGCTTGCTTTTAACACGTCATAATCTGGTTATTCTTCTTCATACCCTGAGTTCAGTTCTCATATTTACATAAGCATGATGTAAATGACAACATGGGCTTCAGTAGTTACTTTCAGTTCAGTGAAGAAAGACGACTAAAAGGCAGATGCGTGTGTGCAAAATACACAGGTGGGTTAAAGAAAACCCCTTAGGCAGAGGAGTCACAAGTTTTTTCTTTGAGAGCACGGACAGGAACACATAAGGATGTCCTGACCTCCTTGATATCTGTTTTGTTAAATGTAGGATTGTATGTTGTTAAAAGTGTTAGCTCTGTAAGGGTCGGGATGAGAGCCAAAAGTAGAGAGGGGGGATGCTGACAGCTCATCTCCATTCAGACACAAACTGCACAAAGCTGCCAAGCTCTGTGGGAGCAGTGCCATGATGTGTAAACTGGATCTTGAGGTGGAGCACAGAGTAGAACAGATTTACACAGTTCATGGTATTAATCTCTGTAATCCAGTCAAATACAGGCTTCCTGGTCGCATATATGGCATACTTCATTTAGCTTTTTCTTAAGTTGACATGATGTGATCTAACAAGATCACAAAATACGCTATTCCCATGGCCATGAGGACCAACTTGATCAGGTCGTTCGATTAAGAGGAAATTCTCAAACAAGAAGTCACAACAAGACGCTATACATCAGAAACATTGTAGCTGCTTTTTAGTTGAACCACCATGATGTAGTTTCAAAGTAGCTTACTAATAGCTTTTCACTCTTTTCCAGTCGCTTAAAAATTTTGGAAAGTAAATTTGTTTGTTAAGATTATCACAGAGAGCAGAACATGTAAATTTCATAATTTATTCTTCGTCACAGAGCTTATTAAAAGCAATGATCCAAAACCCAGTGAAAAATCCCATTGGCTTCTAGTGGGCCTGCAGTTAAGGAAAACTAGCGTGATGCTGTCACTTGGCCTACAAAACAACGTTATCACTGCACCACTCTATTCAAGTGACATGTTTGCTGTTCAGAGATAACCCTTGACAACTTTCTCTCCATATTTTAACACCTTTTTTGTCACGTTATTGTTTTCATCCATCTTTCTCTTTATGAGCTGTCCAAAGAGGCCTGATGGTTTAAACGTGTATAGCATCTTCCTTTCATCCCTGATGTAAGTCTATAAGCAGCCCTCTGTCGGGGAGGCTAAGGGGAAGTCTGTTGCTGTTACCACGAATAAGCTGCAGAAAGGAAGAGCAGGCAGTTCTGCCTGACTGCACTCAGCCTCTATGCACAGTAAAAACTTCTGCCATTATGACACAAAAATATCTGCACAGGTGAAGGAAGAAGATTTAAAAACTCATTTTGATTTGGTCCCACTGACCTCCTTAACAGCATCATGTGACTTGATGTTCACCTAAATGTGTGTTTAGTACTTTTTGTGTACATGAAGCTTTGTTTTTCTTCCACTGCTGCTGTTAAAAAATGCCTCTCAGGGATAATGAAGTCTACCTTGACCTTGTCTTAGAGCATTACAAATGTCAGAGTCTTTAAAAAAGAGTTTTGGACAGACGGTTTCAAACTGATCATTACTCAAATAAAACTTAATTCAGAGGCAATACAAATATGAAGCTGAAGCTGTGATGTCTCTGCACCTCATCTGATGAGTGTGTGCCTCCTCATCATGTTTACTATTTCCTTATAAGTGAAGTTTCCAGTAAAGGGTAGCTATAAGCCTTTGTTTAGTCTGTGTTTTTCTAGATGGGCCACATTCCCAGTCTACAGCAGTGATTAGAATTACCTAGCAACCTTTAATAACAACACTGAAAGTCAAATATGCTGAATCAACAAAGATCCTACAGACCAATGGTTTAAATGTTAAAAAATCCTTCGAAATATTCCTGTATTTTTACCCATTTTGTATCCCGACCATAATCAAATCCCTCTTTCTTGTGCTATGACCAAGATTCCCTGAAAATGTCATCAAAATCTGTTGAGAATTGTTGAGTTTTCTTACTCAAAGACAGAAAGACAAATAAAATGCCCACAAAAACATAACCTTCTTGGTGCACAGAAAATTGAGAAGAGGTATTATTTTGGTGTTGGCAAATTTCAGTAAGAATAGAGTTAATTATACTCTGAATGGAGTCAAATTCCTGAAAATTTACTCTAATTTGAAAAAGAGTTGAGGATAAAAGCAAGTGTAAAAATTATGTTTCAGTAAATAAAATTCACAGGTGACACTGTATCTCTGAACTCTGTAACTCTGTAACTCTGAACTCTGAATCTGTAAGTTACACTTGTAGAGTCAATCATCCCGCCCATCCCAATTTTTGGCCAAGTACTGACAGATGCCACATGCCCACATCATGAAAACTTAAGTGCCTATGTATTTTTTTTTTTTACTATATGTGCTCTAACCGGGCATATCTTTATTTCAGCTAAATTTCCCCATTAATATACAGTAAATAAATACAGCAATGTTCACACTTTGCAGTGTTAATATAGAGCTCACATTGAAACAGTCAAAAATATAGAGAGTGCATTCCTAACACTACATAAAAGTGTGGATCAAAAGTCACACTGTTAAGTGTTACAAAGTTTTAAATATTAACTCCACTTGATGAGAGTTAGAGTAATAATACCACTTAGTGGTGTGAACCCATATAGACACTTATGAAGTGTTAATACCAACTGTTAATATTAGTGTCAATTTTCCTGTACAGATTTTGCTGAGTGGAAGTAAATGGATTACAGCAGCAAGTAGCAGCACTTTTCTACCTTCCTCTCTACTGCATTGAATCTTTGGTGTACATTTTTTTTGCAAATCCTCTTCAACCAAAACTCTTATCCAGTTTGACAGCTTCATGTAGTTTGCTATTGTTTTGTGTCTGAGTATATTTCAGTGTGTTCCATCCCTTTTGCACAAAGCATCATGATCATGATTAAATAATACTTCTGACTAGGACTGAGTACAAAGGTTATACTTATGGTTTTAGCCCAGAATCATCACATAATGCTTTACATCAAGACTTTGAAGGGACATTGGCTTCACTGAAGTAAACTAGGGCACACACCAGAACTCTCTATTTTGAGCTAAGCCCAGAAATCTGCTCCATTTAGGTCTACCCAAGACCTGCTCATGGCAACTAGTTTGGACTTTCCCACAGAGTCATTTCTTCATTTTTTGTTTCTGATGAAATCTGTGTTGCATTTCTGGTTTACCATTTATCAATTAATTTCAATTAATTACCTTTATGAGTTAAGTTACAATAATGTATGATTCCTACCTTACATTCAAATGTGAGGGTCATTTGATCCATCCAAACACATACAGCGTCACGTCCCCTCAGTGATGGGAAAGTCATGCTTGGTGAGCCTATCTGCGTTATATCATGGGAAAGCTTCAGTTCACTGACTGTGAAGTTCAGGAGGGATCGTATTTCTGTCAAAGTACAAAGCTTCACACATTTTTTTAAAGGAGTTTACAATGTGAAAAAAATATTAGTAAAAATATATATATTAAGATGTTTGTTATGGTGGTTTTATACCTTATAAGGTACAGCTGGTACAGATGTCAAAAGAACAGTGATGAGTCAAGAGAACTGGCTTGGGA
Source organism: Cetoscarus ocellatus (assembly GCA_037902135.1). Lineage (NCBI taxonomy): Eukaryota > Metazoa > Chordata > Actinopteri > Labriformes > Labridae > Cetoscarus > Cetoscarus ocellatus. Next base: position 1,713,068 of record JBAMNC010000395.1, on the reverse strand, counting down.
GTGTTTCACTTTGGTGTATGTTAGGCATAAGAATTTATTTATATTAAAATAACAATAATGGTGAATGTTTGTACAAATGGGCCACAGTGACCTTAACCTGTTCCCCTGAAATGTAATCAGTTCTTTCTTGAGTGTGAGTAGAGAGACCATTTGGGCAAATGATTTGATGAAGACTAAATAAGTTCAGTGAGTTTCAAAACCAAATCAGCACATCCTTGAGTCAGAGTAGACATTTTTACTAAGTTTTAAAACACTTTATTTGCTTTATAATAGTAATTAAGAGCCATTATAAATCCAGCATTTATGAGTTATAAACATACTTAAAGTGTGCTATACATATATAGCTATGAAAAATTACAGATTTCAATCCATTAATAAGACATTTTAAACACTAATAAAATATATCATAACCGGGGTAGAAGTTACTATGAGTGGTCCCTGCATGCTTTAAGGAAAGTAAAAAAAAGAATAAAAGGCACTTTATACAATTTCTTGCATAACGTGCCATGTATTGTAATCTATTACAAGAAAAAAATCTTAATAAACTTTGGTCTTTGTTCATGTCAGTGAACTGCAAATATGTTGTATTAACTTAACACCTTCCCTCAATACTTTTTTTCCCCAAAATTTCTCAAATTTCTGTTATAAAGCATTATGAATATTTTAACTTTCCTAATGCAGAACATAAAATGCTAGAGGCAGCTCATTATAAACACTGCCATGACATATAATTATTATTAAAATCCTTTAGATTACAATACAATTATAATGAATTAAAAAGGGGGCTTCATAGAAAGTGTTTCCCAGCGTTTTAACAAAATTCATCTGAGTTTTCCTGGGATGTCTTATTCACAAGCCAGTGAAGACCAAAAGGACAGATGAGCTTGACTTTTGACCTTCAAATCTCATTCAATTATCCTCAAGTCACAGTGGGCATTTAAAAAACTTAAACCGCTCAAAGTGTTGAGATATAAGGTTAACAAAATGGCCTTAAAACATGATGTCTCTGACCTGAGCTCACTGGTGGGGAGGCATAATGACACAGAAATAATGATGACATAAATCAAACAGCAAAACTTTTCCTGAGACCTCTTGATCTCAGATGGTCAATCTTGTGGGAGGATTGTTTATAAGTCATCAATAACTGTCGGAGGTTGCACAGTGTGTCTGCAGTTACCTGTGCTCTCTTTCTTCTTGTCAGGCCTTGTCTGTTGTAAATGATCCATCCTGGATCCTCTCGAGCTTCACTGATTTAATCACTGTGGCTGTCATCACACCCAGAGGACCCTGAGATTCAAATCATGATGTAATTAGATACAATGTGCACAAGGAAGAACTCTTAATTTCAGGGAGGAGTGGGAGGAGTTAAACACAGAGTAGAAGGGGGCTTAAGATGGAGCCTTGAGGAACTCCACAAGTGAGGGGGTAACTTGATGAAGATGATTCACATTTTTTAAGGTATTTGACCAATCAGAAAGATGAGAAATAAATACACTTGGAGCTATAAAGGTTATTAAAGGCTGTTAAAGTGGGATCTTTATGAGCCATTAAGGCCCAGAAATTTTCAGGACATGCAGACAGCCAGGATCAAAAGGGAAACATCTTAATCTTTAAATGTGTTGAGCTATATAACTGATTACCCACATACTGGTGGAAGTGAACATTACTGAGTAACCTGCCAAGTGGAAGGACAATAGCAGAGGGCCTTAAGACTGAGCCTTGGGGAACCCTACAAGTAAAAGGGGTGCTTGATGAAGTAGATCCGCTCATTTTTACAGAAATGATCCATGAGGAAAACAAGAAATGCAAACGATGACTCTGACAAAGGTTTCTATCAGTTGATGACAACCTTGGAATCTACTGTGTCAAACACTGAGCTTAAATCAATTAGAAGAACAGAAAGAAGAGCTGTGTCTGTAACTTTCAGATCTCAAATCCCTAAATGTGATGGTTGTGGAGATTATATTTTAAATATTTGTATATAAATGTATCTTTTGCCTAAATGTTTTTTAAAGTTTTTATTTTGTTTGCTTTAATCACCTTGAGTTCTTCTGTGAATGCAAGGTGATATGATTTGTAAACTGTCTTGGTACTTAAAGGTCACATTCATGCAAAATGCACTTTTTACTATTTTTTTATCGAAGAATATGTGTTTATGGACTGTCTAAAACCCCCAACATGAAAACAAATTCCTCCTCTCTTTGTTTTTTAAGGCCTTCCCCGCCCGTTCAGAAAATGTGTAGTCAAACAGTAAGTTTGAAAAATACTCCCCTATTGATATCTTCAGGGATGATGCCACCTCCCCCAGAGGTGTGACGCTCCCTTAACCAGGTGTTTGTTCAGTCCACGGGTAGAGCTAATGGAGGGACAATGCTGAGGCATGTCTGTGCAGTCACAGTAAACATTAGAGTACAGCACTGGGTAGCTTAAGCTACTTACACTTTTGATTTCTCAGCAAGAAACCTGAAAAATATGTTCTGGGGACATCTGGGATTAGTGTAAACTTGATGAAATGTAATGAAATATGCACCTTTTAAGAGCATTTCTCTTTCAACGTGTTTTTACATATATCCTAATTTGTGTTAATCAATTAAGGAAAACTGGACTCAGGTAATCCAACATTAGAAAACTAACAGTCAGCACAAGGGGAAAACGAAGCGCTCATTTTGTCTATTTTCTCTTGTACATTTCAGGACGGTATCGCCCGGGCAAAGACAAACCAGATCCAAAAACCTGGAAGGCCAATTTCCGCTGTGCTTTGAATTCTCTGCCGGACATCTGCGAGCTGCAGGAGCACAGCAGGAAGAGAGGCAGCAACGCCTACAGAGTGTACAGGATGCTGCCCAGCACGCACACTCACACACGCAGGAGAGGTAAACATGGAGTAAATATACTCTGACACTCTAACAGACCGTATGTGACTGTATGTACAATATTTACGCACAATTTACCCCCCTGTCTCGCTCTTAGGGCTGCGTCTCTTCAGAAGACCCCGAGGAGGACAGTCCAGTTCAGGTGATGACACACACATCTCACACACTTGGCAACCCCCAGCACTAAGACCTGCTCCAGATTCACTGCACAAGGCCGAGCCCCCTGCTGATGAAACATTCACCAACACTCAGACACATGGTGAGACACTTGTTAAAGCACATTGTTGTTCTGATGGTTATATATGGTTTGTCTGGATACATGTGATTGTTTTTGTGCAGGTATGTGGGAGACCAAACCAGAGGAACAGGAGCAAAATGAGGCCGTATTTAAGGTACAAAACCTTCATCCTGAAAAGATAAGGGTAGACTAGATGCAATCACCTCTGGGTTTCAGATCAAAATCCTGTGAGGGAGACTCTCGAACATTACAAGACACTTCCTATCTAAACCTGAAGCTCCTGTGAAGGACTGAAGGTTTATATTGATTTAAATCCCATAAATTTGCCATGTGCATATCAGTATCTTCACAGAAAAATATCATTCTTTTCTCAATTTTCCAAATGTAGTGCTTGTCTAAAGTTTTTGTCATGGAACTTTTTCAATGCTGGTGCTGCAGCATATCCTCATCATTCATCCATCACCTCTGTCCTGGCAGAGGTTTTACGCCTTTGAGGTCATTTATGGAAAAAGTATATTATTATGCTGATGATCATCTGGTTTACATATATTCCTCACAAAATGATAACAGTTTCTAACACCACCTGTTTCATGATCAAACAAGCTTAAAGTCCTCACTTTGACTGCTTTAAAGGTCCCTAAATGCAAATTTCTTTGCTTTTAATGTTGATATAAGGCAGAAGAACTCAACTTAGTTCACAGAGAAATGCACAATGCCTCTTTAAAGAAAGTGCCCCTTAAAATGCTTCATTTTAACTTTCTGGGGTTTTATGTCATAGCTATACAGCCTCCACCTACAAAAGGAATGGGGAAAAGAGCTGCGTGTTGCTTAATAAACACGCAAGACAGGATGTAAACAGTCAAACATGACATGGGATCCTTAAGAACAGTTTTTATTGGATGTCCAGCTATTCAACCGTGGCTAAAATTATATTCATGATACTTTGGATTGAGATTGATATTCTGATTATTAAGGATGATTGACAACTAATTTGTAACATCTGCATCACAATCATACATCAAACACTCAGGCTCTTGACATATTAGACACTCTGAAACACAAGCAAAAAATGAAAAGTTAATGAAAAAATGTGAATAATGTCAATTGATCAATAAGAAAACATGTTTTGGGGATTGTGGGGATAAATTCAAGTGGCCAAATTCAAGTGGCCAATGTTTAACAAATAAAACAAGTCTGCAGTTGCGCTATACATTTTTTTTTAATTATCATAAGAAGCTAAAATTACAGTTGTAATTGAAATTGATTAATTGTCCAGCCTTAATTAGGTGTCTGTCTGATTTTGATCTCTGTAGTTGGTGGATCATTTGAGCAGCAGTGACCACTGGAGCCAGCCTGTGGAGCAGAAAGCATGGAGACCACACTCCCTGTGGGACCACTGGCATGGTACAATTATTTCACAATATTGTTTGCTTAGGTCATTTCAGGTCACAGGCTTAAAGGTCCTAAAAGGGATTTCACAAACATAATCAAAGCCAAGTATAGCTCTATTATCTGTCATGGCTGATTTTGTCTTAATGTGGGTACAGTTTTTTATTTTGTAAACTGGCATTAAAGGAGTAGGAGGGCTGCGGCACGAGAGCTGCTGGGCTTCTGTTTGTCAACCCCTGCCTTTAAGCAATAACAAGTGTTCAGATTCGTTCCCAGCAAAGTTTAAGTAATTTAAATTTGAAGTTGTCAAACCTGAGTCATATTTAGTATTTTCTATTAATTCAGTCAAATAAAGTGTGCTTATGCAAAGCACATTTTCTCTGATATCTTATTTTGATCATATTACTCAGTACTTTGAGTACATTTATATCAGGTACATTTTACTTTTAGTTGAGAAGATTTAGAGAGTGCAACAATTACTTTTATTTCAGTCTTTTTTTTTTGCAAACTAAATTTACTTTTACATGGGTGCAATATTTTTGTACCCTTTCCACCCTGAATCAAGTTACTCTTGAGTAGAACTATTATAAATTTAGGACTGAACATGTTACTGTTTGCTTTTTCCTGTAAATCTTTGACATTTATATGAAAATTCAATTCAAAATCATGTGAGAATCAGTAGTGTTATCTTACTGCAAAATCATCGTCATCTTGTTCAAATCAACAATGTAGCACTGTTTTGGCTCGACCTGGCTGTACTTTACTCAGACAGTACAGTTTTATTTTTTTCAGGGGATGATTTTTTAAAAAAAATTGTCCATTTTTATTTTAAGAAGAAGACAGTCCAGGCACAGTCACAGGAAGGGCTGCACAATGAAATGGCCGGCCCCCTGTAAGTTCCATAAGGGGCCCTCTCCAAATGTGATTTAGCTACTGTATGTTAACCCCTTCGTCTGGATCAGAAGCGCTAGTGCCTACCCCTGTTAGAATTACATTCTTGTCATGACTGCTTGAAATTTTGTTTGACTTATTGGGCCCCAGACAGCTTTGCCCTTTATCCCCCCTTATGGGCGCCTTGCTCACAGGTCTTGCTTGTGTAACAAGAAGCTGGTGCTCTGTTGCTGTTTAGCAGGAGGCTTAATGCCCTGCTTCTGCTCCACCTCTTTGCTTGTTAATAGGATGACAGAATGTTGGTCTGGGACACTCTTCCACACTAACCACATGACTGACTTCATTCAGGCTTCGTCCAGTATGTTTAACAGTCCACAGGCTAGCCGGTTATGAACCACTGCTTTTAAATCTCTGTCGAGTCTGACATGTCGTTTTGTTCTCCTCAGGTGCCGGAGACGATTACTTTTACTCTCTGCACACAGACAGCTACAGTGAACTGTTTGGTCCAAACTACATCAAGGAACTCTCTGACTGGTCCCCACACCAGCCCACAATGATGCTGTAGCAGCTCCGAGCTCACTTTTGTGGAAATCTTTGAAGCTCTTTTCTGTTTTTGTTAACGCTCAGCTGTTTTTTCACCCTGCTGTCTGCCTCACTCAGCTGATTTCTGAGGAAGAGAAACAAGAGATGGTGAGCGGACAGATTATTGCTCTGTCAGAGTGTGAGGCGCTCATTCACTCTGCTGAGCATGCTGGGAATAGGATCTTGTTCCAAGCCAAGCTTTACCTCTGTCATCATCGCGCAGGTTCATTCTGGTTCAGAGTCTCACTGGAGTCACACCAAGCTCACAGCACAGCCTGCAGAGTGGACAGATCTCATGTCTCTACAGTGGAGGACAGAAACGCATCGATTCTTTTATTTAGACCAAGCACCAGAACCTACAGATGAAGATTTCAATAATACGTGAATAATTACATTTCTTACATTAATTTGACTTTAATCTTTTTTTTTTTTTTTTGCCAAACTGCAGACAAGACCTTATCTGTGCCCACCTGCTCTGATGAGAGGCTAACGAGAGGTTCGATGGTGCAGTCAGTCATGTGTTATTAGTATGAGTGCTCAGCACTGACACCCTTGGATCAATCATACTTCTCTCTCTGTATGTATGTGTTTAATTCTGTCATACACATTTCTGTGAACATGGTACATGTTATCAGGGCCGGCAGAAGCTGTGATACCACTGTGGGCCCCCACCTGCACAGGTGCTTAAACAAAATACATTAAAGATTTTCTTAACTATAACTGTGTGAAAAATACTGCTTAATGGGGGTGTCAATAGTCTAGTGCAGTGATCATCAACGGCGGCCCATGGGCCACATCAGGCCCACCACAGGTTCCAATTTGGCCCCCAGAATATTGTCAGATTCAGGAAATATGAGGGAGAAAAATCTGTCCTGCTTTTAAAGGGTATTTTTTTTCTCAATACATCCTCATAAACATGAACACAACTTTCGGAACAATGGGGACTGAAACAATTTATCACTTATGACTTCATGTTTAATCTGACAGCCATTTTTAGCTAACATATGAAACTACTAATATGCTAGTTAAACTAAGATGTTCATATTTATTGTTAAAATCTGTCCCCCCTTACACATGTCAAGCAAAAAACTGGCCCTTGTACAAATGTAGCTGTTGACCTCTGGTCTAGCTGTTATGTCCATGTGCCGCTTTGCACAGAGGCTGTTGTCCCTTCCTCATGGCACCCCTTCACGTGACCATTTGTATGTCTCTTTTATTTCAAAGCTATGATTGGTGCATTTTGTCATATTTGATATTGTTAAATTTTTTGTTCGTCTGTTTTTTAATGTTGTGAATTTAAGTGATTTAAAGTCAACCATGGCTCATTTACCATCATTTGTGTGTTTATTTAAAGGTCCCATATCCTGGTGTGTTTGACCGTTTACATCATGTCATGGGCGTCTATCAAGATAGGGTTTGAATCAAGTTGAATAAAAAGGCTAAACACTTTTGTCTCTGTATTTCCACTCTGGAAATGCTTGGATCTGAGGGGGCGGGAGCCTATAATGAACTCTGCGCTGATTGGCTGATCAGATGACGTCTGATGGGTGGGTTAAAGAGGGTTAAAGGTAAAGACATTTGATTTTGGAGGACATGAGACCTTTGATTATTTTGTCATCTCTCTCTGTCTCTCTCTCTTTTCTTTGACAAACTAAACTGATCCTTTGCTTTTTCCATTATCCATTATTTTGGTAAATTTTGATTTTGACTCCCTTGGTCCATATTTAGACTCTTTCTTTCATGTCTTATAAAGTCCTCTCATAATCATTGTTTTTACCAACTCATCTGTATATTATAGATTAAAGCCTCATATTTTTGAACTCCTATTCAGGAATCCTGAACACTTTTAAAAGTCTGAGCAAGGAAAAATTCATACCATTTTTTTTTGCTATGAAACAATGGCGATCATCACTGGTCCAGTCTGTTTATTTTTTTTTTTTTTTAATAAATTTCAAAATAGCTAATTTATTCCTGGGAAAGTGGTGCAGATGATTCAGAAAACATTTAAAATCTATATATTCAAGCAGTGCTTTCTGAAATATTTTTTCTCCTGGAATAGCCTTTAGTACAGTTAAGATATTGATGGAGACTGTGTAATCTAAACATAAAGTCAGGGTTTTGGCTTTTTTTCAGATTTATAAAAAATATTTTTCAGTGGCCCTAATGCTTGGTAAAAATGTTGTCAATAATATGAATATATTTTTGTCTCCTACTATTTATACATGACAGACAGAGACTATGACTGGGGACTCAGTCTTTGACTTCACCAGTCTCATGGATCATGGTCCTGAGTTTGGAAGTGGAACCAGGGCGGACACCAAATAATGCTGACAGTCTGCGTGCCGCAACACCAGCACCCAGTTGCAGGGGATTTTGGCACATCCTTTTGGGTGCTTTCCACACGTTTAACTGTGCTGCTCATTCCATGAAAGCATGATCTTTACAAGTTGTACCTCATTGTAAAGGTGACAAATCAGACTTTCCAATGATATAAAATACCAGTTGGTGTTACTAAAGGGGAGGAGTAATCAACTAAAACGTTTCAAAACTTTTTTTGAGGAGCATATTTAGATTTTCAGTTGAGAACAGAGCAAAAAAAAAAAAAAGTTGAGTAACAAAAGAATCTGATTTTCTTTGAGAAAAATCAGCACCATCATCCGTGTACTAAACAAGACCACAAACAAAATAAAGACCGTTTTAAAGACTGCATTAACTTTCAAAATAGTCAAATATGCAGTTTTAAATCTTGACCTTGCTTTTTGTACAACAATCATTATTGGTAAAACATGAGAAATGTTGCAGAGTGTAGAGAAATACCAAAAAGTCACGAACAAGCTTTTCCATTTTATGTCTTATGATCTTGATACTAAGACTTTTAAATAAATTTAAAGGCCATAGGTTTGATTTATTGGTGATTAATACTTTTTTAAGGCCATGCCGACGACAATTTAACAACTTTCTGTCAAACCCATTAGGTTTCAGGTTTAGATTTAAAATGAAAACACAGCACACATTTGGTCAAACATCAACATTGAACATTTATTTCTTATTTTTATTCTGAAAAATGCAGAAAAAAGACAGATGGATTTCCCTTAAAGTGGGAACTACATAACAGGCAGTTCCTGAGAAATAAAAAAGACAACAGAACACTGCTCCAACACCTCCCAGTCCTCTTTTACAGAAAAGTAACCAAAATATGTATGATCCCAATTACATAGAAAGCATGGATCTGTTACTCTGATGATTCATATTTACATTTTCATCATAAAATAAGTCCTATTTCAGGAGAGGGAATCTTTTTTATTTTTTTTAAAATCACATTCAACCAGTCCACTAGCACAGCCTGCTGGTCACAGAATATACAGCAACCCCAGAAAGTCTGCACGTACTACAGCAGTTAACCCTCGAGCTGGAGAGCAGGAAACAAACTACACAGACTGAGTGTGGATCTCTTTACACAAACAGGAAATACTACAGAAACATTTAAAGAGGAAGAGATCACAATGGTAAAGCCTGATGAGTCACATGGTTTTTTATCTGGTAATGTTTAGAAAGAAGTTACAGTCAGCTTTAAGGCTGTGAATGACAACCTATTACAATTTGGCTACAGGATTTTTAAGAATGCCTGACAGTTCATTCAATTATCATAAAAAGAATGACATTCACTCTCTTTTAATACCAGTTCTCTTCAAACACCCACTTTCTGTTTTTGGAAAATTAAAGCACATGAAGAACAAATAATCACATGTATCAATAGATCCAGGCCTGCTGGTTGGCTCTAATAATCGATTAGTACATGACCATAGGTAGTAATGACAAATGTGCACAGAATGAACACCACAGATGGAGCCATGCATTTAATATTCATCTGATAATATCTCCATGTAGCCGTGTTTGTACAGCATGTGACAATACTACAGGTAGAAAATGTACCAGCCGGTCTATAAAAAGTCAGAACAAGAAGTGATCGACAGCCACAGACAATCTTTGTAATCAGGCAAAAAAGAGCTGCACCTTTGTTTTTGGTAAAGTCAAATTAAAAGTTTCTTGTAAAGGTGGATACCTACAGAAGAGTGCTGCATTCACACGACACAAATAATGGCTGCTCATTTTCTGAATCAAGGTTTTAACCTTGGAATTCTGGGATAAATTTCCATTAAAGAAAAAAGTATTAATTTATTTTGGTCTTGGAAATACATGAAACGCTTTCTTTCAAATAAAATGAAATCCAAAAATCAGCTGTTCTTCTTAAATGGAAAAAAAAAAAACATTTTTTTTTTTTAAATTTGGTTCATTTTATGAGCTTGTTTTTTGGTTATATTTATCCAAGACCATACTTCTGACCATTATCTATACCCCTGTAACCCTTTCAGGGTTGCTGGACGGCTGAGGCAAGAGGTGGGGTACACCCTGGACTGGTTACTAGCCAATCACAGAGCTTACATGTAGAGACCTTTGGGCAACCTGAGTCACTAATTAACTTATCAAGCAAGTTTTTGGTCTGTTGGAGGAAACTGGAATACCCAAAGAGAAGCCTTGCATGCACAGGAAGAACATATGAACTCCAAACAGAGACACCCTGTCCAATCCTGCAACCTTCTTAGATTTAGGCAGCAGCAGCACCCACTGCTCCACTGTGCAGCCCCTTTAAATTTAATTTATGGCAAAAAAAAAGTCTGCTCTACTTTTCTGAATTAATGAAAATATTATTTTGACATCCTTTTCATGAAATACAGATGCCTGCTCAGTTTTTTGCTTATAAAAATGACCTTCCATTAGAATCATGTTCTGGCAAAAATCCCCTTAAGCTCTGCCCCATTTTTACAAACATGCAATAAAGTAAGACTCTTATCTTAAAATTCTGGAAGAATGTTATTTTGAAATATATTTTTGCTGTTCTTTTGCTGTTTTTTAAGTGGTGTAAGAAACACATACTTTATTGAACACATATATATATATATTTTAATAAAGTAATCAAATTAAGAATTCTGAAAAAAATAACAATACGTTTTGCCATTTTCCCTGTCCTTACTACCTCAGAAGTATTTGATACAAGTTTTCAAAATATCTGCTTTATTTTTCTGAATGAACAGGATTATTATCTGGACATTTTAGGCAAATACTTCCCGAAATAGAATTTGCTGTCATTTTTTTTGTCTGTTTTCCTGAAATACCCAAAAGTCCCATAATACAAGTGTTTTAAAATACATTGGAAACTATTTACTCTATTTCCTGGGTTAAAATAATTTTTTTTGTAATTCTGAGATAAAGTTTCATCATTTTTTAATTTTTTTCCCCTAATGCTATAAGATTTTTTTTAGGTATGCTGTCAGCTGATCCTGGAGAAAGACTCAGTGTCCAGCAGATCAGTGGTTGGTGAGTGGTAGTTAAAAGTATCACCTGAGCAAATTTTACAGTAACGTCTCAGTTGCAAAGCAGGTTTACCAACTCTGCCTTAAATTCAGAAAACTGAGCAGAAATTTGTTTTTCACAAACATATCATTATACCAAAATTAATATTTCATATACTTAGAAAAACAGAGCAGAATTGCAGATTCAACACAAAAATGAATCTCATCATTCTGCCATGGTTCACCTGATAACTGAGCAGAGTTGGATTTTCTCATGTGAATGCAGCCAGCTTCTGTATGTACCAGACTGACTAACTAATAAAACATTTACTTTACCATTACACTCTGTATTTTTTCTACAAAATATTCCTAATGTCACATGAAAACATGCGTCTTTGACAACAAAGCTACAAACACTGCTACAAAAGGTGGGTCACATACATTTGAATGCATTTAAGTAGCATTTCTTTCTGTTTTTAAGTCACATTTATCTACTTAACCTGCAGAGGGGTGAAACCTCCTCAGCAGGATATTGTGCGTGTATCAGCCAAATAAAAAAAATGAAAAATGATTCTATGGCAAAGACACAAATCCAAAGATGTGATGCTAAACTGTGCTGGGAACTGAGGACTGAGTGAATATGATGGCTGAGTAGAAGGAGAACTAAATCACTGAGAATACTGCATCAGAACAGACCCACATGTGCAGCAGTGTTTGCAGAGATGATTTGGTTACTTCCAAGTCTCATTCTTGGGTTAATGTTTGTATACAAGTCTTAAAAAAGAAATACATGTAACAAAAAACAGGGGAACAGAAAAAGTATTAATCCACTAAGCTCAGTATCTGCAGCATCAAGCTGCTGATGACGTTATAGCTAAAAAAAAAAAAGTAATGAACGTGACTTCAGAAGGCAGAGTAGGAAGTTCATATTTTATTAAAATTCTCTATGTTTTGATCTAAACGAGTATAAAAAAAAGAAGTTGAAATAAATCAACACAGAATTCCTAAGCAAGTGTGAGTGTACAATGCATGGTCCAGTGTACTCTACTCATTCAAGTTTATTACAAGACAGCAAACTTTAACCCTGAAGCAGCTCAGAGAGTCAGAGCATTTCTCAGAATAAAACAATGAACATGTTGCCTTTTGTTTTTGCTCCCTCCACCTGTCCTCTGATAAACCTCTGAGAATAAAGAAGGAAACTGAATGTTCAAAATCTCCAGTGTGGCCCAGCCACCATGAGGTCCGTTTTACAAATCAGAAAATAAATACAGGCATCCAAATGAGCTACAACAGCAATTCATTTTGAAACTTAATTTCCTCATGCATACACACAAGCATACGTGGCTGAGATTATGAGCTTCTAAACCCTCAAATCTACTCCTAACAGCTACTCTTTACAGTGCAACAGTATGGCAGCAAATGGATAAGCAGTGCTTTCATTAAAAAAAGGAATGGAAAATAAAAATATGTACAACATCATGGGAAAGCAGTAGTTTCATCTTTTGGTCCTGTGTCCATTACAGACAGCACTGCTTTTTGAAAATGGTTCCTCATATCAACAACAGTAGTTTCCACAAGACTGAGGGGGCTGTGAGGGGGAAAGTGAACAAGAGTTAGCATTTCTCACAGCCTGGGCCTGACTAAGGTCTTCAAAGCACAATATCACCACATTTGGTAAAATAAAATAGATTTTCTGTTTCAATTTCATTGCATGTTTGAAGTTTGAATATTTGACTGCTGAGCTTGGTCTGTTCACCTTTTTCTCAAGCTATGTATTCAAAAAATGTTTGCTAATTTGGAAATGAACACGATCGATGCTAAAAACACAACACAAAAGTGGCCACAGTGACTTTTAATAAGATGACCACATATATAAATGCAGACGAGCTGTTTAAGAAGAGGAGAATAACAATCCACAAACCAGTTGCCTGCTGAAAAACAAAAATCTAAAAAACATTTGGTAAAAAATAGTTTTACACTTCACACCAGTAACAGGGGAAATATACATTTTTATTACAACTAAGCTGATTAAGAAGAACACAACCCTTTTGTCCAAACATTTCAAGGGGAGAGAACTATTCTGACAATAAAATAAGTATCATTGCCCTGTTAAAAAAACAGCATAGGCTTTATACTAGTTTGCTGCTTCTCTTTAAAGTCCTCCAAGGGGCTGGCTGTGGTAATTTGTCCTTCTCTGTTATCAGCTTACATAGGGGAAGTTTTGTCAGCAACTCTCTCCAGAGATGCTTGCCAGAAAGTTCTCTAATTTCTATACTGATGCTCTATTTTGTTAACTAAACACAGTAAAAACTAGCAGTGTTTCCCCCCCAGTTGTGACCTTGTTGCACTTACAGACAGTTGTCTAACATGTCTAAGTTATGCTTGCATGGCACAGAAGTAGGGCTGAATGATTTTGTTTTTCCATCTATGTTGTGATGTGCTAATGTGCAATATAATGTATATATAATATAATGTTCATATGGCTGGGTTTAATCAATGAGAGTTTGTCTGATATTACATATTAGTGATCAGAGAACAGAACACTGTGCATGAAGAGCGTGTGTCTCCAACATGCATATTCAGGCTGCAGCCAGCTCTGCTCTAGACACAGACATGACGACTCATCATGTGAGACAGACGCTCAGTTGCAAGAAGCAGATCTTCAGTGAGTTTTTCCTGATGTCAGCAGTACCTTGTCCTGCTGCTTGGCAATGCTTGGACCAAATACACCCTCTGTTAATGGCACGTGGTAAGCTGCCTTTTCAAGTTACTGTCATGTAGACCAAATGTTACTTTCAGCAACTGTCAGTCTTGTAGTTGTTAATGTGTAAGAAATATGATGACAAGCAACAAGTTTATATTTAAAGTTTAACTAATAAAGAAACATGCTATTCTACCTTTTCTCTCTTTCCACTTATCCTCCTCCTACTGGCGTGAGATAAAGAAAGGGGTTTATATTTAACTACAAGGTTACTGGGTACCTAAATTTAGTTTCTCAGACAATAAATAAACAAGCATAATTGTTCAATTGAAAATGTAATCAAGGTAGATGTGAACTAAACTGCATGTATCTAGTGTAATTTTCCTATATAGATCACATGAGGAAAAAACATTGTAATGTTCTTTTTTCCTGAATATATTTCAGCCCTAATGTGGTATTAAAACTTGTTCCCAGAAACAAAGCCATAAAAAAGTATCTCTTACCTTGTTACAATTGAGAACCTTCAGACCCTCCGTGTGCATAACCCCCTTTAGATTTCATCTGGGCCTGGACAAGGTCCACCTGCAAGTCAAGTCAAGTTTGACAGGTTAAATATGGGTACACATAGATTTCTGTACAGTACTTACACTTTGATCCGATTGATAACTTGTATCAGCATCAACTTTGGGAATTCAAATACCAAGTACAGGTACTTACTGCTAAGTGTGCACATACCTCAGTACATACTGAGGAGGATTTGTTATCCGATTTCTCAGACTTCTTACAAAGGTTGTCTGGGATGTCTCAATCTGAATACACTTAAGAAGTACTGGTATACATGAAAGATCACCTCGTCAACGGATATAATCTGAACAAGTCCACCAATTAACAGAAAGTGTGACTTGTTTATGTGGGTCCATCCTTGTTTATGGTAATGGGAATTTTGGTTCTTGTAAGAAATCTCATTTACATGGTGTAGCTCAGTGAGAGAGCCAGTCATGCAGCTCCAAATAAGCTCTTCATTTGGTCCCACTTTTGCTTTTGTATGCCTAACAACAACCAAAATGGATAAAAGGAAACCAGCCCTTACATGGTAGCAGGTTCCAGTCCATAACATAAAAAGAGTCAGCGTTAGATCCTGCTTATTCATGAATGATGTATTTCAGACAATTTGCTTTTTCCAATTTTCTATGCCTGTAACGGAAATCAAATTGAAGGCTTTAAATTGGATAAAAATCTATAATTGTTGTACCATTGTTTTCAGTGAAATTTGGTATCTTTGATTCCTGTTGTCCAAAGTCTAAAATCTATCCCAAGAACTATTACTACTACATTTGCTGCCGATGTTTTAGACTTATATTGTGTTTGTCCCCTTTCGTTTTCACGAGAACGGTGCCTGGAGCGTCTGAATCCGCAAACTTTTGAAACCAGTGTCCAGAGTGAAAAGTTTTCAAAACGTTTTCGTATCTGTATCCGTGAAAACAAGAATCAGCGCAAAATGCTGATGCGCAGGGCATGCGCAGTACTCTTTTGGACAAAGCGCATCCCGGGAACAACAACAACAACAGCTTCGGTCATCTACCGAGTAACGTGTGTGCTGCTTACTGTACCAGACAAATATATCCAGACACATCTGTTGTCCAGACTAGAAACTCTTACGTCTTGGTGTGTCCACTTGCCATTGTTGTTTGTGAAAAGTTTGTCTTCACTGGAAAGCATACGCGTGTTGTAACACCACTGTTTCACTACAAACTTACATCGCCAACTACTGGCCTGGCATGCACGCTACAACGTTTTCAGTCATTATCCTGTCTCTGTGTGAATGCAGAGCGCTTCTTAAAATGCAAAGGAAAAACCTTTCTGTTTCTGGTGACAACGTTGTCGTGTAAACAGGGCCTAAGTTTAGAGAATTTTGGCGTGTTGATTTTAAACTTACGGTGTGTAAAATTTTCCTTTTTTTTTCTAAATTAACAATGACATTTAAATTTATCATTAATTGCTTAATGATAATGGCTACTGTATATTTATCGGTGCCATAGGAACAAGTAGTAACGTGTGAAAGTCTGCTGAGCAAGTAAGCAGGACCTGCTACTGCTGCAGTTCTGTTTAGGTATCTCATTCATATTTTTTTCCTGTATACCTGTGATGGACCACCTTTAACCTCTGCCTGCTGTCTGTTCTGTCATCCAAAAACTTCCTCCTATAACTCCATCCCCAGACCCCCTAAATAGAAGTCCATAACCTGAATGGAGAACTGCGGTCTCCTTCATCCACCTTCAGTGTTACTTCTCTGGTTCACAAAAACATCACTCCATCAGGTGTTTTCACCACAACAAACCAATGTTTCTGTTCCACCAATAAATTTCACACAATGAGAGAAAAAAAACGCCCTGAAAGTGGAATGCCTGACTCTTGCAACACACGCCCCAGAATGTTTTGGGAGTTCATTGCACACAATATGAAAGCAAACCTGGAAGTCTCTTTTAACAGATTTTCTCACTCATTATGCAAAGTTTCTTTACAAAACTAAATACTTATTTTCTGTTTGGTATACACACCTCACAGAGTCCTTAATTTAAAGAACACTAAGCAAGCGGGCTGCTACGTCTTGACTCATCAGCAGTTGTTTTATTTACTTGCGAGCCTCCTGGTGGCTGAATTTTACATACTTTGCCTTAAAAACTTTAAGCTCTCAAAAGGGGCTGGTTTTATGTCTATGGATCACTTAATAAGTGTCTGTAGCTCTTAAAATGGCAGACAAAGCATGACTCCACTGTAACTTATAAGAATACACTTTGGATATGACGCAGATGTTATAATGATAAAAAAAATACTTAAAGTTTTTCTACATATTGGTACTGATATTGAAGACGGCCTTCAGAAGTTTTGATATATTGGCATATTGGCTAACATTCGATTTCGTGCATCCTTTATCATAAATATGTAGAGATAAATGCTGCTGATTGATACAAACTCTCACATGATAAAGCAAACTTACAAGACATAAAACAGAAATCTTACAGTTCTGACAAACAGTGTTAATTTGATAAAATATCCGAAAATGTCAATATTTACTTCCGTTCAAAGTGTCCAAGTAAAATGTCAAAGTGTTGTCTAAAAATTCACACCTCTCACAACAAAAAATAAGGCCTTTCAAGACATTTTATAACCTTGAAATGCTACAATGTCACTGGAAACCTTTAGAGACGTTTTATGAATCTGTGAGAATCCTCTGTGTGGGCTCTTGTTCAAATAAAAGGCTGGCAGATGCCCCATTCTCTGTTCATCACTAAAGACATTTTGTGGGATTTTGTGTCACCAAAAAGGACCATGAACTTACCGATGCCAGTCCCAGGCCCATGTCCCCTGAGCCTACATGTGTGGTGTGAACAAAGTTTGTTGGCTCGCCAATCATGGAGCGATCAATCCGTCGCCGCCGTTTCTGTGAACGAGTAGCAGACACACCAGATAAAGACTTTTTTAGGCCCCACTGTCCAGAATATACATCTGTAAAAGTTCTAATCTGACAAGATAGAGCAGAGTTAAACACCAGCCAAAGAAAGGCCATCTCTTGTTTATCATGAAACTTGTGTTCAGCCACAGGTCCACATTCATGATTCCTCTTATCTTATCAGCATGTAGACAGAGCAGCTGACTGAGGAGGAACACCAGCTAGCTGTTTGCTGCTGAAATAATGAACCTTATTGAATCTACATTGGTGTCGTGTCAGACATGAGGATGTGGTAAGTCTGAGGACCTGTGGCATTTCAAATCAAAAATAACAAAAGAGGATATAATGTTATATAATGTGATGTTCTCAGGCCTGAGACAGCCACAATGACTTTCAAGCAAAATAGCAAACTTGCCAGCAAGCTCCTCCATCCAGTCTAAAATGTTTTTCTTACCAACTTCTGCTTTACACAGATGACTACAAAAAAATCCAAGCCCACTTATTTCTCTTCCAAGTGAATGTCACCCTCACCGGTTGTGGCTGCTCTGCAATGCAGCAGCTGAAACAAACCCAGAACTCAGTCATTCTGAGGCTGAAGAAGAAGCCGCAGCAGTTTCCTCTCTCTTCTCAGACGTCTCTCTGCGTCCGTCTTCCTGTTCAGAGTCACCAGAGCCACAGACACGCACCGGAAACTGACGACAGACACACAGCTGCTGGCTTGTCCGGGTAAACCGTTGGCACAAGAAATTTCTCCCAACACAGGGCAGCTCACTCCTGTTGGCATGTGAAAGTGGAAAAAAATCAGTTAGAGAGCAGAAACAGGCTTTAGCTCTCAAAATGAATGATAAAACAGAGAAAGTTGTTTTGAAATATCCATGATCAATATGCTGAAATAACAAGCAAAATCATGTGGTTGATCTAGCTGCTGTGTTTGTGCCAAGTGTGTCAGTGCTTCATTTAAGTAGGTTTCTCCTCTCACAACACCCACCACCCACTGATAATGAGGTCACACCCAGAGGACACTGCTGTGCATACTTGTGTGATACAGTGAGAGCTGAATTATATTTCAACACTGACTCTGAACAGTGTTACGTACAATATAGTGTGCTGCACATGTAAATTATGAGTGCATTACCAATGTTTGTTCAAATCTAGTTTTGAGAACTCAGAATGGAAATTAGTAGCTCATTGTGTATTTTGGGTTACATTAGGTACTTAGAGAAAATCTGAAGTTAATTTTAATATTTTACAGACATTTGCACAGCTGCCTTCATCCATTTCAGACCCCATTACAACCCACTTCCACACTGAGAAGATTAATATGTAATGTGACGTGATGATTGTGAGTTAACACAGCTCAGCAGTGTTAGTTTGTGATCACTCCTCACCACTGCAGCAGATGTTTGGGAGGGAACAAAGTGAGACGAAATTTCTTAAGTGTTAGACTCAAGGAATGACTAATCTGGAGGGGAAGACTTCAATAAACAAAGTGAGTTGAAACCCGGAAACCACGTATAGATGTATGTTTTCAAACTACATTTGGTGCCAAGACAAGGACAATATATTGGTGCAATTTAAAAGTCCTCATGCAATTTTTGATAGATTTATCCTCTCCTAAGCTCCTGTCTTAAGATAGTAGAGATGCACAATATTGGATTCTGCCGATATCTGATCTGCCGATAGTGCTGTAATCATTATCGCCGAAACCGATCTTTTTCGTAAAGAGCACAAAGTCTTTACCTTTGGAAAATTGACTTGTGGGTTTCGATGTCATAGTCTATTTGTGTGAGAAACACATTTAAAACAAGAAAACTATATTTAACTCTTGAGAAAAGGAAATCCTTGGTTTTAAATGCACCAATGCAGTGATGACAGGGTGAAGCATTATGGTACATTTGTGTATTTGCCATTATTACTGCTGGTTTATGGCCGATACGTATGGCCGACACATTGGCTGTAAGTATCTGCAAAAATGTTAATATTTGCAATACCGATATTTAACTTTTTAAGCCATTATCTGACAATACAGATATCATACTGACAATGTTGTGCATCCATGACGGATAGGGACATGATCAATCAGTACTGGCAGATAATAAAATTAACTTTCAATTCAGCATCATTTCATGCTAGCATTAAGTTTTTTTTTTCAAACTTGTTTTATCAGGGGAATCGATTTTAATTTAAAAGTAATATACAATTAATAAAATAGTGACAATTGTATTCAGATCTCCACATTGCTCACTGTCAGCAGGTTGTCGTAATCCTGTTTGCGGCTCTGAAAAGGCACAGATTACTTGGCTGGACTTTTACAATTAAAATACATTTTGTACAGTGAACGTAGAATGAAAAAAATACATTTACATTGATTTTCATAGATTTCTTGTCTTTTTCTTTCTTCTTCTCTTTTCCAAAAGTTTTGGAAGTATTCTATGGGTCAATAAAATAATGAACCACATATTGCTCTAAAATGGCTCTTATTGCAAAGTGTCGTCTGACACCCTCAGAAGGGCTGCAGGGCCCAATGGGAAATGACAGACGAAATTTAACATAGACCTTATGATGATTGTATGGCTGGGAAATACGAACTGAAAGTCACATCTCTACATTTACTTTTGTTCTTATTCTGGTTATGAAGAAATAAAAAGTAGTCAGTTCTCAGTCAAGTCCTTCTCTTATTGAACAAATGTCACACAGGCAATTTCAATAACAGCCGTCTGGTCAATGTTGACATGGACATGAAGAATGACTTTGGTTTTCTTAACACTCAGGGCAATGAGGATAAACAGAATGATACTGAGAAACTTTTGACACATCTTTCTGTTCACATAAGGACTATTGTGATTTCACAGATAAATTGTATATTCTAAAAAAAATTGCATAGCACAAGTTAACATGGATTTGAAATCAAGTGAAAATGACCAAGAGCTCTTTTTCATTAATAATAGGTACAGAGGAGAACTTGGTCAGTTCTGCCGTTTAATTCAGGAGCTGAAACTGTACCAGAGCCACTTCAGGACCTCTTGTTGAAAATGGCATAAGCTTGAGTAACCTCACACCATCGTCACACTGCAGCCCCAACTGGACATTCTGCATGCATTTTCTTTATAGCCATTATCCTTCATTTTTTTGCTTTTTATGGAATACAATGTGATGCTGTGAAACAAGCACAATCAAGCTTTCCCCCATGTTGACTGTTTTGACTTTGACATACGTGCCAACAACACAGCTTTATTGGTCGGAAGTGGGCTTGGCTGATGTGAAACTTCAGAGAAATCATACAAGCGCCAACAAATTAAAAGTCATCATTATTTTTCTTGGTGAAATTATGTTGCTTGTGGAAACGCTTCAGGAGGAATACGTTTGAAAATAATAATAAACGATCAAATGTGAATAATTCATACTGAAAAAAGGTGGGCAAAGACCATTAGAGTAAAAAACTGTTATGATTAAATCAATTCTAAGAATTGTTCCTCGTACAGAAAAAGACATAAATTGAAACAAGCTGGTTTCTCACTTGTGCCAAATATTTTGGACAGAATATTGTAAAGTCAATAAGCAAATCACTGTTATTGGTAGAGATGCACAATATTATGAGCACAGTATTGTTTTTGCCAGATAACAGTTTAATCTGTTGTTGCTAGTATTGGTAGATAAAAAACAAAAAAAATTATGCCGAGTTTTGCTGCTATTTAGACCATATATACTGATCATTTATAGTGCAGTCATTTTCATTAAATGTAAAATACACCATAAAGCTCAACCCTGTCAGTGGGGATACACAATATTATCTGTACAAAATCTGTAATGGCCTATAATAGCTTAAAAAGTTAAACAGCTGTATCTGCAGACATGAAAATATCTACCAGGATTTACAGCTGATATATCAGCCATACATGTAGATCCCGTATAACCCCAAATATCAGGTGAAATATCAGCAAAAGGAATAAATGTACTATTATAATTCACTGTATTCTCACTGAATGACGACATCAAAATATCAGCAGTATCATTTTTTAAGGATGAACTGTTGTGTTTCTTGTTTTTAAGCTGTTTCACACACACATTAACTTGCACACTCTAGGGAGCCGGTTATTATTACTTAAGTGGAGACTGTGTTTCTTGGACCAAAAAATATTGGTGTCTGCAATATGACTTCAGAAATATTGGTATAAAGGCAAAAATTCAATATTGTGCATCCATTTGTGGTGGAATCTGATGTTTTCTTGGGGGTTTGTTTGTTTAATACCCGAAACTGGTCATTAGTGACTGAGTGTTCTTGAAAAAAAAAAACAGTATTTATATATAATTATATTTATATATTTGTATTGGCTAACACAACATTGAAAATATTAACATTTTAGATCACAGCAAAAATAAAATTTTGTGCATTCCTGGTTGCTGGCTCCTATTGTTAATCTTTTAATTAAGTGTTAGACCTGACGTCCATTTCTTTTGTTAAACATAGGGATACACAATATTTGATTTTGGCTGATATCAGATCTCATTATCACTGATTCTGATTCAGATACCGCTATTGCATAACGAGAGCATAAAGTTTCCACTTTACTCACACTGACCTGTTCCTTTTATGGTGACAGTCTATTTGTTAAAAATGACGTGAAACAAGAAAAACATTTCTTGATAAATTTTACTTTCATTCATGAAAGTGGACAGTCATTGATGATGAGGTAAACCATTATGGTACTTTTGTACAATCTGTCAATATTACAGGCAATATGATGGGCTGACAGTGCTTTACAAATTCTTTAGACCACCGGTCATAAAAATGAGAAAATGATCCAGTATCATGAAGTGTTGTGATGCGGACTCTTTCATTTTAAGTGAGCCCTCAACGGATTTTACCATTTTGAACAGGAATAAGGAATTTTAAACTGAATTCATCTTTTTATACCCAAATTTGAGGCAGCTCACTGAGCTTCTCTGAGATTCAGAAATTAATCAAGCAAAACATTTAACAACTAAAACTAATTTTTCAGTTCAGGAATGCATGTCAGTAACTTCTATAATAATAATTATTATTATAGATGATATTTTAAAGCTAAAATATAGTTTTGGTTAAAGAGTTTCTAAAGTCTGCTGTATTAACCATTAAAGATACAAAAAAAAAAGATTTTGGTAATTATCAATGCTGTTTATTTGGGGCAGTTGTGGCATGAACCTTACACTGGGTGGTGGTCTAATAAATTTATTAAGCACTCTATTAAGTGACCATAATATAAGGCCAAAATGTAAATATGGTTACATAAAATTGGATTTTTACCGATGACTGGTATGCCGATATATTTCTGAGCTCATTATCTGCAATATTTGTTGTCAAGAGCACAAAGTCTTGACTTTACTGAAATTGACTTGTAGCTTTAAATGTGATAGTCAACTAATGGTAAAATTTGGGGGGGCAAAAACAACATTATTTTAGCACCCTGAGGTTGTCATGCCTCAGCACAGCACAGCAGCTAGACCTCTGTGTGAATTAACAAAAGCATAAAAATGTGGCTTTTAGGTGCCCAAACCATAACTGTAACATAATTATACCATTAAGTGCTACACAGCTGCAGGTGAATTATCATTATTTTTTATGATCATTCTATCATTGTGCATAAGCCTGACAGACTTTAATATCGAAATTTAAGTCTTCACCTTTTTTGAGTCAGATTGGTTGTAAGTGGTGTATGGGGACAATTTTTTCCTGTCAAATCGGCTTAAAAGTCTCTGAAAAAATCCTGGTAAAATTCTGAATAAAAGTCCCTAAGAGAAGAGATGAACCTGGTGCCTTTGTTGTTCTGAAAGTTGATTTGTGCGGACCCAGGTCAGTCCAGTTGGCTACCTGAGGACTTGTGACCAGGATACCAAACATGTACATAGCCACCATATTTATATTTATAATATCTCAAATCTCAACCTGTAAAATATCAACATGTACATAACCATCTGTTAAACAACAAACATGGACATAAGGACTGTAAATATGCCACTGACTATATAGTATATACTTTTTTTATACTTTTTAAAAAAAATTATTTCTAATTTTTCATTACTGTATTTGATTTGTAATTACCTTATTTTTCAGTATAATGCTTCTTTCTTATACTTCTCTTGTATCCCTGCAGCTGCTGTATATTTTGGAATTTCCCCCTGTGGGACTAATAAAGGAACATTTTATCTCTTATCTTATCTCTGATACAGGCCTCTTTGAGAAGCAGGAGGTCTCAGGAGGAGCAGCATGATTTTTAAAGGTATCCATGCAGTGATGATAAAGTGCAGCAATATGGAACATTTGAGTATTTGCTATAAGGCTGATATAATGGCTTTAAATATTAGCAAAAATGTCAATACAAAACTGATAAACTTTTTAGGCGATTATCTGCCAATACCGGTATTATAATAATATTGCGCATTCCTAGGTTAGGAATAACTCAGATAAACAGCAGAGTAGACAACATATCCTTACCACGTGTATTGTTAGAGATTATACTGATAGCTCTTAAAAAGCCACTTTAATGCCCTGCTCTTCAACAGGCATTAGGCAGCAGCTCCATCTCAGTTTGGGGATTTCATTCTTCCTTTAAACTAATGTAAATAAATCAGTCACAAGACTCAGAGCACACGGATCTGACAGATTCCAGTGGTGCATTCGCTGTGCTCCAGGCTGTCTCAGAGGGACAGGATTGCACTTTTCCCGGTCAGAGATGTGACAGGTGACTCAAATGATCTGTCCGCTGACTGACAGGACTTCCTAACACGAACCTCTGGCTGACATTGAGCTCTTACTGTGCACTTCCCACCTGAATCACAACGTCATGTGCCTCCCGATGAGAGCAGAGTGTCTTAATGTTGATCTTAATGACTACTGAAACGTCAAACAGGATTACTTACTCTTGCCCTGATCTCGGATTACAGGCACGTAATCGGTATTTACAAACAAGTTAACGTTATGTAACTTCACAGCGCTGCGGCATAGACCTCTCTCCCTACCATGCATGCCTCTGCTAAAACAAAGCTCGGTGCTGATAAAGCCAAGTCGCCAATGACCCCTCAGTGTTTCCCTGCTGATTGAGATGCGAACACTGGAGCAGGGTCGCAGGCTGCAGTGAGCTAACATTGGCAGAGTTAGCTCACATGCTAACAGCAGCGGCAGCTCCGTGACAGCTAGCCGACCAGGCTAACCGTGCCCGTTTTCAAAGCTGAGACTGCAACGATCAAAATACACCAAGAAAATGAAAGATTGTCTTTAAAACTGTTAGGCAGACTGAAAGTGGTCATTTTTTCGAAGGGTTACAATAATTTTAAGTGAATAAACTTACCAAATAGCGTCCGTTATTGCGGTCAAGACGTACGATCGGCTGAAAGCTAAAGAATGTAGAAAAACACAAGGAAGTGAGCTACGTAATGACGTCAGCTGACTTCCGTCTCAGAGAGCGACGCACTTCCGTGTTGACCCACGTTGTCTGGTATCCACGGTGGATGAAGCCATTCGCCGCTATTCGCAGATAAAAAAAATCGTACTTTAATCATCAAAATGAGGCCACTGACAGAAGAAGAGACGAAGACTTTGTTTGAGAAGCTTTCAAAATAGTGAGTGAATTTTGAAGACACATTTATGACTGTATAAGATTAAATACACCAGGAATGTTAGCATCCTTGATAGCACTTGTGTGACCCATGCACTTTCTTCCACCACAGCATCGGTGAGAACATCAAACTTTTAGTGGACCGACCCGACGGTACCTACTGCTTCAGACTACACAACGATCGAGTGTACTACATGAGGTATTTCCATGTTATAACTGTGGCACAGATGCTGTGGTATCTTCATACGACATCATGTGGAGCTTATCACAACTGTTAGAACACTAACTTATATTCTCTGAAACAAATGGCCAGGTTTACCCTCTGTGGTTAAATGTACACCCGTGAACTTTTACCCAGGTGGTATTACACTCGATTTTCAAATCATATTCACTCGTTGTAAAACATTTTCTGCAGCACATTTTATTGGAGACAAGCTCAGTGTGCTTGTTACCAGTGTCTTCAGTTTCACAAACCCACTTGTGCAAAAGATCCATCCATCCCTCCATCCATTCATCTTTTTTGGGGCAGCTGACTTCAGCCAATTCAGCATGCCCATTCTTACATCAAACATATTAGATAGCAGCATAATACAAATAGAATAGAATGATAAAAAGAAAACAAAACACAAAATTGTGATAAAATATTGTCAAAAACCTTGGTGCACACACCAGCTAACAATGCATGAGATCAAATAAAAACGACATTGCACATACTGAATTTTTGCATGAAATGCTGAAATGCTGATGTTTCCAAGCTCATTATTTCCAATACCGGTATTTTGTGTTAGGAGCACAAAGTCTCTTTACTCAGACTGACCTGTGACTTTCATCGTTACAGCCCATTTGTGTTAAAAACAGTTGTGAAGCAAGAAAAACAACAGTGTTTGATTAATAAAAGTGGTTACTGAATGATTATGAGGTAAAAATCATGATACAATTTTACATTTGCCCGATATGTACAGACCATAATAGGATATTTTAGGCCATTTTTATGGTCAAATATTGGCTGTAAATATCGGCAAAACGTTTCCAGATCTTCCGATACAGATAATTCATTGTTCTGTATCATTCTGACATATGAATTAACCACAGTCTCGCTCTCCAAACCACATTTTCTGTGATGCACTTGTGTTAAACAAGTTCAACATAAATACAGCACAGGGAATGTACAGAAATATCTATAAGTAGTTTCTTCAATGACACTGACACTGTTTGCAATATGTGTCTCAGTGGTGGATGTAGTTATCCATCTGAAAATTGTTGATTTGTTGTCAATGACAACGTGGAAATGTGAGAAACCTTTGTGGAAACATTTCTTTTCCACAAAGTATCAAACCAGCATCTTTTCAGTCACAAATATACTCAACATGGTTTTTGTCGTTAAACTTTTAGAGTTAAAAGTTATGGAACAATGACAACACAAGTGATGGAAAGCTTCTGTCTTATTTTTCAGTTTCCATTCTCAGATGCAGTCTCATTTAAGTGAAGTTCGGCATGTCTCATATATTGCGCAAAAGTGACTAAATTTAATACTTTCTGTAATGCCCTGGTCTTATTACTGACTTAACACATTATTTTCTGTCCACAGTGAGAAAATCTTAAAGTTGGCTACAAACATTTCTCGGGACAAGCTTGTATCGGTGGGAACGTGTTTTGGAAAATTCACTAAGACAAATAAGTTTCGACTGCACATCACAGCTCTGGATTTCCTCGCTCCGTATGCAAAGGTGACCATAAATTATCAGTATTTGCATCTTCACATCCCCCATTTGAATGCCTTGTCTGCGTCCCTAAAGCTTTTGTTAGTGTTCAGGAAAAGGATGCTCTTTGAGATGATGATTGCAGAGAGGTGGGCATTCATTACTGAGGGAATTTCTTTTTCAATAACGTCTTGACTCTAAAATGGAGTCAAGCAAAGTGGACCAAAAATATCCTGATTTAAATAGCATTACACAATGCAGACATTTTTCTGTAAAGAAATCACAAAAATAAAGTCCGCTCTGGGAAAGAGTGATGAATAAATTATATTTTTGAAGATGAAAATCTTATCTCGCTGCAGATAAACCAGAAGTTATCACACTGTTTGAAGTGTTAATTTTGTTGACCCAGTGTTATCGTCTCAATCTTTTCTTTTTGTTTTGTTTTTTTTTAAATATGCTAATAATCTCAAATACATACCGTAGTTTGTTGTCCTACCCCAATACAAATGTGCATCATGGTAACGTTTGCCCCCCCCTCCTCCTTTACATTCTTTCCTCTGTCTCCTTATCCATATATTTTAATGTAGCTTGTTTCAATGTGTGTGGCTGTATTTTAAAATTTAACCAAGTTTTAAATGCATTTTTGCATAACCTTTGGATAAATATTTCAGAAGTGATGCAGTTTTCCTTCTGATTTTGTTAGCCATTAGATTTAAATACATTTGTACATACCACTGAGATATTACATTATCACACATGTTGAGTTATTTTGCATTATTTTGAATGTGGTGTGCCTTCAGCAAAAAATGGTTGAAAACCACTTCATCAGACAATCTCATTTATGAGGTAATCAGTTTTTAGATAAACATGCAATTAGTCCCCTAAAAGTGGACAAAAATGTTGATTGTGCTTCGTAGTTGCTCTAAAATGCAAACTGTATGATCTCTACTGTCACAACACCGAGGTACTATTCATCACAAAATAAAAATAACATGCTGTCTCTGTTTATGTGACAGTACAAAGTGTGGGTGAAACCAGGAGCAGAGCAATCCTTCCTCTATGGAAACCATGTGCTAAAATCTGGGCTGGGGAGGATCACTGAGAACACTCAGCAGTACCAGGGTGTCGTGGTCTACTCAATGGCTGATGTGCCGCTGGTAAGTTTTACAACAAAGATGCTTCACCACTCACAGAAGGACAGTGTTGATTTCTGAATGCTCCTTTTTCTGCATATTTTAGTAAAACAGCATTTTTTTCAGCGTTTTCTGGAGGGTTTTGGTTCACAAATAATCACTGGTGGTTGTACTTGCTGTACAAAATGTGGCCATCCTGATTTGAGAAAATCGATTTTTTTTGACAAATGAAGGGTGATAATTTCAACTTCTTGGTGCACATGCACTATGTTATCTCCACAAACATTTTGGGTCAGTGGGCAAAGCAGAAACTCATTGTATCCCCTCCCATCAAAGGGCTGTCTGAACTGATCATGTTGTCTTTTGTCCTACAGGGTTTTGGGGTAGCAGCCAAGAATACCCAGGAGTGTCGGCGAGTGGACCCCATGTCCATCGTAGTTTTCCATCAGGCTGATGTGGGGGAGTTCATCAGAAATGAAGACACTCTGACATAAGGATGAAGAAATAAATTGGACTGATATCATCCCCCCCCTTCCAATTGCCAGCCTCCGAAACTCAAATCTAGACCAGCAGATGTTCTCCTGCAGCTGTTGGATGGATTTAGATGTCTTGTTCAACGGCACCTGAATAACGGATGCGACAGCTAACAGCTGGCCCATTTCTCCAAGAACTGCACACAAACAACACAGTTGTCTCACCTCAGGATACAAATCTACCACATGCTATATTCCCACAGGCTCCTGATATGCCTCCCCTCTGGCAGTGTTTCAGGTTTGCCTTTGTTCGTTCACTCTGAATCTGTAATGGTGTAATGATAAAAAGTGATAAAAGTGATATTTACATTGTGCTGAATGGTGTGCTAATGCTGTGGTCAGAATACTTGATTTTTCTCGTCAGTAACGATGGTCATTGTGTCAGAAAAGGTGGTCATGGAGCCATGAAATTGTGCAATGACCTCACATGACACGTCATGACAGACTACATGGTCGTACTGGACAACTCAGGCCCTGTCCCATTATCTGCACTTCTACCCTCGGGTCTTCCTCAAGTGGCATGTTTGTTAAAGTGCACTTCAGGGTGTTAAGAGCACAAGGGGTCAAAAACTGTTCAGGGCAGAATTGGGGCACTCCTGTACACGTCACTCGTTGCATCATATTTGTGTAAAGCAGATCAACCTCAAACAGTAAGTCAGTGAGGTTAGTTTGTTTAGCTCTTTTTGAGAACAAACCCCAAAGTACTTCACAGTCAAATAATAAAACAGAGACAGAAAAAGACAAAGAAGAGATGTTCTGTGGAGCAAGGTAAGCTTGTTGCTCTGGTCTCTACTGATAACATTGCTCAGAAATCATCAAAACACATCATCAGAACTAGAAAAGCACTCAGAGAGTGGAGACCTCCGCCAAGCAGCTTCGGTCCACTTTGGTGAAAATGGTCCTATCTGGCAATGTTAAAGAATCCTTAAAAAAATTCCTGGATCCAGACGGTGATCCGGATAACCCCCAAAATTTAATCAGTTCTTCCATATCCCATTTCTGACAATTCCTGAAAATTTCATCCAGATCCGTTCAGAACTTTAAGTTATTTTGAACACAAACAAACAACCAGACAGATAAACACAGGCAAAAACATAACCTCCTTGGCGGAGGTAAAAATAATCATCCCACTTCTTCTTAACACTGTTGTGGGGTCAGCCTATGTTTCTTATAATTTCACTGAAAAAACACATTCATCCATTAGAAGGATTATAATTTCTACATTAATTAAGATTATAGACTTGTCTGATCCTGTTAGGTTCATAAATCCTGACACTTCCTCACGCCCCTGTGAAGAGGCATGTATGTATCAGCTAAATATCAGCTCCATTCTGCTCTGGACTTGACTGATGAAAGCTGATCCCCATGTGAAGGTAATCGCAAAAGAAAGTGAAATATGACGTATATTACATCATTTGTTTGCAGCCCATATTTTGATGTACAGTGCTTCAAGTTATTAGACCGCCTGTCATAAAAACCTGAAAACAAATATTTTGGAAATCTTCAAAAACTTTTTAAAAACTGAAAATGTTTTTGTTATTGGACATACATTTTGAACAGGAATGAGGAATTTCAAACCGAATTCACCTTTTTGTACCCAAGTTTGAGCCGGCTCACTGGGCTTCTCTGAGAAGTCAGAAATTAATCAAGTATAATGTTCAACCAGTAAAACATTTTTTTTTTAGTTCAGCAGTGCAAATAAATAAGTGTAATTTGACATCTTAAACATTTTTTTTTTATATCACAGTAAATGTCTAAATTCATGGATAATAATTATATTTTAGCATAAAGAATAACATTTTGGTTAAAGCACTTCTACATAGTGATGTGTGAACTATTACAGAAACATTAAAAATGATTTCGCTCATTACCAATTCTGGTAATTTTGGGCAGCTGTGGCATAAACCATAGTTTGTGTGGTAGTCTAAAAAATTGTTAGGCACTGTTTACACGCACACCCATACATAAATAAATGTAAATATCTTGCACATGAACTTTCCACTTACACCTGAAAAGAAAAACCTCCTTCACGGTGCTTTTCTTATTGTCCCAGTCAGATTTCAAAGGTAACAGCTGTTCTTCTCCCCCGTTGGTCAGCTGTTTGAACCATAAATTCCCTACAGAGATTCTAGGTAAGAGCCACAAGTGAACTTGCATGAACTCCGTGGGCCATACCACTAGAAAATTGGGACATCATACCGTCTCATACCCCATATCAGGAGCATGTTAAGTACACAAGATCTGAAGTGCAGACACTGAAACAGGGCCTCATCAACACGGTGATTTGAAGAAGGGGCAACTCAAAAGACAAATCTGATTTACATATTATACTGTCTGTTTTTTTTCCATTATGATAAATGATTTAACAGATTAAAGCCAAATACTGACAGCAGTTCCTCACCACATTGCTGTTTCTCTTGAACACTTGTTTGTTGTAGTTCCTCTGCGAAACACCAGAAAGGCAGAGATGTAATAATTCCTCCATCCTTTTGATTCCCTGTTTGTTTACAATTGTGATTGTTGAACATGCAGAGAAGTCTTTGCTCTCATTGCTCTGCGTTTCTGATGTGACAGAACAAATCATAAAAAGCAGGGCTAAAATCAAACAAACCAGACTCTCTGTTGAGAAGTCATGGGGCATCCTGGATGTGATCTTAATTCTGTTCACTATGACAGCTTGACGGGTCTTCAAACCCTCTCACTGTCAGGTTAGGCTCTAATCGTGTATAAAAAGTGTGGTCTGACCATGACATAACAAGCACCACTGTTCTACTTAGCCACTTAAAACCATTAGACAGTGATCCTGTCTCGTCCCGTAGTGTCTCTTCCTGGTGAAATGACCTGCTCAGATGATCATGCCTCGCGGACATTTACACTGAGGGGGTGACTTTACAGGGGTGTAAATACTCGCCCTGGACCTGGCACCATAGAAAAGGCTTTTAACTCAAACCCTGCCAAGTGACTGGTAATGTCTGTCTGTGTGCATACTTTTGTATATGTTCTGTGAAATAATGGTCTTCAATTCCATTGAATAAGTCTGCAGCTGTATTCAGTTGTTCAATAAAAATGAATTTCAAACAAAGCTGCTTTATTTACAATAAAGTGATGTCTAATCCTACAAATTGTATCCTTTACATTCATCCAGCTACAAACTGTAGCAGTGTTATTACAAAAGAACGTATGAGCCTGCAAATTAAGTCAGTCAACAAAAGATGGTAGACATCGAGTATATTACAAACTGAAAGAAAATCCTAAGGTTTGTTGGTCCAATAGGAAATTGTCTTTTCTTACTAACATGTCTCAAACCTTACATAACTTCTTCAGTGTTCTCCATCTGTCCTTCAGCTGAACGTTCGTTCTGTCCTTGAACTTGTAGTAATCCCTGATCTTAGTCCAATTGCCTTCTCCAAATTTTTGGACTCCATCTTTTAACTTCTGTGTCTCAGCATCACTCCACATCTGAAAAAGAGATAAGATGTTACTGTACAATTTATCTGTTGGTGTTGCTAATGGCAGTGTAGCTAATTAAATGCAAAAGGCTGCATGTGCAGTGCTTTCTCATCTGTCATGACCAGCCAACAGTAAAACAACTATTTAAATACTCTGTCTTCCATGCTGTAAAATCAATAGAAAAGTCACGTTTTACCATAAGAATCAATTTAGTTCTAAAAATTTGAAGGGAAAGCAGCTGGAGTTTATTGTTAGGGAAACTTTTCTTATCCTGATATACTTGTTTCAATGAACTAGTCATGAAACAGAGACAGAAAAACTACATGTGTTCACACGTGTCCCCTCAGGGCTTCTTAAATGATGCTAAAAATACAATTTCTTGCCTATATTTTTAATTTGGAGAAAGTTGCAAGTAAACTTACCCTTCTTCTCTGGCCTGAATTTGAAACGGTGCTCTCATCATGCGAGTCTGCAGGACACAAATGTAGGGAGCATGGTTAAAGGTTTTTACAGTCAGGTCAGTCAAAGGATTAATCAGAAGAAATAAATAGGGAAATGTCTTACTGCTGATCTGTTTCCTGTTAAAGTATTCCTCCTCATTGCTCCATACTTCTTTGCTCTCTTTAGCGTTCTTGAAAAGCTGCTTCCTGCAAATAAAGGCAGAATCACAACATAATTCATAGACATCTGTAGATGATGATGATGATGAATGTGGCATCTAATTTTTCTTTATGCGTTTGTTTACTTTTTTCTTCTGCCTGATATCTTAATGTGTGAGCTATCAACAGGTTTAACAGAGGACATCACATCACTCCTGTTCCTTGCCTCCCTTCTTTGGCTTCATGTCCATTTTAGAATTGATTTTAAGATTTTACTGATCTCTTTTAAAGCCTTGACAGGTCTAGCCCCAAATTACATATTTGAACAATCAACTCCATATAAGCCAGCCCGCAGTCTCAGATCCTCGGGCAGAGGCCTCCTGGCTGTTCTAAAGTTGAGGCTAAAGACTGACGGTGATCGAGCCTTTTCTGTCAGGGCTTCCCGTCTTTGGAACGACCAGCCTGAGGAGATGAGGCATGCAGAATCAGTGAAGTCTTTTAAATCACTTCTTAATAGTTTTTCTATAGACTTGTTTTTAGATGATGGTTTATTTGCTCTTATATATATTTATTCATTTTGTTTGTTACTTATTTTATCTGTTTTTTTCACAGTTATTCAGTAATTTACTTGTCTCTGTTGCTCTTGCTCCCTTCACCGGTGTCTCATCATTAATTTCTAACCTGTTTTTATCATCTTTTCATGTTTTAATTTACTCAGTTTTTTTCTTTGACTTTAATCTCCAAGATGTGATCATATGTTGATCTATTGATTTATTGTCTTCTTATTATTACCACCATCACTTCAAATTCTTCTTTACTAATGGTACTCTCATGCTAAAATTTTAATTGTACTAATGAAGTATACTCATGTAAGAACGTCAAATGTTGCAGTTTAACTCTTTCATTCCTTTTCTGTTTTAGTTTCCTCGATCCTCTGAGTTTGCATTTTTGTTCCTATCCTCTTGTTTGACTCTTGTGGAATTTTTTTCTGTCTGACCTGATTGTTTATGCTCATTTTATTGTTCATTGGCGTTTGTGTCTTTGCTTTCTTTGCACTTTGAAAGCTTCTGTTTTTAAAGGTGCTATATGAACACATTAGTTTTTGATTTTATTATTATTACCATTGTTCATTTCTGTGTCAAAGCTTTATTTATTTTAAATGAGACTATTTAGTTGTTAGTAAATGGACAGTGTTGGAAAGCAAAGGAAAAAACAGGTGGCAACGTCATGTTTAAAATATGCCCTAACTCAACTTTACAAAAATGATCTGATTATCTTCTGGAGCAACAACAGCTCACTGAAACCCATACCAAGCTCAAGTTTCTGGTTTATTTGGCCCATACCATTTTGTCTGAGGAGGAGCAGCTTCATTTTTGTGGGGGGTTGAGCTTGTTCTGGGGTTGGGATGAAGAGGAAACAGACTGGGTGAGCTGTCCAATGAAGAGTCTGTGATGTGGATGTCATCTTCATTCCCTTGATCACTATTTACATATAAAAACAAACAAGTAAAAAGTTAAAAAAATGCCCTAGTCATCTAAATGAAATTATTGATACCAGTCGATATTTTACATTTGGACTTGCTTGCTGTGAAGATCCTTAGCTGGTTCTTTACGGGGTGTTTTAAAAGGTGATTCTTGGCTTTCCTCATCAGAGTCTGACGATGGTGTCTTTAACCTCCTGGACTTTCTACTGAGGAGAGTAGAGAGAGACTTTTTATCTGTTTGGCATAAAACAAGGGTTTCCAAAGTGCAGCCCAGGGGACTAATGCAGCCCAGGACACATTTTTTAATTAGCCCTCAACAAACTCCGAAAAGGGAAATCAATCATTGCTGGCATTGGAACATGAAGCTTTCGCTTTCCTAATGAATAAAAACAAACGGATAACGGCAGCAAATAGCACCAGACATGCTCATTTTCTGTTCCATCTACTACTGTATCGAGGTTTAAGAGGCATATTGTGCCATCAGTTTTTGCCATCTTAAAGAAACAACCCTCCTTTAGAGTTTGTCAGCCTTGTGCAGTTTGTTCTTGTTTTGTGTCTAAAGGTGAAGGTCATCAAACTGTCTTCTCAGCTGCATCACTGTCATTCTAACCAGGGGCTAATCATCTGATGGCAAGGGCCGACCAGGACCTAAACTTTGATATGCAATATATGTGGTACTTCAAAGTGGCCCTGTCATCTGTGTATTGTGGCCCTTAATAAAAAATGTTTGGACACCTCTGGCATAAAAAATTCTCTGCTCTCTGTCAAATTTGTGACCATGTGACCATGACCATGTTAATGGCCACAAGTAAAACAATTAATGTACTTGAACAATGTGACTTCTCAAAAATAAAACATTTCATTTTCCCAACAGTTGCTGTGAAATTACGACAAATGCTCCCAAAATGAAGCAATAATACAGATGTTTTAGCTTTCCTTGTTCAAATCTACATTTATGTTAAAATTGTCTTTGCTGTTAGTAAAGTTACAAAACTCATAAAATCTTGGCAATGTTGATCAAAAACACAATCACCTTGTTGACATTTTAATGATACAATGAGATTTTAAAGTAAACCGCGGGAAAGCTTCAGGCTAGAAAACAATGACACAAAATATTCCACCTTGTGTGGAAAACCTCCCTTTTAAAAACCATCAGGGTTTTACAATATGTTCATTTATTAACATTTTATCTTTACCTGCGTAGTGATCTGTTTAACTTGTCTGGGAGCTCCTCTGGTGAGTCCTCCTCAGTTTCAGCCGACAGCTCGGCTAAACTGGTTGAAGCTCTGCATGACAAAACATGAATGTTCAAGTTGAACATTATGTAAGTAACATGACACCACAAACAAGCAGTCATATGGTGTTAACAAATATTTTACCTTTTATTGTTGTTTTTCTTAATAGTACTCCCCGGTTTTTGGCGTGTTCAACCAACTTATGCTGCTAAATTATATAAGCCTGATATTTTGCATAACAGGCTGAGGGACATCATTATTAGTAATTGTAAAGTATGGAAGGATGGAAGGAAGCTAGGGTGGATCAGTGGAAGGCAGGAAGGATGGATGTGATGGATGGAGTGCAGGAAGGAAGGCAGGATGGATGGATGTGGGTGGATGGAGGGAAGGTAGGTAGGATGGATGGATGGATGCTTTTTAACAGGATCTAGCCTCTGTGATTGAGATAAAGCAACTACAGATGATAAGGTTATCCAGTAAAATGTTTTCACCTACAATTTTCGAAGTGTTTGAAAATTGTGGCAACTCGTCGCCTAATTTGGCATATAAACTACTGTCAATAGTGACTGCTCTTGTTGCGTAAAAATGGCAGTATTTTGGGATTATATAAAGCAAAAATATATTATTGTCCACTTTAAAATGAAACTTCAAAGCTGATCTAATAGTAAAAGAATGGCATCCATCCCACTCCCTCAGACACCTCTGTGACCTGCATATAGCACTGTGAAAGTCTGGCATTGAGCTACAGTCATCTATTTACCTGTTGAAGCTTCTTTTATCTGCTTTAGCTGCAGACTGTGGCAGCTCTTCTGCTCTTGGTTTAGCCTGCAGGTCTTGAAAAACTGGCGTGCTCTGCGAGCTCCCCTGACTGTCTGGCTCAACTACTAGACGTGCCAGATTGTAAGGCGTTCGCCTGTTCCTCTTCACCTCGGGGGTCTTTGAGAGAGAGCCTGCCTGCGTCTGAATCATTGTGTCTGTCTGTGGTGGTTGGTCTGCTGGGGACGCCTCCATGGGGCTGCCTGAGTCTCTCTGAAAGAGCTGTTTCTGCTCAGAGTCTTGGTTTGTGCTTTTCTGTGGGGTTACTGAAGGAGAGAGCGTCTCTTTTTTTGTCTCTCTCTCCACCTCTTCCTCCAGCTGAGCAAAAGTCCTCTCATCTGATCCTGCTGACAGAGCCAGGTAGGCCGCCTCCAGCCTGGTCCTCAGGATGATCGTGTGCTTACTGGAAGAAAAGATGACAACAAGTATAAAGAAATGATGCCCGACTGCCTGTCAAAATGTTAGAAAAAATGTTCCAGCATGATGTAAAGGAAACCATACAAGCCTGTAAAAACAGATGATTATGACCAAATGCTTAATTATGTGTCAATGACTGCTTTATTATGGTAACAGCATGAGGTGAGTGTCATAGTTAATATTTTAAGTCAATTTGGGCAAAGTCCATGCCTGCTTCAACTGGAGTTCACAGTGGCTTGTCAGGCATCCTATCACAGCTCTCACTCTCCATAAATTTCATCCTAATATTAAACTTCTACTGAAAGATTAGGACGAACCACAATTAATCTCCCCACATGGTCCCTGATTACTGAATAACTGACCTGAGAAACCTGCAGAATGAAAGCATTCTGAATGAACAACTGAAGTTTCTTCACAGTGGTGGCAAACTGAGGTTTAACTTTGGGAGACACAGCCAGGAAGTGTTATTGGATGACTAATATGTTTTCTGGGACATACTCTACCACTGTGGACTTACATACCTGCTACGTTATGGTAAATATGACTCTATTTTTCATTTTCTTGTCAGTTTTAGCCAAGAAATGCATACACAGGAAAACAGGGCCTCTTATTCTCGAGATTCTTGGTGTGGGAGATGTGCAGCTTCCGTTGGCTGTCCAAAAGCTGTGACTTGATAACATTGTCGCCAAAATAAAAACATGTATGCACCGCTGCCATCATGCAAGTAAAATGCAATCAGTGTGAAATGGCCCTTGCTGTTTGATGTCATGTCTGAAGTCCTAAATGCACTGGTTGCTGCCATGTGATTGGCTGATTAGATAGTTGGACAGGAATGTGAATCTAAAGCAACCATTTTGTTTTAGTCCCATGAATGCAGAGGAAAAGTGATCCCCAATGCTCAAGACTTAGGGCATGACTACATGGAGATATGTGGCTTGAAAAGCATTGTCAGCAAATCTGTTGTTTTCCTGTGGTACGGTGGGCTTGCCAGGCCTTCTAGTGGTTTGTGGGATGCATATAAGTTAAATAACCTCCAATTTTTCAGCTTGAGATGCTGCATTACAGCACTCTATAGGTTCCATGGTGGAAGCAGTCAATAAAATCAAATTAATGAAGGACTTAACTACAGTATTTAACATTTATTTTACCCCCTATATGATACTGGGGGGTGATGATAATAACAATCACTGCCAAAAGTCAGATTCTTGCTGGATTTATACACAAGGAGCGCCAAACACTTATCCAGAAATCTCCCTCATGATTTCTCTGACCACACTGTTTCCATTCTTCTTTCGATATTCATATTTCAAAAACCCTCACTTATTGGATTTTTGTCTTGTCTGTAAGCAAAGCAGCAGTGAAAGCTCTTCTTTTGCTCAACTCTATAATTTGATACTTATCTGTTTGGTCAGGTGTGGTGTTTGCACTGATGCCACACCTTTATCACCACTGCTGCTAGCTAGAGTCCTTACAGTGTTAATTGTACACAATAAAAAAAAAAATCCCAAAACTGTTGTACATATCAGTTAAGTTTTACATAAATTAAATGGTTCAAGATATACCTTTAATAACAACTTTAATATTCTTGCATTATTTCATAATCATGAGTAATACTTATTATTTGAAGTAAATAGTAAACTTTCAGTGTCATTTGCAGCCTCCTAAAAGCACAACATGAATTATTTTGAGGTGAACTGTGCAAATTTATATCAGTCAGAAACATCAAATCCAACAGGTAGCCCTCTATATTACTCATTTTTGGGTAGCTGTCAGGCCCAGAAAGGTTGGCGACCACTGATCTAAACCATGCTGTTGTCTATAGCAAACTGGTGACAGGATAACAGCTGTGCTCTTGTAAATACTGATGCATGCATGCATCCTATAAATGGTTAATTTGTGGGTCTGATTCAATGGCGTAATATTCTGCAAGGAGTGTTTGATTTTAGCATTGGCATCAGCTCCCTTCACTGTGAATCTACTTGAAATAAAGGGCAACAGACATAAAAGAAAATAGAGTGCCGATTAGATTAATAGAAACAAGCTAAAATCATCAAAGTCTATCAGAGGAGATGAAAAAAATGAATGAACCTCTCACCCTCAACAGTTCACCATGCATGAAGAGACTGTCCAATAAAAACTACTTAAACAGAATCAATCAGCTAATTCTTTAGTTGAGACAGTGTTTGAACCTACCAAGGTACAAACTGGATGATGTTTGCTGGAGGAGGAGAGAGTGGGCCAGGTTCATCTTGCTCAACAACACTAGATGCTTTGTCGTCTTCTTTGTCTTTTCTTTCATCAATAAGCCGCTGAGCAGCCTATGAAACACACAATAAGTAAAATAAAGTATTTACAGAAAAGTCCTCTATGGTGTATCTGTGGATTACATAAACACATGTCAGTTCATCACTCGTGAGACACTGAACTGATTCTTCAGTGTTTCTTAAGTCTTGACAGAATTCAGGGGTGGTTAAAAATGCCTTGTTTCCATCTACACATCAAAAAAGTCTATCCATTTCTTAGTTTCAGGAATCTCTGTGAAACACTTTTGTCCACATCTTGCTGCAAGATTGTAAAATGAAATATTTTTTTGCCGTGGACGGATGGACTGTGTGACTGTGTGGGTATTTCATCCTCTTCAATATTGACAGTAAATGAGTTTGTGTGAAAAAAAAATCTGGATGTAATTTAACATGTTCAGAAACAGAGTCATGTACATCAGCCAAAATATGATTGCAAGTCATGAAGTCAGATGTTATTAATTTGTTAGTTTAATATGAAACACAGCAAGTTTACTTTAGTATGGAATAAAAACAGATTTTTTAGTTGATCGGAATCAGTCAGATTTTCTTGAGCACTTGATATGTCTTTAAACATTTCAGGGAAATGTTAGACAACATTTATAGCTTTAACAGATTAGTTTACAGTCAGTGCAACAACCCCACACATGACCCATCTAGTTGCTAATTCTAGAAATATTTTAAAAACTTGTTCAAAACTGAAAAGGTTTTGGTTTTTGGACATACATTCTGAGCAGGAATGAGGAAGTTCAAACTGAATCAGCTCACTGGGCTTCTCTGACAAGTCAGAAATTAATCAAGCACAATGTTCAACCGCTAAAAACTATTTTTCCTATTTAGCAGTGCAACTAAATAACTATAATTTGCCATCTCAATAAAGAAATGATAATGTGCTTTACTATTTTTTTCTGCTTTTTGTAAAACAGTAAACATGAAAAGTCATGGATAACAATAACAAATATAATTTAGCATTAAATTATCATTTTAAGGAGTTCCTACATTCTGGTGTATTAACCATTAAAGAAACATAGAAAATTATTTGGATAATTATCAATGCTGTTAATTTAGGGCAGCTGTGGTGTAAACCTTATGTTGGGTGGTTGTCTAGTAAATTTGTTGAGCACTGCATAAATATATATATGAACATGCAATCAGCTAGCCTGCAACCTGTCAATTATGTGACTGGGCCAATTATAAAATCAGCCCCTGTAATGTCTACAAAATGCTATATTAACAGGCAGACTAACAGCTTTTCTTATTAGCTGCCATAGTCCTGCATTCTCTTAGTTAATCTCAAAATACATAATGACTGGTAAAAACAGGCAAAATAACCCCCTCCCAAATAACTACAGGTAGCTCTAACAAGGTGTCTCTATTCAGCAAGAAATGTTCTTTACTATTGGACACTAGGAGGAGGCACTGTCTGTATGTATAAGTGATCTGCTGACATCAGCCACACATAGAAGTGGAAATGGTCTTTTATTGTTGTCAACAACAAACTGTTTTCACACAGAGAACCATCACCATAGGAAAAAAAAGATCATTTTAAGATTTAGTATTAGTTCTTGGCTATCTTCAGTCAAATATCTCTTGGTTGTATTCATTCACAGTAACATACCTGCTGCAGAAAGGGAACATTGAATGGGCAGAGCGTCTCACAGAAGGCAACCATCTCCTCCCTGAACTGCTGAAAGTCGAGTTTCTTGATGACGTCATGTGATTTACTTCTCTGTCTGATCAGGCCTGAGAATATTGCTTTCTGCAACCAACATACACAATTAGCAAGGGTTAAAATACAGAAAAGGCTCACATATTTATATGAATATGTCAACACTGCTTTTAATCTTTAACATGTAAAATCAGGCACTGGTTCTGAGTCATCTTTTTAAAAAAATCAACATGACAAAACCTTGTCAGCCTGCATGTTTTGATCAAAAGCTAAACTTTAAGTACATCACTTTTTCTTAAAAATTCTCTTACAAATATCTTGAAAGGAACGATCATTGCTACTTTTCCATAGAAGTATAATGACAATGTGACCATGTGGATGACATATCAGAGACAGATGTAACTTAATTTTAGATTAGACTGTCTGAAATTATGGAGTAATTCAGAGACCATGCTGTTTTAGGGATGTACTCACCTTGCCAACCATTTTCTTTGGAAAGTGTTTCGCCAGCACATCTTTTGCTTTGTCAAACTCTTCATTTTTTATTAGAATCCCAACAAGCTGAAGATAGAGGAAAAACAACTCAGTAAATCAAATTTGATAAAGGTTTAAGAGTATTTTATTCTAACATTTCTTTTGTGCATTGTTATACTTTAATTAAAAAAAAGCGGGCTGTGTCAGACTGGCGAGAGTGAGGGATGACATGAAAGAAGAAATGGACATAAAATGGTGGTTGAAGAATGGGATACCATCCCACAGCAGTGTGACCAGGCTGGTGACCAGTATGAGGGAGAGGTGAAAGGATGTTGTGGCTGTGTATGGTTCTTCCACAAGCTACAGAGGCTCCTGTTTATTAAATGAATAATTTACTAAATTGCCAATATATCTGTTTATATGTTTCTTTGGTCTCCAATCCCCTAATCAATAACAAACAAGAGTCCAGAGCAGAAAAAGCTGTTCGGCTTTGCCACTTAGCTCTGCTGCTCATCCCACAAAT
Organism: Cetoscarus ocellatus; assembly: GCA_037902135.1. Taxonomy (NCBI): domain Eukaryota; kingdom Metazoa; phylum Chordata; class Actinopteri; order Labriformes; family Labridae; genus Cetoscarus; species Cetoscarus ocellatus. The sequence continues at coordinate 1,671,668 of JBAMNC010000395.1, read as the reverse complement.
GCATGTTCCTTACAAATGTGGCACCAAGGGGAAATAAACAGACTTTCCAGTGGAATAAGAATAAATGCCACTGTTACCATAAAGAAATTATCTACTAAACACTAATTTCCTTACTTTTTGTGTTTGTTTTATAATGTGATAAAATGCATTATTTGTCGGAGTGAGTTTATTAATTAATAAAAACACAAGAATCCAGAGGGATTATCATACATCAGTATTAGGCACCCTGGCTTCTCAGGTTTCTGTAAATTAGCAATCTCACTTTGACAGTTTAACAACAAGTTATCAAGTCCTATTTTTCTCCCAAAAGAGGGAGAGAAATGCATCTCTGAGAGAGCATGCACATACATTTAGTCAGAAAACTTTTAGATAGATACATTACAACTGTCGCATTGACACAGGCTTACAGTATTTTCCGAGGCAGCCGGTCAACATGCCTTCTAAGATTATAAACCTTTCACAAGTAAAAGTAAGACTTTTGTGACTTTTTTGGACTTAAATTTCAAAAATGAAATGTAAGGACTTTGAGGAACTGCAGGAACCTTTATATCAAACCAGCAGCCCTTTATGAGTATTTGCTAAGTAAGTCTGGCACATGTTCTGATGCTATATCTATGAGAAGTTACAAAAGCTCTGAAAAAAATCACAAACACGTACCATCTCTTTAAGCGAAGTGCTGAACTCCTTAAAGTCCTGCTGTGTAATAAGGTTTTCCTTATTCATAACCTCCAGAATGAATAAGGCTGATTCAAGAGGAGTTATCGACTGGTCCGAGTCAAATAACATGTCTGCTGGAAAAGACAAATCAATACTTAACTCTGGGTTTGCAGACAGCATGCTGCTGGAAGTGAATGCTCTGCTTGTTGAACTTGGATCAGCCTTGACTTTAGATTCACAACTTTTTAATTCACAACTGTTCTACAATGAAATTTCATCATTTTACACATTTAGATTTAGTCAAAGCAATCCTTTTAATTCCTCAAGTAATCGGACACCTGTATGTCTGTAGTCTGTAGCAGTGCTAAGGTGAAGTCCCTTTTGTCAACAAGTATTTATTTATCTAACAATACAGAGAGCTCTACAGAGATCTACAACCTCTAGATCTGAGTTTTGGAACAAGTGTCACTGTTTGGTAGTTCAAGGATTAACATTTATGGATAATAATAACAACATGCGCTGTAAATCTGAGCCTACTTAAGTCTCTAACATTGCACAGTTTTAGTGGTGGGACAGGTTTACAGTACCTAGTTTTTCACCCTCATTAATCCTGGAGAGAAACTGTAAAACTCTGATCTTTACTGCTGTGACATCAGTGGTCTGCACAGGACGGACCAACACACCTGTAACAAAAAAAACAAAAACATCTGTCAGTACTACTACCCATACACAATCAGATGGCATGTAGACAAATGCAGCCTGCACCCTTTGACCTTCAGTCCCTCACAGTGAGAAAACTTCTCATCAATCAATGACAGCCTTAAACAAAGTTACACACTTTTATTGGACTTGACCTGGCAGTCTTTTTTCACAAATATAAACCTCCTGTGCGGACATTTCAGTTTGCTGCAGGTTTGGAAACATTTGGACAAAATAGTACCTCTGATTTATTGCTGATCGTGTCCTGAACAAGTGAACAATCTTTGTGGTGCTAAATATAAACAAAGAGTGCTGCCACAGCATACTCTGAGTCACTTCGTCTCAGCCTTGGCAGTGGTTACAATCATTTTAAATAATAATAAATTATAAGAGTTGCTGTTGATGACTGAAGATGCACATGGCCATTGGTTAAAAATCAGTATAGGATGTTATTGTTTCTTATTACAAACATCAGCCTTCACCAAACAAATGTCAAGTGAGCTTTATTTCCGAATAAAGTTTTAACCTATTGGACACATTTGGTTAAAACTACATATCTGCGACAATATTTTGCTTTTTTTCTCCCCCCAAAAAGATTTTGATTGTTTGGACAAATGAAGAAAAAAAACACATATCTGACAATATTTTCCTTGTTTTTTTTCTTTTCTCCAAAATAAAGTTTTTAATTGATGGATGAATGAAGTTAAAATGTCATATCTGCAACAAAACTTTGCCTGTTTCTTAAATTCCTGATTTCCCTGGAGATTTTTTTCCAAGGGGATTAATAAAGTTCAATCTAATCTAATCTAATCAAATCTCTAACATCATATCTGTGATAACATTTTGCTTGTTTTTTACCCAATAAAGCCTTTGACTGAATGGACAAGTTAAGCCAAAATGTTATATCTGCTGAAGTATTTTCTTTAGTTTTTTTTCCCCAATAAAGCTTTTGAGTGGCTACACAAATGATGGTAAAACATCAAATCTGCAACAAAATTGTGCTTGGAATTAAAATCCGGTTTTTACGCTCATTGAAAGTTACAAGTAGTACACTTGCATTCAAAGCTTCATTTTGTAAACAAAAAAACACAAATATATATTATATATATTTATAAAAATAGAATGAAATAAAGATGTTTAGGAATTAAAACATGTAAAGAGTTATACATGTCAGACTTCTTCAGTTCTGATATAAGGCAGTGCTGCTTTGAAACTCATAAACTCATCCATGAAAACAAGGGATAACGGTCAAACTTTTATAAACCTACACACATTGATATAATGTTTGTGTAACCAGTAATGCACTGTTCCCTTATCCTTATTTTGTCCTCCACTGACACTCCAAATACAGTCAGTCCAAACTTCAGCTCAGAGAGTCTGTGTCCTTCATATTTTGTTGAGCTTGAGTCTCACACTAGTTATGTTGACGTTCGTCTCTGTGGTGCAACTAACCAAAGATACACTTGGGTCACGACTTAACTAGTTATCTAGTTTAACTTAACTAGTTTAACTAAACCGGTTTATGTAGTCTGGTTTCGTGTGGACTTCACAGCAGAAGTAAAGGCAGAGGGGCTGAACAACAGACTGCCACTGCAGACACCATCTGGGCCAAAGTTAACAGCTATCTGATAAAACTATTCCTCCAGTAAAGAGGAGCATGAATCACAACGGACCTCAGACTGACCTCTGAGACCTTTGAGGACAGGTCAGTCGTTAATAAAATCATCACCTCACTGATGCTGAAGTTTTGTCTCACAGTCCTCCACAGTAAACAAAGTGAGTCCACCTCTGACATGTCAGCTCAGAGGCTAGCTTACGGTGACTTACTCTCAACGACTCCTCTGACGCCGCAGAAGTCGTCGTACTGGTCCTTCTTAAACAGATCCAACAGACAAGAATAATAGAAGTCCACCAGCCACCGATTGACCACCGATTCTACTTCGTGTTGATCACTTCTCTCTGCTTCCTTTGCCGCCATATTCGTGCTTGCTAACAGGAGCAGGAGGAGGAGTTATGAACGTGAGGCGGACAGACGGTGAGTCACGAAGAGCGTCTATTCCCTGAGTTTAGTCTGACGACAGCGATCCACGTTTTGTCGATGCGAACCAAAGGTGAAACACCATAGTTTTGTTTAGACTCGACCTGTCCGGATACGAATTGAATTTTTTTTTTTTTAAGTATGATCTGGATCAGCACTTCCCATTGTCGAGGCAGAAATGTGAGGGAATTTGAAAACTATCCCTCCTGACAGGAAATACGCGGGTTATATTTCACATCTTTAGTTTCTTCGAGTGCTGACTGCTCGATGGCATAATGACTGAAACTCGTAACACTGCCGCCTACCGGACAGCGGAGAGCAGGGTTACAGCGTCCTTTAAACATGATCGTCTCACAGAGGGACAAGTGTTCACCATAACTTTTCTAACCCACAGGGACTGTTGTGCGCTTTTAAGGCGCTTTTCCTACTTCACTTCTGGATAATTTAGGCCGTGTTCTTGAATATGGCATTCATTTCGGCAAGATTGTGTATTTTTGCTAAGTGTTAAACCGTTGGCGGGTCAAACTATACTATCGGGTAATCGATCAGTAAACGTTCGTAATTAGATGTAGACAACAGATTTAAAGTATATTAAAACTAGTCTATAAAGTGTTTCCTGGTTGTTTAAGGCTAAATCAAAAATACTGTATGTTGGCTTATTTTAAATGTCTCATACAAGGAGTTAGTGGGTTTTGTAAAAACAATAATAGGACATCAAATTCATATATTTCTGGCAAAGAATAAAAGAAGTATCATGTGTCAGAGGTGACATATGTTAAGTGCAGTAGGTCTAAAGGTCCAACGTCCTGCATAATCCCTGCTGAGCTTTTTTTTCTTTTCTTTTTTTATGTAGTTCGTTTGTTTTATTCTGTGTTTTACTTTTTATTTTACCATCCTCACCACCATTATTTATATAGTGTGTTACTATGACACAAGATGAGACGAGAAGGTCAGTAGAGAGGTATGGATGGGTGTGAGTATTTAAATTCATTCATTTTTCTATCCGTGTCATGGTCGCAGAGGGGCTGGAGCCAATAATTGGGCAAGAAGTCGGGTACACCCTGAACCGGTCACCAGCCAATCACAGGACCACAAATGGAGAGACAGACAACCATTCACCCTCACACCTCAGGGCAATTTGAAATAACCAATTAACCTAATGTGCATGTTTTTGGTCGGTGGAGGAAGCCAGAGTGCCCGGAGAGAACCCACGCATGCACAGGAAGAACATGCAAACTTCACACAGAAAGGCCTTGATCTGACCTGGGGATTAAACCAGTGACCTTCTTGCTGTGAGGCATGTGCACTGCTTACTGCGCCACTGTGCCACCTGAGTATTTGAACTGCACCTACAAATTCAAGACTGTAGATGGGGAGACATTCTTGTAATTTTGTTGTTGCTTATTTTCCCCTTTTGTTTTGCTGTTTTCCTCCTTAAAAGAGTGTTTTGTGGAGCTATTTTATGTTATAGCGCCATGTGGTTTCTGATCGTCCCAGGCAGACCCTATGACTGTTTTTGGAGTCCACTCAGCAGCCTGTAACCCCAAATCCTCAAGAGTAGAAGTTGTCAGGTGGTCTTTACATTTAAAATGACATCTGAAATAGACTTTTTAAACCTTGTATATAGTTCCTTCTTTCTATATTGTCGTCACCAACACACAACCAAAAACCATAGAGGTGACTTGCTATACAGAAAACAATTTTTAATGGTTTTTAAGCAAAATAATACATCTATGCCCCTGAACACATGAGAAACCCCATCTTCTCCCTCTGGCTTGGTCTACCTCTAAAAAAATGTGATGTCATAAGAGGGTATGGCCCCTCTCCAAGATGGACTCCTCCTGAGCCAGGTGTATGTTCACTGTAGAGCTGGCTCCAGCAGTAGGAACCTGTCCAGCCATGCCTGTGCATAAACTGTGAATGGATTTAAAGAGGTAACCTGGCATGTCTATATAGGGATTGGACTAAAAAACAATTCCAGTTAAGAGTCGATAACATGCCCTCAAGGAAGTGATATTGTTATTTTTGCTGAACAATTCCCTCATCAATCCTTTTCACTTTGTTCTGCAGGCAGTCAGCAGAAATGACAGCAAAAAAGTGACAAATATAATCATGGCAGATGTGGTCAAAACTATGACTTATTTTTGACAAAAAGACACCCACTAAACAAAATTTAGTGGATGGAAACACCAGCCACTTCAGAAGCTTACATCTATTCAGAATGGCATTGAATATCTGGGGTGTCATGTGTTTTACATTTTTGCCTCTGAGAACTCATGGAGGTCAACTTTTGCTCACATAAAAAATCCACAGGAATCGATAAGGTAATCCTTAAAGAATCGTATCGAAGAGCAGAATCAATAATGGAATTGGTACCAATACAATATTAATAATCCCTATGCCTCAAAGAGCTGTCAACAATTTTAAGAACTCTAATGTGTACACATAATACTTCTGAAATTACACTGACCAGACATGGTAAGACTTTTAAGGTTTTGCAAGGGCCCTGTAGTGATGTTTATAAGGAGACACACAAAAAACAATAATAGTTTTGTGTTCTAATTCCTTTCAACACACAAACAATTCTGTTTTCAAATACTGAAATTTCTTTATCTCCAAATTTCTGCAGGGTGTTTTATTCTGTTTCCAATTCAATGACTTTGAAACTGACTCATGAGGCTCCTGGACACCCAGTAGTCTAACCATTCAGTCTAACCCCTAATCTGTTCATACATTACTTGTATCCCTCATCCTGTCCTGGACATGGGGGGCTGGAGCCTTTCTCAGTCATCACTGGGCCAAGCACCCCGGTTGGCTTACCAGCCAAATACAGAGACAAACAGGTACATTCACATGCATGTTTCTGGTGTGCGTGAGGAATTCTGGGCATCCAGGAAAAACTCACACATGCACAGGAGAAAAATACAAACCATGCACAGACAGGACCAGGCTGAGATTTAAATCAACGACTTCCATGCTGTCAGGCAACGGTGCTACTCACTGCACCACCATGCAGCCCAGATCCAGTAAATAAGAAAAAAGAAAAAACACTGCATCTTTATTTTAATTAAGTTTATTATGTAAAAGAATGACATTAAAGATATAAGACATTATAAGATTATGACACCATTAAAAAAAACTTGAATAAAACATTCCATTTATATACTGTTCATAGTAACCTTTATACTTTGTTATAAATCTGATGGCCTTTCTCCTCGTGGAAACATTCACTCAGGAGAGCAGCGAACATAATCTTTGTCAGCAGTATGTGAAGATGTTAATGAAATGCCTGAAATCACACCACCATAGTGCTCAATCACTACTATACATCACAGAATGCTCTTTATCCTACATGTTTGCCTCAGAAGAACTTTTGACTGAAAAGTGCTGCGCTGTTCCACACAGTTTTGCACTTTGCCAAACTTTATTGGATTAAATTCTTTAAATTTATTGTAATTAAGTTGATTTCTGAATGTCAACCAGCATACCCTGTTTGAAATCCTAAAGTTAAACCTCTATAAGAGTGTACAGCATCTGAACTTGCTCATGGATGCTATTTCAAATACTTCAAATACACATCATCATCCAAGCCCTAAGTATTGCACAAAAACATCAGTCACCATTGATCTTGATAGAAATTCAACACAGCAATGTCTGTCAATCCAAAACAAGTCAAAGCTAGCACTGATATTCTGCTACACTCAACAAATACATGAAGTTTAGTGTTTCAATGTGTTAGCGTTGCCAACAAATGCTGCTTCAGATGTTTACATGTATGTTTATGATGCATTTGTGTTTATTAGGCTCCCCACTGGCACATGTTGTATTTTGCCACACATGCCTGTAACTTTGTTTGACATTGTAAGAAAGTAAACAAAACTGCCATCCAAAAAGCACTGATTCACCTGCACAGGTGCGATGAAACAGGCTTGAGATTTTTCAGAAACATTAAGTTTCCAGTTGATTAACGGCGGGATCAGACCACACGGATGTTACTGACTTTTATAACGGCACCATTTAAGACTGTTGAAGAAATCTTGTCCTGTTCTGACCCAAAAAAATGGGGTAATCCTGACCGATCTTTGCATGTCTTGTCATGGTGTTATCTTTGGTCTTCAAGACCACGTGTTAGTAAGTTATTGGGGGACGCTGGTCAAGAAATGTCAGTCTTTGCTTAAACAGAGGTCAAGTAAGTGATGCCAGCAGTCCTGAGCTCAGAAAAGAGGGCACAACAAAGAGAGACAAATGTCGACTTGTCTCTTAATGACAAAAAAAGGACCGGGCCAGCTATACCTCACAAAGACCAAAAGGTACAAGTGTATTAACATGTCATGAAAGTTAGACCAACTAGCCAAGCTAAAAGCTGTAATGATCGTAGCTTCATTAGTTTTGCTCTATTTGAACAGAGGGTCCCCCCGAGGGAAAAACAAAATTTGTTTTGGTTTGTGTGCTATGTTATTCTGATATATACAAAGTCCATTATAACCCCATTCCTGAAAGCTGAAAAACAGGAAATTTCCAGATTCTGCCAGGGTGAGCTGCATGTGTGAAGAAACAGCAGGGAATTCGATAAGACTTTGACTTAAACCTATCCTGCTTGCCCTCTGAATTTATATGAAGCTATTTGCAAATACACAACCCTGACATTTAAGAGAAAACTTCAGGGTAACCCACGCAAATTTGCTAAGTTTGTTGGTCACATCTGCCCCCCACAGCAAAAAATTTTCCTTTAGGTCGCATGTCAGAATTGGGGAGGGGAAAAATACCAGGGGCCCTAATGGGGGAGGTGAAAACCCTTTTCACACTTTTCTACAGCTTCTTGTTTTAAATATAATTTCATAAACCTGCACTCTAAGTCAGGATTACCAAACTTTTTAGACCCTCAGTGCGAGATACTGGGGACCCCATATGTTCCTGAAGCAGACCACTATAATGGTGTCGCGAAAACTTTTTGAAGTGTGAATATTACTTTTAATTGAGCATAGCCTTTGCCAATTGACATATGATTTGCCTTAGATTCAACTAAATTAGATGCAGTGCTTTACAAATTTATTAGACCATTACCCAACGTAGAGTTTATGCCACAGCCGCCCTAAATTAACAGCAGTGGTAATTACAAAATAATTTTTAATGTTTCTGTAATGTTAATACACCAGTTGTAGAAGCTCTTTCACTGAAATGCTAGAACATAATTATTATTGTTAGCCATGAATTTTCAAATTTACTTTTCTACAAAAAAACAGAAAAATTTGTTAAGAAAACATAATTTTAGTGGTTCAATGTTATGCCTGATTAATTTCTGACCTCCCAGAGAAGCGAAGTGAGCTGGCTCAAATTTGGGTATAAAAAGGTAAATTCAGTCTGAACATACATATATATATATATATATATATATATATATATATATATATATATATATATTTTAATTCTTTTATAGATTTCAAAAACGTTAGGCTTTTTTGACAGCCAGTCTGATAACTTTATCAAGCACTGTATATTTTAGAATTGGAAGGTAAAATATTCTTATTGAAATCATTAAAAATGCATTTTTGTTTTCTGAAAAGCATCTCACACCCCTTTCGATAATTTCTCGCACTTTGGGAAGCAATGCTCTAAGACAACTGCTCCGACACAATACGTCATTAACAAAAAGCCTTTAAACACTCGTTTCATCTGCAGTGATTATGGAGGAACGAGTAATGCCTGTGCTGATCAACACTGTCAATATAGAAGAAACTAAAACAAATCTGCACCTAATGCCCCCGAATGTAGTATCATTCTGTCGGAAACGTTTTCAATTCTGTATAATTTGTGCAGTCTGATCCGGCCATACAGTCGATTTCTTTGTATTTGACACCAAACTAAAATATCTGCTAGTTAATACAAGGACTACTGAATTTGGAAAAAAAACATGTTGCCTGAGTAAGAGCTGCAATTAGCCAAACAATAAATAAAGCTACAGCTGTAAGAAAGTGGTTGGTACAATGATGAGACTTGAGGGCACAGCAAAAGAAATCCCCTGATGTTACTTAGCTTTAGTGTTGTGCAACTAAATCCTAAAATAAAAGATGTCTTTACATTCTGATAACATGATTTAACCATAGAGCAACAGATGTGATTATTCAGAGTAAACAGTGGAGATTGAGTTCCTTGTGATGACCACAGATGAGAACAAACAGCAGGAAATTATATAAAAAAAAAAAAAAAAGATAAAATAAGATATCGAGAATCTTGATTTGACAACACTTTGAAAACATCTGTCAGACTTCACATCCTGAACCACAGATTCATCCAGTGCAAATAGGCCTGTTGGTTATGCAAATAACATGAGAACACTTTCATAAATATGGCAATATAAAAAGCTGATACTTTCACTCAACTGAATGAATTTAAAGGCAAGAAAAGTGTTCTAGTAACACTGGAGAGAAAACGGCTACTGCTCTGCCGCTGGATAATGCAGGTCTGACATTTCTGGAGTGAAGCAGGAAAGGCCTCTTAAGCATCCGCTGAGCTCCTCCACACTTTGTTCGGTATTAAAGCTTGTATAATGAGCCAGCTACCTCAGCCTCTTTCAGAGAAGCAGCTCCTTTGTAATCCTGCAGGCAGGCTGCACAATGAGGCCTGGCTCTTGAGAGGAGAACAAGAGCCAAAGGAGGTTGTGCTAGTGTTTTCAATTTCTCCTTTTTAAAATGTGGTGCTGCATCTTGGCCGAGGAGCATGTAAAGCCACTGTATTTGAGACTTAGCCTCATCTCTGGATAGTTTTAAATGGGGATAATTATTTCTGGGACCCAGCCTCAATGTGGGGCCCCCAGAGGTTGAAACAAGGCCCGCCCTAATCCAACCAATAACCAAATTTGACTCATGTCCATAAAACTGACCATTATCTGTTTAAGTCAGAAAAATACTTTATTTCTGAATGCTTCTTTCAAAAGTTGCCTGGTTAAAACTGTAACCCCATTTCTTAACCCTTTAACTCCCAGCCAGACCACTGTGTAGATACTTGGAGTCTATTTTTCCTACTGATGAATGTGTAAAGTTTGTCCTAACCTGATTGGGCCTCATTTTCAACTTGGTTGTAGCATGTAATAAAGAGAAAACCCAGCCACCGACATTGTTTCCAGAGAATCAGAGGCCTCTCTCTAATCTGGAAATTGGAAACATAAAAATCACTCTTACATGTAACCTTAGTCCAGCAGAGACCTTGCTTGACAGAATTACATGCCTCAATTCAATAAAAAGACAATAAAAGGGTCACAATACCAGTACTATGCTGCACCAAAAGTTAAGCTGGGTGTTTTTGTAAATATACGAAGCTAATGTTTTTAGTCGGAAAAAAAAAAATGTCTGAACTGTCAGTGCTTTAACAGTTAAAACAGTTGGATCATAAAATCCAGATTACATACCTCCACAAGGGACAATTTATGTGCAACAGTGTTGATCTTTGGTTGTGTTGGTTTCACCATGTCGGCCTGTGCATCTGCTGTCTCTATTACAATAGTATAGCTCTGAGCACTCCCAGTCTGCAGGAATAACTACTGCTGCTCTGTCCTTCACTGTGGAGTCTTCTTAAACAAATCAGCGCTATATAGGGTTTAATTATTGAATGATAAACTCAATTATCCAATAACAGTTTTGTAATTTGACAGAAATACCAATATCCCCAACAGCTCTGATTAGCTGTGTTAACCCTCACATATAAAGCAGCAGCTGCCACTTGCATTGATGAATGTGACGAACTTTCAAAAGTTTTGGTTGTTCATGTTTTATGAGCCATTGTAGCAGCTTCAGATGTGATTGTGACAGAGCATGTCTGAGCATTTTAGACTGATATACTGATCACATCATCAATAGACAACCTTTTGGATGGAAAATAGTTTTTGAAATGTGCTGCTCTTACATAACATCTTATGGCAAATACTGAGAAAATTACAAAAATTAAACTCTCAGTATAGTCAGAGGTAAACCTTACATAAAGAGATCCTTGATTACAAACCAAGAAAAGCTTTAAAGAGTGAGTATATCATCCATAAAGTCAAAATCTGTTTGGCTATTTTAATCATTACCTCAGCCAAGGAGATTATGTTTTCACCTGCATTTGTCTGCTTGTTTGCAAGATTATGGAAAAACTACTGGATGGGTTTTGCTGAAATTTCAGGAGCTGTTGGTAATGGCCCAACTTAAAAATGATTCGATTTTGGTAGTGATCCAGTAACCGGCAATAGCAAACAGTCATTTTGACTTAATAACTGTAAAGCTAACAATGATATCAACATGATTCCAAGTGGTAAAGGGAGATTTCAGGGTTGAGGGATCAGATTTTAAGGGTTACTTGTTTACAGGTGTTACAGCAAAATGTGAGCTACCTTTGCAGAGGTCTGCGTTCTCCACATGCTTTCTAGTTACTACGTTTACTGTTCACTCCCTGCTCAACTATTTGGTAGAGGCCAATAATCTGATAATTATTCAGTGCGTGTGCTTTTGTTGCCCCCTGTGATCAAACATACTATCTATTTTTTCATAGTTATTTTTGGAGTGAGAGTTAAAGGGTTAAAATGCTATGGGTCACTTGTGGATGCAGACTGAACTTAACTTTTTGGCCCCTAACGATGGACTGTTCATCTATTACTGGACTTACACAAAAGATAAGATGGAAGAAAGTACGGCAGGAAATGTGGGAACAAGTTAGAAAATCTGACCACCACATTAACCAGACTCCAAAGCAAAGTAAAACCAAGGCTCAGAAGGCAAATGAGGGCCAGGGGCAAACGCTGGAGCGAGTGGTCGAGTGTAAATGAGCTTGTGATAGAATCACTCCTGGGGAGGGCCTCTGCTGGGTCTGTCAGAGAACCAGCCATTTCCGAGGGCTACCCTCCAACAAAACAGATGCAGCCTGCAGTTTTCCCACATAAATAAAAAACTGTGAGTTGATTTAAACCTTGCAACATTCAGACTTTTCAGCAGGCAAAGTTGTTCTACCTGAATTGAGGCATAAAACTGGTCTAGAGTTTATGGATCATTCATAGAAACAGGTTTGAGAGCAGCGTGGACAAAGGGAGGAGTAGGGAGTTTACAGACACTTATCTAGTCATACGAAACTGTGATTTGTGTTTCCAGATAGAGACTTGATTAAGTGTTTATTTCCAGAGAGTCAGCACAGCTGTCTGTTGAGTTGTGGTCACTGTGGTGATAAAGAGGCTTTGATAGTTATTAAAAAAAGGACAAATTCATAATTTACTGGCCCAAGTAGCCCAAAGAATGAACATTTTCAGCGTGAAGAGAGAAACATGACAGAGAAGAAGTCGGTTAGTCTTTTTGAATAAGAAAGAGGCTTGTGTCCAAAGTTCCCAGTTCATTTATCCAAATGTAGTGAAAGCCTCATTTTCAGGCGGAGATTCTGACTGATTGAACTGTTGTACATGCAAGTCAAAGCAGAACAGTTATGTTACTGATGTCCTCTGTGCTCCACAAACAGACTTTCTCCTCCAGTGCCATCCATGTGTGCAGTGCCTGTCCTCGCCTGTGAGTCTCTTGCCAGGGTCCGATAAAACTGTTTCAACCATTTGTGGGTTAAATTTGACATGTCCGGGCCAGGCCATGATCGGACGGTCTCACAAAGAATAAAAAGACTCAGTCAAGTGACAAACTGCATGCTCTACCTAAAAACACACACTGAACCAAAAAAGCTGATCATGTCAAATACAATATTCCAGTTGTAGTTGTGCTGACTGAAGTTGTTGGGTCTCTTTCAGCATGTGACGGTGAGAAGACAAACTTTCAGTGGTGGCTGTGAGGCACTGGAGCAGCCGGTCTGTGTGTCATTCACACATAAGGAGCAGCCTCAGGGAGCAGGAACCCAACACAAGACATCGCTCAGGAGGCGGATCGGTGTTGTTCAGCGGCATCTGCCTGCTCTGCTCTCAGACAGAAAACTCAGGACCCCCACGGCGACCGTGGGTCAACAACAGCAGCCGCTGCAGACGCAGGCCTGTGAACGGATTACACCACAGCAGGGAGGGCGGACCGCCAAACACTGTTTTCATCCCGTCCCATCTCATGCGACGCTCCCATGTGGGCTTCTCGTTTTTAAGACGTTCGATCTCCTGCAAGAAATAATTGAAAAAAAAAAAAAAGAAAAGGTCTGTAAACATTTAAAAAGTCCTGATAAAATTGTCTGTTACTTTCAGCTTATTTGTATGTTTAAACAAATAAGTTCCCCTCATGTTCCATTAAAAATTCTTTTGCACAGCACACAGCACTGTACAAGAGAATGCACCAGGAAAGTGACATAATTGTATTTTAACAATCATTTTCTACTTTCACAGCATCAAGTAATTTCACCAACCTCAGTCCTGTTCAGAAGTACATATCTATCTATCTATCTATATATGTGTATATATATCTATATATATACACACACATATATACACACACATACATATATACACACATATATGTATATATACACATATATATACACATATGTATATGTGTATATATATATACATATATACATATATACACATATATACACACACACACATATATACACACACATATATATACATATATACATATATACACATATATACACATATACATATATGTATATATAAATGTATATATATGTGTATATAAATGTATATATGTGTATATATGTGTGTATATATATGTGTATATATATGTGTATATATGTGTGTGTATATATATATATATATATTTTTTTTTTTTTACATAACTTTCACCTTATAATATGTCAGTTTGAATCCATGATCTGTTAATACTTTTATAGAAAATAAGAATTTGCCTAAACCAAGGATCTTAGATGTCTACTTTGGATCAACACTGTCTGAGACATGTCTGTCTCCGACAGTCTGATCTGGTACTTTTCTCATGTTATGTTCAAAGTCATCCAAAAGAAAAAAGTCCCACCCAGAATATTTTATGACATAAGAGAAAAACTTTTAAAAAAGTGCCATTAAATGAATATTTTAATATTAAAACCCAATTTTATTACAGTTACACTTTTAAAAGTAATTTAAAAAAATCAGAACCTTAACTCTTATTATTTGAGTTTTTCTGTAACGATTTTGTTTCTGTTAAAAAAACACTTATTTTCTACAAACAAAGTGTTTAAAGGTTTTCATACTGTGTCAGCCTTAAACACTCACCCAGCCCTTTGCTTCCAAAATATGGACACTTAAAAAAATATCCATATAATCATTATCTATTTATACTATTTCTTATTTTCTTTTTTGCCAACTTTACCCTGTTAGGATATCAAAAGCAAAATGTAACCCTTTATATGCCAACTTTTTACTTTTTGCCCCTACTACGTACTTTTGAATCTCTGGGAAGTCTTTGTTTTATTATTAAAACAGTCTGGGGCATAACAACATTTTTAAAAAAAACTGTTCTGGTACATTTTCATTTTATAATTTTGTGTTTTCCTTCTTCTGTATTAGTTCCCTGTTGTGTACTAGGGGAACAACATGTTTGTCCTGGAGAAAAAGCTGGAGGGTAGCTTCATTTGCTGTAAAACTGTTAAAATTAGAAATGTGAAACACATTAATTTAACAGACATTACATGTTTTATGCTGCAGGGGCCATACAATCAAGAATCCTAGCTATGTCTTTTCCATTTGCTTAAATGAGCCAAGTGGGGCTAAATTGATTACACAGAACGTTAGAGGCCTACTGTAAAAGATGAAGTAAAGATTTCAAAATTTGTTTAAAGGAAATCACATTTCTACCAAATAACATGTCATGTATCTCATCGGGTGGTCCAACAGTAGGGGCCGATGTCCCCTGAGATTTAAATGTAAACAGGTAAAGCACGTGACAAACCAAGGGAGAAATTAGACAAGATGATAAACCAGTTAAGAGCAAAACCAATGACCCATTTTATCCTTGATTCCATCTTATCACAGTATCCCTTCTAGCTACAAAACTCATGGTGTGCAGGATACTTACTGTCTCATCGTTGCAGATGGAGTGGATTTGTGTACCAAACATTACAGCTGTGAAAGTGAGGAAGAGGATAGCTTCAAGACAGAGGAAGATCAGCAGCAGCACGGATACCCCCGGGGAAAAATCACTGCACTCTGGTCAAAGGAAACAAGGCAGAGTTTTGGGTTCCACAACTACACACAGATTTAGAGAAGCACAAGTCAAGTCAAGTCATTCAGAGGACTGACTGCAAATGGTTTTAAGCATTACTTTACTGTAACTAGAACCAACAAAGACAACTGCAAAGAAGGCCATCAAGGACTAAAATGTTGCCTGTATAATCTAATTGGTTGTGAGAATTAATAATCTAGTCTGTAAATGCCACCGTTTGTCTAACCAAGTAGTTCACGATTGAGCCAAAATTTGAGATCAACTCTTTTTTTTAGCAGGGGAGTGCTGAAAAACAGAAACAACAACCAGCTGCGCAAAAAATAAAAAAGATTCCAAAGAGAGTGACATTAAACATCAGTCCTTGCATATATTTCTTTACCCTCCCTGATCTTTGCAGAGCATACCAAAATATCCGCCTGCATAAAAGGCATGTGCATAAGTCCCACTTTATCAATCTTTGATGGTGATAAAAAAGAAAAAAAGAAGAAACTAAAACAGTGTCACCATATACATGCATATGTGGCTGTCAATATACACCACTGTGAATGAAGAGGGGTTATAAAGCTGCTGGTGGTGCAGACAAGTCTTCAGGAATGATGAATGGCGACATGCTGACGTGCTCTACCCGGGTACGGCCTGAATGCACACTGATCAGGCATTATATTATGACCACTGACAGAAGTAATAAACAACGCTGATTATTTCTTTATCAATGCACCTGTTAATGGGTGGCATGTAACCAACAGCAAGGTAACATTCTGTACTCAGAGTTTTACTCTGAGGACAAAATGTCCTCACACACTGTTGGACAAATGTAAGGATTTGAGTGAGTTTGACAAGGGTGCAAGTGTGATGGCTAGACAACTGGGTCAGGGTCTCCAAGACTGCAGCTTTTGTGGGGTGTTCCCGGTCTGCAGTGGTCAGTGTCTTAACAAAGGTGATCCGAGGAAGGAACAGTGGTGAACTGGCAACAGAATCATGGGCAACCAAGGTTCAATAGCTATGTTTACATGCAGTCAATATTCAGGTTAAGGTAAATATTCCGGTACATGGTATCCCGATCAAAACAGAGATGAACGGACAACATTTAGAGAATGTCATGACGCAATGCGCGTCATTTCTGCTTCTTCTTCCTGTATCCAATGGCAACGACAACAACAGCAGCAGCACAGCGGATAATGAACGGCCCGGAGCAGGTAACAGTCACCTTTGTTTGCGCTTTGGTGCTGGTACTGACCCACCACCAGTACTTGACAGTCAATTTCTTCATTAATGGAAGGCGAGAACGTGAAGAAATAGGAGCCGGAGCTGTGCCATTTTACAACAAGTACTTCCTGTACTCAAAAGACTAAGATTCCTTGCGAAATGAACATGCACAGAACACATGGGGATATCCCGATAGGCATATACATGACCAATTATTCGGGTTAGAAAAGGAGTAACCCAGGGGTGATTTTCGGGTTTTTAAAAACCGGAATATGAGCATATTCCGGTTTTTCAAAAGGGTTATTGGTGTTTACATGGCCATGTGCAAACGGGTTATTGCTAATATTCCGGTTATGAAAGGGTTAATGACTGCATGTAAACGTAGCCATTGATTCTTGTAGGGAACAAAAGCTGGCCCGTGTGGTCCAATCCAACAGACGAGTTACTCTTGCTCAAGCTGCTGGAGAAGTTAAATGGTTCTGATAGAAAGGTGTCTGAACACACAGTGCATCACAGTTTGTTGCATATGGGGATGTATAGCAGCAGACCAGTCAGGGTGGCATGTGGTCGTAATGTTATGCCTGATTGGTGTATGTGGATGAACCATTAAGACTTAATCTATGTGTACCAAAAACTGTCACAGATAATTCTTTTGGGTCAAGTTTTGAGTTTGGAAGCGTTACTAACATAACACCACAAAAAGATTTCCAAACGTGAGCCATCAAACAAGCCAAATTACCACCCGTTTGATGTTTGCTAGGATGTTAAACAAACTGGTTAGGATATTTCTTTGCTTGGTCTGAGTATCATTTTTGAGGCAGAAACTGGTGCTTCAGTAACGTAACATTGTCCTCATTTTCTTGATCATTTCTACAAGGAAACTGGGGAGAAGACAAAGATCAAATGCAGCTCTGTGAAGACTGTGCTGAACAAATTCAACAACAGGATAATAGTATCCCTATTTTCTTCCACTCAGTTATTCTGTCTCTTTTTGTTTCTCAAAGCAGCCTCTCTCTCTTTAGCACAGCTGTGTTCTGACTCCCACATATCTGATCTGCCGCTTTTGTTATTCTGTCTCAAACACGTGTCAGTTGATGCTGCTTGTCAGCAATGTCTTACCGTTCCACTGGACTTTAATACAGTTGAAGAAGTGCATACCACTAAGGGCCAGGGCGTGGGCTGAAATCAAGGCAATGTACATCTATGAGAGGAACAACAGAAGAGGAGGGATGAGAGGTGAGGACTAACAGTCAGAAAGCACCACCGCACTCTTGTGTCACATGGTTACTCTACAGATTTAGTTTTTATTTTATTAATACTGGAATAAAAACATAATGAATGATACATGACTGTGTTCATCCAGTCACCTCTCCATCTTTGCAAACCTTTCTGTGAAAAAGAAAAAAAATGAAGTCACACGGGACACCTTTCAATATACAACCATACGCGATAGGTTTATGTTCAGCCACCAAAAACGTTTCCGTAAGCATGTGAGGCCATAAAAAAGTGCTGATGTCAGCCTAAGAGTCATAAATGGCTGATTGAGTACATATCCGCTTGTGCGTGATGTGAGTGACAATACTTCAAGGCTATAAAATTCCTCACAGGGTGGTCTCACTCTGAGGAGGTTTCCACACCTACAGCTCAGTTGCTTTGTTCTGATTCAGTGTAAAATAGGCTTCAAAATTGTATATTTCCTTTGGATCGTTTCATATTTACTGGCAGCATTTTGTCACAGGTCTTGTCCACCAGAACAATGGCCTGAGCTGTCCTTACGTCATTATGACGCAGTCAACATTGCTATGACTACGAGTCACACAATGCATTATGGGAAGGAAGTTGCAGGCCAAATATTCTATGCAAGACAAAACAGATAAACATATTTACAAATGTGGGACATGCCTTCCATCTTACGATTTGGTGTGGACAAACTCTGTGCACAAACAGGAGGGGCCTTTAATTTTCGCTGGTCACAGTGGATCATAGAGGACACACTAGATAGCAAGGTAACTCATTACAATGTAACACTTGTAGGAGTGTTTGTAGAAAAGCTGTCAGCAATGCTGAGAAGAAGAGAGCAGCTTTAAATAGAATGCATTTTCCTGCTTGAGCTGAACTACAATCTGGAATCTTAAGTTTTTTAATCAGTCCATGTTGTTGAGTCCTGAGATGATCTGCTATAGAGACGGTGAGTAATGGTAACTTGTTGATTTTTTCATGGCGTATTGTTCCTCTGCACACAAAGTGACTCTGTGGGATCCATAGCATTATTATCAAGTAGCACTTTGTTATTAGCCGGGTTGCCTGAAAGCATAATGCAATTATTATTACTGCTGCTGCTTACACTATGACAGCAGTGTGATGAGTTAAGTTGTCACCCTGTATGTGTAAACTGCTGGGATGATTATGGTAGTTTGTACCAAAATAGGGCTCAATTGCTGTGTTCTTATTAACACAAACAAACCATGCTGAGCACGTAACGCCCACTTGTATCAGAGCAACTTCCCCAAACGATCTGTGTGGGAACACCATAAGGACCTGGTCACAGACATGTATACACTTGACCTCAAGCTCTGGTTCATTCTCTGAGTGTGAATACAAATGTATCATATTCAGGGAACCATACCTGAGTTCACTCGTCAAGTTTGCCCCTGACATGATTCAAGTGTGCCAGAGTCTGGCACGCAGGAGATGTTAATGCAACTATGGGATGTCTGAGTATGGGATACTCACTGTTCTGTATGAGTATTTGTCAGTGTGTAGGGTTCTAAAGGCATTCACAACATCTTCTGTACTTCACATACATTTATATTCAGAACTAAAACATGAGGTGCAGCATCTTGGTATCATTAAAGCCCCAATCTGTGGAACAGTAGGTCCTGCTCTCAGAGGACTTGAGAGCAGGACCTACTGTTCATGTTTTTAAAAGAAAAACTCAAGACCTACCTATTTAGAGATTAAATTTGTTTGCTTTTCTAGCAATTTTTAATAGATTTAACCACTCAAGTGTCATAAAATACACCTGGAATATTTATGGATGTTTATTTATGGAAATCTGAAACTAACGACTAATAATTACTTTTGGACTAAAAGACTGAGGCTTTTTCCTCTTGAAGACACTTGCTATTCTGCAAGATCTACAGAAGAAGTTTTGTAAAAAAACAAACAAACAAAAAAAAGGCTTATAAATAATAAAAAAAGTCCAGGATGTCAGAACCATGACCAAAGACTGAAGTACATTTTCACCAGTGGGCTAATTGTATTGTTGCATCCCTAAGCATGCACATAAATTAAAAATAGATATACATCTTGTTCAATGATCCTAAACTGTAAAATCCCCAGAATAATACTTTTTTATGTGGTGATTTGAAAAAAAAACATAACTGTTGTATCACCTAGCAATAAGTGGGGAGTTTAGAGTGTTACAAAGAAGCACTGAAAGTATTAGATAAAAAACCTCTCTCACATCATCTGGGTAACATCCTCTCCAAGTACAATATGTGAAGCTTTGACAACTTCCAGAAATTTAAAACTGCCTGTATGTTTTATAAAGCTCTGAATGGACTGGCCCCTCCTCCACTGAATGAGTTTATCAAACAGAAAATAATCACTGGCTCTTCAAACCGAGTCACAAGAGCCACTTTTAGAGGTGACTGGGAGGTTCCCCTCAGACAAACCAGCTTTGGTCCAAATGTTCTGTCGTTCAAAGGTAGCATATTATGGAACAGTTGACCACCATCAGTCAGAGAATGTTCTAGCTTTGCAGCTTTTAAGGGTCATCTGAAGGTATAGCTCAAGACAAACCAGACCTGTGACCATTTATAAACATCTATCCTGAATGTGCGTTCAGAAATACCTCTGTATGTACAGCTGTGTATGCTAACCATGTGCAATACTGTGCATAAACTGGTCTGCCTTTGCACAACCTGTGCAGTACAACTGGCGTAGGCAAGTGTGCAATCATACATTAGCACTTTTATTATGGTGTGCAATATACCAGCACTTTAGCACTTCAGCACTTTAAACTCTGCACTTTGCACATTAAACAGCTCACGCACTTAAACCCTGAGGGTCTCTTTGCTATGGTTCATCTTGAGCATATCTTTTGTAATGTTGTATGTTTGTCCTGTAATTCAATGTAAATTTCATGTTTTGCTCATCTGTCTTCTTGCTGCTACCTGTTATCGTTGTTTTATGGACTTTATGTATTTTAAGATTGTACATACCTGTACAAATGCATTACATCAGCCTGCCGGGGACTACAGATGGAAATTAGCCTGTGTCCATAATCTGGCACATTTACATGCCTATGTTCATTAATGTGCATTGTCCTCTGTCTAAATAAATAAAAAATAAATAAAAATAAAAATAGATCATCCTTTTATTCTGTAATTTATTAAGACAGTAAAAACATCTCTTACAGCAGGAGCCTGCTTCAATCATTCACATAAAAGAACAATCACAGAAACCTTGTCTGTTCATGAATGACACATCACGACTGGCAACAGTCAAGTAACAAACTGGCATCATCAGACTCCAATTAGTTCTTGTAATTCTTACTTACTGCCACTGTAAGACATGCCTGTAAGTACTGTATCTGAACAGTGAGCTGAATCTAAAACACAGTTGTTCAAACTTTACAACCTACACACGACTGCTTTTGTGTACTTACAGTGAAAAGTACAAAGAACCTCTGATTCTTCTCTCCCACGCAGTTATTGACCCAGGGACAGTGATGGTCCATCTTTCTGATACATCTTTTACAAATACTTCAGACAGGAAAGAAAAGATGCTTAGGGATAACAAAAACAACAACAGTGCTCTCAACTACACAAAATAAACATGTTCAGATCATTTAAACAGAAAGGTAATGTAATACAAGCTGGGTGAATAAATATTTTTCACTGCCTGAATCAGTGTAAACCTCCATGCTCAGACTGACCTGCAGTGGTGTGCCCTCTCAGGCTTGATGCTGCAGCACTTTGGGCACTTATAGATGACCTCACCAGGCTTCAGCTGTAAGCTCTCCATGTACTCCTTGGTTGCGTTGCCTTTGGGGACTGCACCCTGGAGAGGATGGAGGATAAATGATGTCAGTTATTAATTTCCAAATAAATACATTAAATGTTACCATGGCTCATGCGAGGCTGTGTGTCTCAAATCATCCTTCATTAGCCAACATCAGACAACACATGATCTAACGTCAGCTCTCATTTTTTTTTATTCAACTTAATCTAATAGTCACTTAACTAATACTACTATAATAATTGATATCAGTCCTCTGGGATGAATTGTTAATCGGATGTCAAATAGGTTTCTATAAGAACTCCAACAGACCAAGGATATGTCACATCTCTGTAACTTTCTTATCTTATATGCACTGCTCAAATCTGACACAAACACTATTAAAAGTATCTTTAACACACAAACAAACAAAGACAGCATCATCAACAAAAAAAACTCATAACATTATTCATGTGAGCTGGAGGTCTAAAAAGATTTCCTGTTCATTCATGTCATTCATGAAAGGAGGAGAAAATACACCAAAAGAGCCTCTTGATTTATCAACTGAAACATGCCAAAAATGTATCCTACTGTTCAGAGGCAGCAGAATGTATGCCCCTGTGCACTGCACAACAACAACACACACTGAGAGTGATTTCAGCCTGACTTTAAACCAGTTTAACAACTCCAACTGCAGATCAGAATCAGCCTGGAACTGTAGTTTGCTCCCATCTTCAATGGCTGAATGCTTGGTTTTAACTGACTTACAGGAAACACACTAAGTGGAACAAAAGTTAAGTGTGTCTAGTTTTTATTCATATAATCACTTTAGCCTATGAGTGACTCAAAATGAGCTGTAGCCACCAACTTAAGTGAAATCCTTAAATATCTAAAGACCTTTAAATTTAGATGAAACCCCAGCTTGTCACTGTACAGCAAAGCAGACTGTGTACTATTTCAGGCTTTTAAATGGAGCATCTGTGAAGACTGGGCTGTTGTGGGCTAGAAAGCGCGAGTGAAGCTGTCATCAGTCATCAGGTTTCTCAGAGTAAGAATGAGTCAACGCTGCAGCACTACTGATGATGTTTGACCTACACCTCCTGCAGCATGAGGGGAGTGAAATCACTGAGCGTAGTCACAGAGTATCAGACACAAAGCCGAGGCTCCACACAGAGAGAAAAAACAACAAGAAACTGATGATATAGACTGATCTCTGGAATTCTGACAGACCTTGTAGAAATGTAAGAAGACAGTACTCGGTGTACAAGATTGCATCAGGGAACTATGACAAATGTACAACTTTTGCCGAGCTTTGTGCTAATGATATAAACAAGCTTAGTTTGAGGACTGATATACGTCCTTTGAATCTTGTTTCTGTGTGCATGTAGTTTAGGGTTAAAAACATAAATTGAAAAAAAGGTCCACCGTCATAACACCTTAAGACAGTCATAATGGTTACACAGTCGAAGGCGTGCCTGTCTGTCCATTTACATTGCATTAAAGAGTAGAAGAAGTGTAGGAGAGCACAGTATAGCCAGGGCCCCACACAGACACCAATATGTTAATTGTTTTATTTTATGGCCCTAATATTTTATGTGTTAAGAGTTTTCATCAGTTTTTAAATACATTTTGTTTTGAGAATATGTTTCTTGATTTCAGTTCAGTTTTAATAAGGTTTTAGTGCAGGTTTACTTTTGGTTCTGTGAAGTTTTATTTATGTGTACATGTTTTTTTTTTTTAATATATTTTTAGTATCATTTTAAGGGGAAAAATCCAAATGGGTCACAAAAAACACATTTGATTGAGAAAAATATTTATTATTGAAGTACCATTTATATTTTAACTGTATCATTCTTATTTCATATTTTACAGCAACTCAAGACCAGAAATACCATTGTGAGAATTCCAGAAGATGTGTTGCAGAAAGATTAAACAAATGCTTCAATCTATGTGTCCATAAAAATGTCATGCCCCCATTCATCAGTCTATAAGTCTGCCCATTCCCTTCCCCTTCAAAAAGTGCAGATGCAGCCCTGGTTGCCAAAGTAGCAAGCTTACTTACAATCATGACTTGTTACATTTCTTATATTGAAATTATAATCCACACCAGATCATGAATGAAAGAAGAATTACTCCTGCAAATGACACTGTTCTGTAAAATGGATGAACTTGTCCATCCATTGCAAAATAAAGGGGTTATTTTTGTATTATGATGGCAGCATGGATTAGTCACGTGTGCCAATTAAAACAGCGTATTTACAGTCAGTGAGTAAATGAAAAGCTGTTTGGACTATTTCTGTTTCAAAGAAAGAGCTGAAGCAAATTCCTCAATAGAACTGTTGAGAAAACCATACTGTATGGCCAAAGGGTGGAAAACAGCAGCTGAAGTCAGTCAGTCGACTAGAAGAACATGTTGTAGTTCATTCATTTCATCTAATTTAGTCCTGTAAACACAAATACATCTTCAGTTATTTTTGTTTTCTGTTTTTGAACAACAACCGTTAAATTAAAAAATATGATTAAAGACTTTTTCAAGGACCTGTAGGAATGCCAGAATCTGTTCTTTCAATTCTACGCTTTTGTTATTCCAGTGTCCATTTTATTCATATTTCTGCAATTACACTCAACAAAAATATAAATGAATGAAACAGTGTGAATGAATGAACTGGTTGCACTAACTGACCACCACACTGTCACGTGGCATGAGACTCATGGATGGATTGTACTCACTCGGAGCGATCAGCTGAAACTAGGGAACTTGATTTGAGCAAAGCAAAGAAATCTGTACACAGATAAACAATATTTTTGGGCATGATAAGGGAAAGGTAATTTTAACTAACCTTTTGAGTTTGTGCATTTATATTTTTGTTGAGTATAGTTATAGAAACAATTTGCTATTTTTGCACAGCTGTTATTATGAATTTCCAGCCAGTCCTACTGCCTCTTCCTGATTAGTCTTTCCTCCATCTATATCCTCCACCTGTCCTTCGTGCACTCACCGGGTCAGTCAGCATGGTGCGTAGATGCGAGGCCAGTGCTAACACAGCCAGAGAGTTGAAGGCAGCTCCGTTTAGCAGTGAGTACCAGAAGTTCTTGCTGGGCAGCAGCATGACAAAGTTCACAACAAATTCAGCATAGAACACCAGGAACCAGGTGATGGTGGCACACACCATCCCACAGCTGTCCTGAATGAACCAAAACGTGCGGTTTCCCGAGGCATGGCTGCCGTGGGGTCCTCCACCCATGACGCTGGCAGACAGGCTCCCTGACTCCACATCTGAACCTGCAGACAGCAGCGGGTGGTGCTGCTCCATATCTCGCAGTCGGTGGTTTGAAGACTGCATCCTACCCTGGAGAGAAGGGGAAAATATTTGCAGCAAAGTTACTTTTAGGGCCTCTGTCTCAGTCTTCTAGAAAACAAATGATGTAATTTCAAGTCTGATGTACATAGTTGAGTATACAGGTTTTACAGTCACAGCTGTTATATTGGTTATCTGACAAAAACATAGCAGAGATGAAGCGGGACATAAACTTATGTATGTAACATGACCAAGAGAGGAGTGAGAGTATCACTAAACCAAAGAGGGATGGGCATCCAAATGTATCCCAGATTATAGAGAGCTGTGTGCTGGTGAGAGACCCCATTTAATCAGTTATTGTTGAGAATTAATAAAAAAAAAACTGTTCTGAACAGGAGAGACATTTTGAAAGCACTGACTTGCTAAAATCACCAAAAAATGTAAAAAAAAAATTTAGTCACCATTACAGTCAATACTTACTCTATTTCAATGTATACTTTAAAAATCTTGTCTGTAACTTTCCAGATGCTTGTCTGAAACTTGCGTATTGAAAAGATAAAAAAAAAAACAAAAAAACAAAACAAAACCTTTTGAACAAAAATAAAATATGTGACCAACAGTGAGTCAGCGTTGGACTCTTCTCAACTGGCCCTTTGCGTCATACAGCGTTTATTACTAATGACATGAGTCGCTGGAGTCTTTTCTTCTGTTTTCATGTCAAGGTCACAAGAGAAGGTTCAGGATACGGCCCCAGGGGGCAATGTCTGCTGCTCTAAGATGAATCGATGAATGCTCTGACCCCTTGAGGAAGCTAATCCTGCTGCTGGAGAGCATTGACAAATACAGTCTAATAATCTGTACACACAGTTACCTTCTGCTGGCAGAATATAGAAGGACTAACTGGGATGTTGACAGTCATTTACATATTAAACAATCATATTAGGTTTCTTAATGTTAAATTTAGAACTGCTATGATATCTAGCAGGAGGCATGTTATGAGTTATTATATTATAAAGCGGAGCATGTCTGCAAACCAAACAAAAAATGTATGCTATTCTTTGGCAACCTTCAGTCTCTTTTTTACGAGACTAACTCTGGTCAGATGCTGCAAAATTACTTATTTTCTGCATTGCAGACACCAAAATAACAGATTTTTTAAAACTTTGATCAAATTCTAGTGATAAAAACAAATACACTAATAAATTGTACAAATACCTCAAGCTACCTAAACGTTTTCAACACATTTTGCAATTCAGACGTGCTCCCTCTGATGCTAACAGCAGCTTTAGCTTAAAGCTATTATATTTGGGGCCTGGGACAGCAGAACTTGTTACCCTATTCTATGAGTTATTCACATTTATGAGCTTACAGTATTTAAAAAATGTGGTATCAAAATTGAAAAATTAAGAAGAAAAACTTGTCAAAATGATTTAGGTAGTGACAGTGTTGACAAACTCATTATGCAAAACAGAGCATGAAAACTATTCCACCAATATATAATGAGACATGACACTTTGGTCAACAAAATGGCTTAGAGGAACTTTAATCATTTTAAAGAAGTGTTCAAATCACTTGTTTCCAAAATGTTTTGCTAAACTACCACAAAATTGTGTAGGCTACACTAGAGGCTTGAGTAAATACTAGTACATCAAAACATGAGCATGTTCTGTATACTTATTTGTTGGCATGACAGTAAGAGTCTTAGGTCTATGATCATCTGAAACAGTAATATTAAAGACACTGTCTGTATGCCTCAGGTGTAAATTCATTTTATGCACCATCTCTGACAGCCAACAAGACAAACATCTTTAACTATGAATAAAAGTTGGTGGCAAAGCTGAAAGAAAACCCATTCATTGAAGAATCCTGTTGATGATGTTTACAGAACTCAGTCTCTAGTAATACATAGATAACAGCAGAACTGACTGGTATTTCTTAATGTGTTGGACTGGTACTCTCTCTACTGCTTTGAGGGCAGTCACTGCTTCCTTTCCCTGAGTGTCTGAATGACACATTTGGTGAGAGATAGTGGGTGCAGAGCTCAGCTTCAGTCTTCAGCTGACTAGCCCACCAGTCTGCTGTCTAAACACCACACTGCTGTTTGTTTCTGCTGCCATACAAAGACACACCATGTCAGCCGGTGTCATTGAAATCAGAACCATGTGCATGGACAAACATGGGCTTGTGGCAGTGAGTGACATACCATTTTAAGTTTTCCTGCAAAACACAACTGATAATAAATAAAAATTTGACTCATAAGTCATTAGCCTGGGGATACACCACAAAAACACTGAGACTTTAAATCCGGTTACAAGATATCAATAAAATACAGTTTAAACTAAGAGTGTAAAGAGGAGTGACAGAAAGTCACAGTTACATAAGGGTTTAAATATTCTTATTATTCAATTCCAGGCAAACGCCTTGTTAAACTACAAAGCAAGGCTGCAGCCCTATTCAAGCAACAACGAGGCTCCCTTATATCTAAACCTCGAGACCTTTATATTAACTCTGCAAGGCCGTAATATCTGTGCCAATTCATGCTGCAATACAGCTTGGATGCACACAAAACGGCACTCGCTCCTACATAAACACAAAAGCGAAGACACAAACTCGCAGTGCCCCCGTCTCCTGCTGAGTCCGCTTGTCTCCCTTTCTCCAATATCATGCCTTTGTTACTGCCTCTGGAGACAGAGCAGAGAGGGGATCAACTCAAACCCCCCACTTCACTTTGCGACGTTCACAGTAAAGGCAAATCGTCACAGGGGCTTAAATATTATGGTTTGAAACGGCAGAGTGAATTGGGCTTGCCTCAAGCCAAAGTGAGACAATAATTATATATTTTCATCAAACCCAAGTTGTCATTATAAATATATATGTTTAAAAAATAGTTTTTTTTTGCAATCTATTTTAGAGGGAGAATACATCCATACATCTATAGGTCAGAACTTTTGAAGTAGAGTTTTATGAAGTTGTTTCAAATCGTCAATACATTAGCCACAGCTGATCTTGTTAGCTTCGCCCCTTTAAAAAGAGACCTGGCACAGTAGTCAGGCAGTCCATTACTGCAATTGAAGCCAAGAGTGCCTTGCAATTAAAAAAAAGGATTGGTTGATTGTAGACTGTGCTAAACACACTTTAAATGCTTTGCTATTCTGATAACACTTTTTGTTACTGCTTCAGCACACTGCTTGGCATCAGTGCCCTTCTGCCCAGAATAAAGTGGTACCAAAACAAAGGGGCTTGGTATTGTACATATATAGAGCATAAAACATGTCCTAACCCATAACCCATTTGCCATGCTCGCTCTCTCTATTCACCAAATCCTGACTGAAAGCGAGCGCCAATATGTTGCACAACATTGTGGGGCATTGCATGCCTGCTGTCCACACTGCGACAAACAAAAATATAAATCTATGCCCCGTTTTCCCCCCTTGTAAACAGTACATCAAGTGCTTTTATTGTACAGGCGGAGAAACTGACATGTGATGCTTTGTGTTGAAGATTGGTTGACTCAAAGGCTCTGGAAGCCAAATAAAGTTTCTCCCTTGGTGTTGAAAGTCAAAGTTAAACACTTCACTCATGGAAATAGATGAATGTCCTTCTTTCTCTGCTATGTTAAGCAGACTAACAAGCTGTGTTCAGTGAAAAAAGTCGCAGAACACAGAAAAACCCTCTAGCACCTTTTCAATCTTCCTCTTTCCTCGCTCCTTGTCTGCTTTAATGTGAGCAGCAGCATGTAAGGCACTGTGACGCTCTATGTTGTGCCGCATTGCTTGTGGGCAGTCAGGACACTCACATTTCATTCTGACACTGACGTTTGCTCAAATCACCTTCAGTTAGGGCATGATGTAACAGGCAGAGCTGACCAGAATTACTGGGGCATATGTATTTATTGGCTAGTGGCATTAACTTCATAAAACTGCTGTCTTTTACAGGTGTAACTGTCGTGCACATAGTGACACAGTTTGATATTTATTTCTGAATGCTACAGTGCTCCTCTTAACTCCTTCCCCCGTTCTGTTGATATCCTTTATAACATGTATCAATAAAGTTAGGATGAACTGTTGACTTCTGCCACATATTTTTGACGTTGTGTCCTGCCTATCTGCGACCCCCACACCCCAATCTAACACTCCTCCCCCTGTTCAGCAGGGACTACTCCCTGCTGAGAGGTGCAAGTGTGAAGAACCATGTCTACCTGAACATTATTTTGATAATATCAGGGCTGCATGTGTGAAAAGGGTTTTGCAGTCACTTCTCACTTTCAGCACAGCTATATCCCCATGTTATTAAAGATCCCATATCAGACTCCTTTTCAAAAGTTTCAGACTGGTCCAAGCCAGATGTCCCCAGTTTAATTTTGAGGTTTCCTGTCCAAAAAGACTTTGGCATGCTCATGCTTCCACCGTTTCAGCCCAAAGTAGAACAGGCTGTGTTGTGTATAACAACGCCCCTCTAAGTAATAGGGACTGTTTTCAGCTTTCCAAGCTGTGCTCAAATGTTAAACCCTGGATGCACAGACATGCCTTGACATGTTCAGTTTTTTGGACCTGAGGGCTGCAGATTGGCTATGGACACAAAAAGTACATTTGTGGTAAAAACATTAAAAAGTTCAGAACTCTTCATAAGTTTCCAGATGAAATATAACTGTGAATAGTCATTCTAAGGCAAATGTCACATACTTGATATGCCACAACCATTTTAAAGATTTATAAGATGATCAGCTTCCCTGTAGTTGTTGTTCTTTATCTGTTGTGTCTGTGCTAGGCTTCACCTGCCTTCACCTGATTAGAGGCCTAATTGGATGAATAAAAAAAAAAACACTTGTGAGGGCAAGCAGAGGTCTCTCCTCAGTGACCTCTTAGGCAGAGTGAATGTGAACATCAATAAAATTGAACTATACACTTTAATATTGCTCTGTTGCTGAGTTAAAACACTGACTTTGTGTCAAAATGCCCTTTTAGATCACTAAATCAGGATTCTCCTCCATCGTGAATAATGAAACCATAAGAAAGATGTCAAGCTGTTTGAAATGAATGCTTTTCTGGACATGGTCAGTGATGAATTTAACATTGCTCTATTCTGTCAAAACCAACCAAACAAAAAAATCTGTAACAAATAAAAAGAACAACACTTGCAAGACTTGGTGTGAGTCAGGGATTAAACAAAAGCTGGCAAAATAGTTTGCATGTATGACAATGAAAGACAGCTGGAGACTGGCTGAACTGCCTACAATGAAAAAGGGTTCCTTGTAATAACAAATGCTAAACAAGTTTATCTTCACACAGAGTCTTTTCTCTTTAATCAGCAGCTTTGAACAGCATTTTGTTTTTCTGCTTAACAAAGAAAAGCAGCATCATCCTGAGGAGGGCAGAAAATGCTCCTGGCCAGTTTAGGGCATATTGATTTCTGAGGTCAATGGGAGAGAGGTCTATTAAAGAAGCACCAGCTGTCCAGCTGTCTGCCCTTCTCAGACAGAGGGCACAACACAAGACTGACTGCACTTATCTCACTATTTGTCTGATCTATGGCATACATAAACAGAAGATACTACAGTGCTATTCTGCTGATCCCACTCTGCAAGACCATCAGATACTTGGTCATGGGGGAGGGTTGGCTGTGATGGGAAAGAAAATTGGATGAAATAAGAGCTGGAGCCAAAAATATTCCTGAAATGGGTTTCGATTTTCTCAGTGATAATATGTTTCATTGTTGGATTTCTGAGTTTTTCTGAGTATTACAGCAATGGAAACAAAAAAAAACAACAAAAAATGAATAAATCACAATGATTTTAATAGGAATTATAATAAAACGACAAATGCATGATAAGTTATTTTTGTTTGTGTTCAAAATCGTTGATTTGAATGTATACCCAGCATGGTAAAAAAAAAAAAAAAACAACTTAATAGTAGTGGCAGTTACTTTAACCTTTACAATCTATAAAAACAAACAAACATTTAAGTGTTTTGTCTTGATTACAAAAGAGGAACTTAACTAATCAAAAAGGTAATTGCTGGAGCTCAAGCTCATTATGTTCAACCTTTTCACAGGACAAATTGTACTTAAAGAAATTTTTTTGATTTTAGGTATGACAGGACTGTTTTCTCCAGCAACATATTGTCTACACACATCACAATCTCTTGCTGATGGTGCAAGGCAAGTTGAAAAACAGCAGTAAAAAGGGAGGTATGCCATGGTTTTCACACAGAGAAAAAAGCACACAGAGCTCTTCTCACCAGCATTAAATTGTTCTTCTTATTGTTACAAAAAGGAGTATTACAAGTTATCATCAAGATACATGTTTAATACCAAGACACCTAGTTTGATTATTAAACAATATGTAAATGACTGTCCACCCCAGTGACTCCCAGTATACTTCCAACAGAGGGTAACTAGGTGTTTGAGTTATTATTAGACTGTATTAGTCAATGCTCTCCAGCAGCAGGATTAGTTTCCTCAAGGGGTCAGAGCATTCATCGATTCATTTTAGATCAGTGGACATCGTCTCTGGGGCTGTGTCCTGAACCATCTCTTGTGACCTTGACTGAAAACAGAAGAGAAAACTCCAGTGACTCAAGCCAGTTGTAATAAATGCTGCGTGGCTCAAAGGGCCTATGGAGTCCTGTCTAAGGTTGAGTCACTCTTGGTCATACACTTTCTATTTGTTCAGCATGTTTTTTTTTTTGCGTGATCTGTTTAACAGAGAGGTCATCAAAATGGTTTGGGATCAAATTCACATTTAGATTCAGAACCAATTAAAAGCACCAAGTGATAGAAACTCACAAAGCTAAATATATAGCATTCAAAATGTCTTACTCATGTTATAAATCATTAAAAATATTGAAAAATGACTTAAAGTGAATTAGAAATTAAACAAAATAGAGAAACAGAGGTAGAGAAAATTATCTCATAGATTTTAGAGTGCAGTGACCGAGGGCCTCTCACTGTTTTTATGCTGGCAGTGCTCCTCACCTCTGGTTCAGAGCATCTGTAAAGGCATTTTAAATTGCTCTTCACACTTAATATTTGCCATCATTCAGGAAATATCACCCAGAAAAAATTAATCAAAATAAAGGTATCATCCTGGCATTAATAGCAGCTGAGAGCCTGGAGATTTTCCGTCAAAGAGACAAGTCAAAATTTTCTCTAATGCGATTACTGTTTACAAAGCTGATACCAAAAAATCCTTCCTGTTCTTGGGTTTGACTGATCATTGAAGGAGACCTAACACTGACAAGCAAAGAGCAATTCCAAAATCGGAACTGTTTTCAACGAAAAGCAGTGCGAATGCTGCAAGACGGCAACCTACAGGGCTGAAAATGGAGGCCCATATAATATTGACTCAGTTATCTAATGTAACTGATGTAATTATTTCATTTTGCCAAGATAACAAATTCACCCCCCAGTAATCATTATTTATTCACGGTCCAGCTTAAGTTTAAATCTCCATTAGCACTTCAACTAACAATAGTTGCCAGCCTTTGTTTGTCTGTTAGCCAAATAATTCAAAAGGTTATGAACAGACTTTGATTAAATTTCAGGAAATATTGGTCATGACTGAAGAAAGAACTGATTACATTTTGGTTGTGATCCCAATCCAGATGCACATCCAGGATTTTTTAAAAACATTTGTAAAAACATTTTCCATAAAAACTGGATTAACAATGTCAAAAATGCCTAGGTGGAGGTTTGTGCTCACAGATCAATCCTAGCAATAGTTATCAATTCAATGAATTATTATTTTTTAGATTAATTGATGTATTGGCTAAGAATAATTATGAATGTTACTCTCATTTTGTTACTTTCACTTGTAGCCAGCTGCATTGTAATGGTTGATGCCAGTCTTAATATTTTTAATGGTGTCTCATGTCCCCATGCAGACTATCTGATGTTGTCAAACTTAGCCAGTCTCACAAAGGAGGTCCCAATTTCCTCACACAACTCTGTCAGTACAGCCTCTTTGTTCCACCGTTTTGTTAATAAAACTTAGCCATGATAGCCACCACTAGCCATGATAAAATAACCACAACCTTTAAACTCAAACTACAACTCTAACACAAAATAACTGATTTTTTTAATTTGCTCATCATTTTTTTATTTTTATGTTGTGATGTGGAGATTGTTGTTTTGTCATCATGTTGTTGTTTTGGCTGAGCTGGGACACAAACAAATATGTATGTTTGTCTCTCCTGAAGGATTTTCTGCAGGGAAGCGTTGGTGCTGCTCACAAAGATCTCATTTCCTTTTTCTGAGAAGTGAAATCCATCAGGAGCAAAAAGTTGCCTGTTGTTGAATCTAAGGAGGGGATGTCCTACAACCTCACCACCAATTTTGATCACAGTTCTTTTTAAGGCTTTGTTAACAGTCTTCCTGTAGTCATTGATCTTCACTGCTGGTCCATATCTCCACACCTGCCGCTCATTGATGCAAGAGCATATGATTTTCATGCAGGGATACTCATAACGGAGCTTCATCAGGTCTGCTGTCATCATGGCTGCCAGTTGCTGGGTGGACATTAGCCCTAGATCATTGCCACCAGTGTGGATGACCAGAATGTCAGGGACACATCCTTGTTTGTGCATTGTTTTATAAAACTCGGTAAGGACAATGAACCAGCCAGCTCCTCTTTTGCCAAACCACTGTACTTCAGCCTGGAGTCCAAAATTCTTACCAAATTTTGAATATGCTGCCTCCTTCCCGTGTACAATGTAACTAGACCCAATGACCCAGATCTTTGGATTCTTGGTAGAAAGGGCTGAAAATGACCCTGTCTCTGTCTGCATGCAGATACAGGGGAGTTCATATGCTTCATAACTTAACAACACATTCTTTTTATCCACAGATGTCATTATTTGATCTAGGTTTGTGTTGTCATACCAGAAGCAGCTATGGCAACAGAACTTCAGAACTGGTGCAACACAACTTCTACAGAATTTTAATGCGCTGTTGTGTGATTTTAAGAAGGTTGCCAACAAACTGCTGTTAAGGACTACAACATAATTTTATAATGAATAAATACACATCACCACAGCCATGAGGACCAACTTTATCAGACCACTTGATTACGAGGAAATTATCAAGCATGAGGTTACAACGCAACGTTATACACAGAAAATATTGTAAATGCTTCTAACTGCCATGCTATAGTTTAATAGTAGCTTAATAATAGCAGTTTACTCTCGTAAACTGTTACATTAAAGCTCAAAAAAGTGAAAAGTAGGTTCCTTCATTATCACAAAAAAATGATATTAATAATAATTAGTTTATATAATTATTTATTTTGTTAATTTAAGGCGCTAAAATGTAATGATTTGTACAACAATTCAAAAAAACAAAACATTAAACATTTTTATCTAAAGACAAAATGGAAGTACTTTTGTTGAAGTATACATTTTGCCAAGAGATTTGAAATTAATGTATCTGTGACAGCGGTGGGAAATATGGCTTGATAAACAAACGGCCACATTTAAAATAAATATGCCATTATGGTGCATATATATATCACAATATCAAAGCATTCCTGAGAAATGTTTCACACGTGCCTGCAGATCACAGGCAATGACATTTATTAGTGCCAAAATGTTAAAGCACTCAGAGGCTTTACTGTATCAATTTACACAAAAAGTGCAATAAAATGTGTTCAAGGTGTACAGCTCATGTGTTTATAATGTTTTTGTCAGCTAATTTATATGATATAGATACACAGACAACATGAAAAAACAATGCAAGTAGTGAAAATGCAAAATGTTTTAGCATGAGATCCAGTAAGCCACAGCTAACATCTTGTCCTAACTGAATGCATGCCTGCTGTCCACAGTGCATCTGCAGTTAGGACACTCACATATGATTCTGTGTAATCAGCCCACAAGACATTCATCATGGCGGCCCGCTTGATGGTGTATTTGCTCTCGAGCAGCCCATTTTATTTGGCCAAAGCCATTAAATTGAAAAGGATAATGAATATAAAGACAGAATATGGAGGAGGATAGCACTGGAGGTGCAGTATGACAAAAGTAAATGTACACTCAAGCTTCTCTGTTGTGAACAGTTGGTCCTGAAGCAGAATATGTGCCAGTTTAGTTTATGTTTGATTAAAATCAGCCCAAAGTCACTGTCACTTGAGGTTGAGTCTATTTTGACATCAGCAGTACATTTTTTTTTGAGAATATACAAAACATATATACCCAAATATGCATCGCTTTTATGTGAATAGAAAGACATGTCAAAAATCGTCTTGGAAATATTCACAATTTTGTACTGTTTATTCGCATCGCCTTTAGAGGGTGAAAGCCTTAAGGCTGACACTAGGGACAGATGCATCAGCAGGGCGTCCTCTCTCTGAGGAGAGAATGCAGCTTACAGCAGGTTTGTACAAAGATGCTACTTTTGGCATGCACAGGAGAAACACAACACATGGAGATTACATTGTATGCAGATGTTTAACTATTGCCTCACAGGCGTTCTTTGTGTAAGGTTCATCATGCACTTTCACATGGCAATGATGATGAAAATGCTGGTAGTTAAGCCCAAATCCAAACCATGAAAGACTTGTGTCCGTCCATTGGTTACAGCTTCAGGCTGCTTTCAGACTTGAGTTTCTTTCCTTACACTGAAAATAAGTTTTACAAATATCAGATTTACAGGTTTGTCATAATAATGGACCTAACTTGTTTTCTTGTAGGACTACTTTAGTAAGGACAACTTGGACATGTTACTCATTTCCCCCAAAGAATAAAAACTTTCCGTCCTCCAGTGACACACAAAAGGAATGCAACTCTTCCAGCTTTTGCATGGGACTCGGGACTATCAAATGACCTCTCCAGTGTTGCACTGTTTACTCTTGTCACACACTGTCTTTGTTCAACAAAAAAGCATGCAAAATAAGGGAAAAACTGTGGGGCAACAACTTACCTGATGTGGTTACTCTTCACAATAACAACATGCTGCAGTGTTTATGTCCTGGACCAGCACTCAGGGTAAAGCTCATATGAGGATTGAGGGGAGGCTGACACCTGAAAGAGACAAACAATGGACAAACATTTATTTTTATTTATATTTTTTATATTATGTTTCTATTTTTATTTTTTTTAGATCATTATTCCAATGTCTATTCACATATCTTAAAAGGCCCGATGAAGCTTGGTTGCACTCTATGTTCAAAGTAAATGTACGTATAATTCAATACAACATCAAAAAAGTCTTTCACTTCTTTCCACTCAAAAGTATTAGCTAAAGTAAGATAAGAAAACATTGGCACATCAGATACTGGCAAAAAAGTCAAATACAATCCACCTCTTAAACTAATTTTAGGATCAAAATAATAGTTTACTCACAAAATAATGCTGCTATACTAGACTGCATTAGATTTGATGAGGTGTACCTGATAAAGGAGTTGAGTGAATATTGAAGGACAATCAAATTGGTTGAAAGATGGATGTTTTTTTAATACATCCAAAAACTGGATCATGTAATGATAAAGCAGGAAGATATCCAGCAAGTAAAGCAGCAGAGGAACGGATACACATCCATTACTAAAGAATATCAAAATAAAACTAATAAACTCTCAGTCAGAACTGGAAATAAGCACCTGCCACCAGCCTAATTTGGGTAGACTTTTCTGCTACGGCAGGTAATTTGCATAATTTATCAGCCATAGTGGCAGTTATAGAAAACTAATGAAGCAGAGTTATTAACCACAAAACAGTGCAACCCCGGGAAATCATATGATCATGAAATAAAACCACCACTTTCCAAAAAGACTGTTAACTGTAATACCTCCAGTTGGAATCGATAAGATTTATTGATACCTTTGCCATTAACAGTTCTGCTTATCGATCTGATACTTTAACAATTCCTTTATCGATTTCTGCTGATTCTCTGTATGGGCAAAGCTTTGCCTATTTGGGTCTTCAGTGGCAACAATGCCAAATACAAATCACACGTCTCCTGATATTCGATAACATGCTGCATAGATAAATGTGAAAATCAAGCCACAATTTTGACCACTTCTGCATCCTGTCTGCCACGACTTTTGACCACTTTGTTATCAACCCCTCTTACAGCCACTGATGAAAGCCTGACATTTTGATTTGCAAGGCATGCAGAGCAAAGTGGAAGGACTTGATAAGAGAACTTGTAAACAATAAGAAAAATGATATTGATTTCTTGTGGGAGTTGTAATCAATTCTTAACTAGATTTGGTTTTAAATTTCCATTCCTAGTAATACCTTTTCTCAAAATGCTTGCATACCCTGGGAACAAAAAATGGTTATCTTGCCTGTAGGGCAGGGGTGTTGAATGAGTCTTTGAGTACATAGCTGCAGACACTATCACCTGCCTCAAAATAACTTAATTATCTAGAGGCTAAATTTTATTTGCCTGGTCAGAAATGTCTTAATAGTTGCAAAATTCATATCGATATAATCACCATAGTGTATAGAGCATTATTACATAACTGATGTTATGTGTTAAGTGACTGGTAAGAATTAGTAGCTGGCAGATTTTGGGTCTACCAGCCACAGTAGCATGTAGGCAGAAAAGCAACCCTGCCTTAAATTCACATGGTCTTGGTTTCTAAAGTGCTTGTTTCCTCTTTTTATGAATGATTTTCACAAGTCTTTTCTTTCACTCCCAGGAAACGCACACCCATCATGGTTATTTATACCATTTGTGGTGACACAGCAAGTATCTCCCATTTGTAGTCCATAAATAATCACATACTATTCTCCTTTGGTCGTTAATAAGGGATACAAACTGAATAAACAGCTCTGAGCTTCAAACAAAAGTCACAGCAAAAAGCTAATCTTGAACGCACATTTTTTGATGTGGGCTGCATTGGTTCACAGATCTGAAATAAGATTGAAAGCACCGTAAAACAACAGCAAATCTGTCCAGTTTCAAAAGATGTCTAAAGAAAGGGCTAATAAAATTTATTGACTCTAAAGCCATGTGGTTGAGGATTCCAAAACAAAGCCAAAGTATCGTTACTTATGAGATTTGAAAACATAAATTTATCTGCTATTTCTTGTCTTCATGCCATTATGTATGTCTGTTGTATTTGTGCTGTAACACACTGGGATCTTAAAAGGACCATGCCATGCAAAATCAATTTCCTTTGCTTTTCATGTTGTTCAAAAGAGCTTGAGGGGCAGAGGAACATGACACCTTTATCTAAACTCTCGGTTCTTGAAGAAATGCTCTATGCCTCTTCAACATAAATACTCCTTAAAATACTCTATTTTTTCTTCTTGCTATTTATGATGTAATAGCTATACAGCCTTCACCTACATGTGGGTTTTCTGTGACTGACAGGCAGACAGTATGACTGTTTTCAAAGTCCACTCTACACGCCTGTAATCCCTCCTCCCCTCTCCCATCAGACACTGTATGGGCAGCCAATCAGCGCAAAGCTTGTTATGATAGTCTCCTTGCCCCCACTGATCCAAGCATTTCTTAAGGGGAGGGGAAAAGAGCTACATAAGATATATACATATTTTTATGCTTATTCAACACAAACCAAATCCTTGCTTAGTGAACACCCGAGACATGATGTAAACAGTCAAACACACAAGGGCATGGGACCTTTAAGAGTAATTTCAGGTCGTCAGTGTTAGCGGTTGGTTGCGAGTTAAATTACCATTGTGATCGTGTTAATTCCTTGATGTCTTGCCTTAAAAACTCCAGTTAAGCTGCTGGGGAGTCCTTTTTCACATATAACTACTGAGAGAAATTACTGTTGTAGCTGATTTAACTAATTTTAAATAAATGGGATTCAACCGACTTTATGGTGGACACCAATGACTAGATTGCTCCTAATGCTCTGTCTAAACCAAAAAAATCTCAACAGTGCTGAGACTTCCACACATGAACTATAGAAAACGGTGTTAGACTCTCCCTGTATAATCCCAAACTGGGACGTCAAGAGAAAATCTAAAACGCCTTTTCTTCTCCCTCAGTATAGTCAACAGTAGCATGACACCAGGTCGTCTTCTCGCTGCTCATAAGATGACTTTGATTTACTGAGACAAACCACAACCTGACGCACCTCAGCGGATTACAAGGAGGTGTGACTGAGATTAGAGTCCTGCTGCATCGATATCAGTCAGGGTCGTGACTGAACCCGAGCCCTGACAACACACACTGATAGCCACACACACACTCACACACTAATACACACTGGGACACAACCCTCTCCCAGCCTGACACTTCACATGCATCCTGACTGTAAAGGTAAATCACGCTGCTAACTGGCTAGCTACAAACATAAGCTAGCACGGCTAGTACGCTAGCACTGTGTGTAAACGACGGGCGCAAAAACACTCCTTCCATGGTGAATTTAAAATAACATACCTTTATAATCCTTGATCATTTATTTTTCACCCCTGATTAATACATCTTGAGGTTCCGTTTGAGCTACACAACGGCTCCGGCTCTGCCGTGCCCGCATCAGCGGTAGCACATCGCTCTAACAACGGGCTGGTAGGGACCAGTAACGACGGTGCTTCCGGGGTTGGCCTCGGGTTTCTCCGTTACCGCTCGGGAATATCCGGAGTAGGGGGATTGCTTCAAAAGGCCATCTCTTGGCGACACAGGGAATTGCGTTTTAACACTGCTGTAAACTCAGTTCTCCACTCGTAGGTGCTGTTGGCTAAATACGGAGCATGACATTGACCTGGTAAACTTTGAGAAGCTGTAGCGCAATGCAATAATGATGAAATAACATTTTGAAAGAAGAATAATTAAAGGTAAGTATGACATAAGATGGACCTGTTTATGTTATAGACCGAGTAGGGCTGTGACCTTTTTTTAGGGTATCTCTGACATTAATGTGTCAAGTCAAAATGAGATATTATATTTATTTATTTAAGGCCATCTATTTTACAAAGAAATTCAAATGAAACCGCTTGTTTGATATTGGAGTACCAAAATCACAAGTTCTAAGTGCCAAATATTTTGCAATTTATTCTTGTTGTTTTATATTTTCTAATAGTCAAATATTATTCTCTTTTGGTCATTAATAAGGGATAAAACTAAATAAAAAGGCTCTGAGCTTCAATCACAACTTATTCTCCCTCACATGAACAAAAGACACAGAAAAAAAGCTAATCTTAAATCCACAGTTGTTGGTTTGACCTGCATGGGCCCACAGATCTGAAATAAGATGGAAAGCACCATAAAATAAAAGCAAATCTGTCCAGTTTCAAAAGACATCAAAAGAAAGAGCTAATAAAATGTATTGATTCTAAAGCCATCTGGTTGACATTGATATGTCAAGTCTTAATAAGATATTATCATTTTATTTATAGAAGGCAATCTATTTTACAAGGAAATTCAAATGATACTGCTTGTTTGATATTGCAGCAACAAAATCACAAGTTCTAAGTGCCAAATATTGGGCAATTTATTGTTGTTGTTTCATATTTTCTAATAAGAGTTACAACCAAACTCCAGCAATTTCAAAAATATTTTTTCACTATTGGAAAAGTTAGTGAAACTCGTTGGGAGTAAAGGGGCTCCTCTCCAATTTTGAATTATAGTTCCCACATTTTTAACTTTTTCAGCAAGAGCCAGCTTCATAATCAGTTTTAATTACAGTTAGAGTATGTTCACAATCACTTGTTCATAAAATAAACCTACCAGTTTTCAGGTACTGAGTGCCCTTAATCCACTTACATTCTCACTCTGTCAGAGACACTCTGTTGGAGCTCCTGTCACTTTGAGGCACCTTTCCCCTCGTGGGCCAGGTCTGTCCTTCTTGGTTGGGCTTGAGGTAGCAGAGGTAGGACGTCACAGTGATAGGTCTAATTGCGAGGGGGGCAGAGGAATCAGCTATTTCAGCAGGCCCAGGTAAGGACAGGGAACTGTCTTGATGCGACTGTTGTATTGTGCATAGAAGAACACTATCACACGAAGAGACAGGTAATATACACTACAGGGCATATGTAAAGGAAGAATATGACCTCTTTCAAGTTTCTTGTCTAAA
The DNA here is from genome assembly GCA_037902135.1 of Cetoscarus ocellatus. Lineage (NCBI taxonomy): Eukaryota > Metazoa > Chordata > Actinopteri > Labriformes > Labridae > Cetoscarus > Cetoscarus ocellatus. The sequence continues at coordinate 1,630,664 of JBAMNC010000395.1, read as the reverse complement.
AATGACAGATATTAGATTTTGACATTCCAATAAACCAATCTGTTTCAGGCCTACTTAGAACAGGCTGTTATAGTGAGCTGTGTTTTCAAATAGACCGTTTAAACACATTTTCTGAAGGCTATAGCAAACAACATAGGGAGAGGTAATTCATTAGATACACCCATTCAACTGCTTTTTAAAGCATCTAGCCAATCAGTCAATTGCAGGGAAGTAGGTCAATGGGCTGATTTAGGCATTGTCAAGACAACCCACTGAAGAAGAGGAAAGGCAACTTAAGTGACTCTGAACATAGCATGGTTATCGGTGCCAGACAGATAGTCAGAATATTCCAGAAACTGCTCATCATTTGGGATTTACACAAAACAATCTTTAGGGTTAACAGAGAATAGCCCGAAAAGAGAAAATATTCAGGTAGGAGCAATTCTCAGGTTAAAAAGGCCTTGTTAATGCCCGGGTCAGGGGAGAATAATAGAGGAATTCCATCAGAGGCTGTCCCAGCTCACTGTGCCAGTCTCCACCTCTCAGTGGATTACCATCTTCCTTACTGACAGGAGGCAACAGGTGAGACTGGGTAATGCTCCATCCAGCACCAGGACTATCAGCACTGGCGCCCCCCAAGGTGTGTCCTCTCCCCACTGCTCTTCTCCCTCTACATCAGTGGTTCCCAAACTTTTCACAGCCTGTACCCCTTCAGACACTCGACCTCCAGCCATGTACCCCCTACTCTCACGCACTTGTAGTGGCTAGAAAAAGAAATGGGTCTGTAAGCCTGCCACCACCCCCACCTCCCACATTTAACATGCATAACATACAAAAAAAAATCCCTTCAAGTGAATTAATCCTCACAAAATAGATTTATTTACCAGCAGTTTCATTGGGTAACACCAGTTCACTTCTGAAAAAAGAAATCTACATTTCTGGACCATATTCATTAATGACCTTGAAACTGTAAAGTACAAACTCAACACAGCTTTAACGTGAAGGGTGTCTGACTGAACTTATGTTACTATAAGAATCTTGGACAATTCAGGACAGATTTCCTTCTCCAAGATGCCTCACCAATCCAGCCTCCAGCCTCTCTACCAACACTTCAGGCCTTTATCAAAGCTCAGCATACAAACATTTGCCAGTTTGAGCTTTAACTACTGAAACAACTGATTGAAACCAGACAGGTATTTGCGTACCCCCTACGTCACTTCGCGTACCCCTGGAGGTACGAGTACCCCAGTTTGAGAATCATTGCTCTACATGAAGGACAGCACCTCAGGGGACCCATCTGTGAAACTCCTGAAGTTTGCAGGTGACACAATTGTCATCTGACTTATCCGGGACGGGAACAAGTCTGCATACAGACAGGAGGTAGAACAACTGGTCCTCTGGTGTGTTCAAAACCACCTGGAGCAAAACAGGCTCAAGACTGTGGAGATGACAGTGGACTTCAAACCGACGCCAAATTCCTTGTATGTCTAACATACCCGGTCAATAAAGCTGATTCTAATTCTGATTCTGATTCTGAATAAGCAGAGTGGTTCAAGATGCTAGAAGGGCAACTGTAACTCAAGCAACCACTCACTACAACCAAGACCTACAGAAAACCAGTCTTTTCTTTTTTAGTTTAAGCATTTTGGGGCCTTATCTGGTCTTAATTTGACAGTGGAGAGAGGTATTGATAGGCTTGTGAAAGGGGGTGAGAAAAAGCAGGGGAGGACACTCAGCCAATGGAGTCAAGGGCAGGAATTGAACCTGGGCTGGCTAAAGCATGAGCTGGATGTGCCTGGTTGCTTACAACGCCACCAAACCAGCACCTGAAGGCCCTGCATTTATTCTACCGTCTCTGCATGGCTTGCCAACCCATGGGCTCAAACTGGTAGGTAAGGTTATAGATTAGGTATGAATATTTTACAGCTCTGACAGAGCCCTTCCAATTTCATTGTAAAAAATAAGGGTTGTATTGACACAAAAGATATAGCCTACTTGTACATTGCCAAAGCAAATGAGCAATTAAACACAAAATGAAATACAGTATCAGTAATAATAATAATTTAATTTCTAAATAACAGAGATAACCATTTTGAGGCATTTGTCAGTCACTGTTGTCACTTAAGTCGTTTTATACAATCCAGCTCCTAAATGGAGGAAATATTCAACTTGACCTGAGCATGGTGCCTTGTGGTCAGATGGGGACAGATGTACACTTGTGTCCCCTGCAGGGAGTGGGGGGAGCTTCCTAGCAGCAGCCTCTGCATGTCACGTGAATTATAAAGGGAGGACAAAGCTGTTTGGCCCTTCCCTGCCCTGTGGCTGCAGCTGCGCAGTGAAAGCTTGGGGCCTCTGCCCTGCCCTCTCCTGTTCTGGTTCAGAGCTGATATCAGCTGTCTGCTTTAGACGGAGGAGGAGAAAAAATACCCAGCAATCCTCTAAAGCAGCTTAAAGGCTGGGGACTGAAGCCATTTCCATTTCCAGAACAGTGTCTCTCTCTCTCGCTCTCTTGCTCCATTATGGCTGGATAAGCAGATGACTGACTGCTAAAAGAGCAGCCCCAGTGGTTCCATGTAAATGGTCTGCTGCTAAAGGCTCTTCCAACCCAAAAGACAACACTTAGATATCATTTTACAGACTGTAAATACCATCTAAGACAAGCAGACAAGTATTTGATTTTAGGTCTTGATGTAATCAAGACTCCTGTAGGTGATTAAATAATAAATGCTAAGTGCTCATGCAACAAATAAAATCTACCACAGGGAGCCTCAAGGTTCCCATGTGCATTATGATTTTGTAGCAACCCCCACTCACAGCTTCCAGCATCAGCATTATTTGTTGACTGGCTGGCTTTTTGGTGATAAATGATGAGCTGCAGAGTGGAGATGAGAGCTGAGTGTTTTGAAGTCTCTGTGACTGGTCGGCCTCTTTACAAAATTCAGAAATGATAGAGATAAAGAGAACATGTAGTTCTGGTTACATCAGAGAGAGTGAGAGGAAGAAAGATAAAAATACATTTGGAGAACAAGAGGGAAAGAAAACACGATAAACAAAAGAGTTCATGTCAGGATAGCTCAATTCAGGATCAATGTTATGATCATTAGCACATGCATCGGGGGAACAGACTTATTTTCTTTTTTAGCTCAGTTAGAGCTAAACAATCCACGTCATATCCACCAGATAAAAATGTTACCGGAATTCAAGGATGTCACCTCACATTTTTGACAAATTCTGGTTTATCAAATGACATGTTTTCTTATTGCAGCAGCTCCATCATTTGTCAAATTTTCTTTATTCTATGTTAGATGTATAGAATCATTAGGCCTACATACTACAATGGTGCACCACATAACGTGCATGTCCTTCCTTTCTTCCACAAGTAGTACCAAAACAAAGGGGCTTGCCAGTACAAAATTAAGCAGTGTAAATGTGTCCAGTATGGAGTGGTGCAGGGATGACATATTTTTGTATCACGCTGGTTTCCTTGACTGTAAGCCTATGAAAGCCTATGGGATTTTTCCATGTCTTTTGGATCACTGCTGATAAGCTCTGGGAAAAAGGATCGAAAACTTGCATATTCTGTTCATTGATCTAGATAAAAGACCTACTTTACATGATTTTTCATTTGGCAAGAGTAAAAAGCTATTATTAAGCTGCTATAGAGCTACAACATGGCAGTTAAGCTCAGAAGCTTACTTTCAATGTACAGGGTTTTGTTGGAACCTTTTGTTTCAGAAAATTTTCATGAGCAAATAACCTGATCAAAGTAGTCCTTATGGCTGTGACAATAGTTTATGAATTATTGATTACTAAAAAAAAACATCACAAATGCTTGCAGCTAGATCCCCAGCCTTTTTTTATAGTCCTTGTTAGCAGTTAGCAACCATAGTTTTACAGATTAAAATTCAAACTCAGACAATATCAGATGCATTTTATTATTTACCATTATACATTAAAATCTCATGTGCGTGTGTTCATCATGAAACCTTATTTCAGGCATTTATCAAAAAACAATATTCTAACTCCCATATAATTTGGACTCAAGAACCAGGAAGTGCTAAATGTTCTGAGTTTTTGGACTCTACTACACCACTCTATAGTGAACAATCATTCGTAAGATAGTCTAATTTTTTTTCACCCAGAGATTACTGAGGCAATACCACATGTGGGCAATTATTTAAAAAATGTGGCTTTTTCTGTAAGTTTTGACCTTTTGTCCATACGTAAAAAATAACATAGGCCACTAAAATGCATATTTTGGAAAACTCCTACCAAGGTTAGGAAAAAAAAAATGTTTTAAGGTATCTCTGTGTGGAAAGGTAAAAAAATGTTTTGGGCTCAAAATATCACACTCTGTGCAGAACTCTGCTTATGGTGCGTTCCAGTTGTAGTGGGAAGTCGGGATTTAGGAGTTCCGAGTAGGAAATTTGAACTGGAACGCCCCCCTAGGTCGGAATTTCCTACTGGGAACTCAGGGGATTCTCACCACCCCCGAGTTGACAATCGAAGATGGCTGCCCCCAGTGTAAACAGTTATTAAGCTCCTGTAATATTCCATTTATTAGCACTTATGACTAGTGTTTGTTGCTCTAAATCAGCTGTATACATAGTATTGTTCCAGTAATATTTATGGAAATGCTGCCATAGTGTTATTTACATTCTTCATGTGGTATTTGTGAACTACAACAGTAGGGCATGCTAACAATGGCTAACACAACTGCTAACAATAACCTGCTAGATCGGCACGTTTTTTCTGACTTTGTAGCATTAGCATGTCTGATTAGGCAGCATTATCACTGTTGCTTATCAAAAAACTGAGACAGAATTTAGCAGACTTTGCTAAACTGAAGGTCTGCTGACTGGAGTATTTGCATACCGACACATACTTCCTGTCACTCACTCAGTATCATGCTGCTCTAAGAAAATTTCGATGACACAAAAGCTGCTGATGTTTTGGACGACACCCGGTGACATTGTTTCACAAGTGACCGTGTTGTCTGGTGACCCGTGGCTGCTTGCCTCTGTGGATGCCATGGTTACAAGAGATGATGAAACCAACAAGAGTACCACAACACTTTTTAATAACAAGATAGGACCAAGATGATCAGATATGTCTATAACTGAAATGTTAACAAAAAATTATTTACTCAATATAGCAGCAAATACCAGTTAGACTTATGGTCGTAACAGTCATGAAAATAAAACTGCTTTGAATTGAAGTGTGCGTTTCCATGTGGTCTGGATGTTTTTAAAAACTTCACACATATGGATGGGATTATTATTGAAAATGGGGGTGGAAACCTCAGTTTCATGCAGAGCCACCCCTCTGTAACTCTTCCAGTAGAACCCCACTCGGATTTGCAGACTCACCTGGGTTAGATGTATGTGTTAACACAAATAAGGTTTTTCATTCAGACTTCACCCTAAATTACCCTGCTGCCCACCCCTCCACTGACTGAAAAAAACTACAGAAAAATTTCAGGGCTGCATGTGTAAAAAGGGCTTTGAGAACAATAAACTTTTGTCTGTGCTTTGAGCCCAGTTTGCACTTGCAGGAAAGACATTTCCTTGAATTTACCCAGGTGGGATGCACGGCAGCATGGTTTTCCCCCAGACTTTCCCCTGACATTACCCTGCTGGTTCCCTTTTATTTCCCCTACCTGTCAATTGAGTGACATGCAAACTGGAAAAAAAAATCCTGCTGTTTTTTTATGGAAATTTCAGGACTGCATTTGTAAAACAGGCTTTATGTTTTTCTGGAGGTGCTGCACACTGAAAACACAGCTTGATGCATGGCGATGTACAGAGTTAAACCACAGTGCAGTCTTGATACAGCAGACATGGATCCAGTGAAAGTCCAGGATAACAAAGGTAGATATTTAGGGCAGCCTTTCTAAAGTCATCCTTTTCATAAGTCAATTAATATGAGCAGTTTAATCATGAACCGCAATTCACAGTTCAAGAGTTATATTGGCATGAATGTGGGGCATTATTATAAAGCATTTAAAATAAAATAAAACTTAAAATAGTAATATAAAGCCCACTTTGATGAAAAATCCTCAGACTGATGTGACATGATGTGCTCTGTGTAAAAGCCATTACAGACTTTATAAATCTCTTTGTGCATAACACTGATGTCACTGAGTTCACACGTCACACGACCTAATGCCTCATAAGACTAACCCTCCTAATTCATACTGACCTCAAAGGGTTAACTGTTCACATCCATCTATCAATGCCATAAGCATCCTAAACAAATCTTCACACCCAAACAAACTCAGAACAATGCAGAAACAGCACTGTGGGTGAAACCTTGCAGAATCCTCAAAATCTTGAGCCATGGGAGTGTTCCTGGGTCCAGAGGTATGACAGATGACACTGACTGCTGCCATGATGGAGTGGCCTCTTAACCTTTGAAGGCTTATCTCCGCTCCATCCACCTTACGCCTTGCCGGCACAAATCCAACCCAGAAGCCTTTTAGAAGGGATTTTCTGAGAAGGGCAATCTGTTGCCTCTCTAAAACAAGAAGAGAGTGGAACAGCCAAGGGCTAAGACCATATGCCACCCAAGTCCACCAGTCAGATACCCCTGCATGCTTGACTGCCATCTCCAAATATAGATTTAGGTTCCCGGTAGTTAAAATGTGGCTAATTAACCTCACTTTGTTAGCTGTGGACTGCTGCTACAGAGTGGTGTGTTTGGGCCAGCAGAGGGATATCTTTTTAATCCATTTATTGTTTCCTACTTTCACAGTACTGATCTATTTTCTGGGTAAAATGGATTACACCAAGGTTTCTGCAAGACGAGCCAACAAAAAACAAGTACCATCTTAACAAACACAACTGAGGCTTCCCCGTTCAGTTTCTGACATTAAAGGTTACAACTGAAGGGTAACAAGAAGAGATCAGGTTGTAATAATCAAATAACAGGCACACTCGTTGACCTGTTGTGCTAACATAATTCCCCAAACTCAAGCTTTCACCTCCAGCAAACCTCTCAGCACTTCTCTCTGCAGATTTTGCATTAACGTGATATGATTAACTTAAGTTCTGACCCTGCAGGTGACCTGAGCCTCCTCAGCCCATCTCAGGTTATTATAGAAAGTGTGCCATCTAATGTAACATTCTTAGGGGCTGTCCACGTGGAGATGAGTTAAGGAGTATCTGCAAAAGTTATTTATTGTATAGGCATTTCATTCACATGAAACCAGCGTTTATTTAAACTTGTTCCCAGAGTGAATGAATTTGAAGACGCTACCCTTCGTTTCAGTGTGTGCAACGAATACACAGATTTTCAGAAAACCCACATCTCCCTTAAACCGCATGTGCTGTTATGTTGTGAACATTGTAAGGGGAAATACTTGTCTGTCAGGTGCCTAGGATACTGTGCCTGAAATGCTTCCATTAAACTGCTGTATTTGACCATCTACTGAATTTACATTGCACACAGGCAGCAATCCTCTGTGGCTGTAAATGGAGGCCCATGCGGAAGTGCCAAAGCTGTAGTACCTTGACTGTACACTTGGGACTGGCTGCAAAAAAATTAAATCCTAATGATTGTAATGAAGACTATGGCGCTACCATAAAAAACATCTTCACAGCCTGGTTCAAAAACCAGCTTCAGTCTAAAGCTATAACACGTCTATGTGCTCTCACTCTGAAAGGGGTGAATTTTTTTCATTTCACACCCATTTTCCTTTTATGGATGATTTATTGAAGATTTCCAGTTTTGGAAAAGTGGCGTCTGAGCGGATGGAGATAAAGTTTGGTTGAGATAGCTCGTGCAGTATGGCAGTGTCCATTAGAGGGCATCAGCAGTGGTCCAAAAGCTCCCATTGCATGGCTTTATCCAATTCTTTTGCCTTCTATAATCACACCATTTATGCTCATGCTCCAGGTCTTCTTCTTTGGCTTTGGAGTATGTTTGTTGCAGTAGCATGGGGGAACCAGGCTTGGGCGCAAAGTATGGTTTGAAGAGTATGAGGGGACTTTGATTGTGGGGACTTTGGGGAATACGCCTTTGTATGGTGGCTTTTTTTTTTTTTGTTGTTGTTGTTTCTGGCCCTTTGGGTTGGGGCCCTTTGTGTTTTTTGGTTGGGTCCCTGGCCCTGGGTTGTTTGTGCCTGCTTTTTAGATGTTAGGTTCTCCTCACTCTTCTTGAAATGTTTCACTTTCATGCACTGTTGGTCTGAAAGACAGTGTAAGTTCTTCTGCTCTCTCCTGCTGAGGTTCTTATTGGGTTTATTTGTGTACTTTTGAGAGGGTTCTCTCATTTAAATGGTACTTTTTTAGTTCCTTTTGTACATTAACTCTTGTGCTTTGCTGTCTGTATGTTCCTGTCTGATTGTCAAAGCACTTTGTAAACATACGTTTTTAAAAGTGTTATACAAATAAAGTTTTTATTATTATTACTTCTGTCTGAATCATTGTACCTTGTAAGATGTTTAATGATCATCATTGCACTCCTCTCATCGCACTACTGTTTATGCAGGCTTGTATTGTTAGCTGTCTTCTCACTTGCTTGTACATTACCTTTTTATTTTTTTACCTCTACTTTTATTTAAAATTTTATTCCTGTTTTCTTCTTTCTCTATTCTTCTTTTATATGTGTATGTCCTCTAGGCTGTACTTTGGGAGTTAAGGTAGCCGGAGCCAAATTTCCTGTATGTCTAGCAACCTGGTCAGTACAGCTGATTCTGATTCTGGTTAAATTTCTTCAGGCCTGACTGACAAACCTAGGCAATGCAGTTGAAGCTTAATATTCACTTGCATATATAAGCATTATAAGACAAGAGTTTTTAATGATGTTTGCAGCTTTATGTAAGCAAAGAGGCAGATTTTTATTATAGGTTTAATCTGATCCTTAATGGACACACACACAATACGTTTTAGAGTACTGTTTCATATTTGCTAAGATCGATAGAAAGTTTATATGAGGGCTTGTGAGGTGAGCGCAGTTTTCTTGTCATAGGAGCACTGAGAGGAGCAATATTGCGTGTGTGTGTGTGTGTGTGTGAATTAGTCATGGTTGAGTTGAGATCAGCCGAAGTCTGGACCATCACGGACTTGAGGCGTGACTCTTGGTTTACCCCACTGCTGCATGCTGTGCTGTGTAAGAGACCACATAGTGGATGAGGTCCATCAATAATTCAACAAAGACAGACTTCCTCTCTCTCTCACTTTTAGCGTGCAGCCTTGGTTTTCTAACTGACTGAATCTCCCTCATACTTCCACAAGCAGCCTCCATCTCTGCCTCTCTCATCTGCCTCCCTCTGCTAACCTGGCTGTCCTAAACCACTTAAAACAAGCAGTGTTGTGCTTCCAAATTTAACTCAGAGGCCCACCTCAAGTAAGCTTTGGCTTTTAAGGGATTTTTTCCACTCTAAAAACAAGACATCAAGTAAGAATTTCGTGATCATGTAAGATTAGGGCTTTACAGAGGGCTAATCTCATTCAGTGCTATGCCTATCCTTGACATAAACATGGCTAAGTAAGATGTCAGGCCTGGTGGAGTCAAAGGGGAATGTTTTAGAGGAGATGATATTTTGACCACACTTCTGCTCAGTGGTTGGTGGTTGCTAATGCCTTGCATCTGCTCAATGTGTCCAGTTCACTTTTATTATGAATGGTTTGGTCCTTGATTGTGATTGAACAGTAACATTTTACCTAATACATCAAACAGAATACACTAAACAGCATTTTCAGACATTCTTCTGAGTAAAATTTTCTATTTAAATGCCAGAATGATCACATTTTTTGTTGGTTGTTTGGTTAAGCAGCTAAATTTCACATCAGTTGAACATTATCTTAATAGAGCCCGTGTTATACTATTTTGAGTTTTATATGCCTTTTAATGTGCTCTTTTTGCTCAAGGCACACCAAAGATCACATTTAACCCTCAAGCCACGTCACGTTTATACCAGTGTTAATTTTGTTGACTTATTATTTTCATCATAGTTTTCGTCAACAACCCTTTTGCCCTGACAAAAGCTAGACTATAACTAAAAAACAAGTGCACATGGACAAAAACTAAAACTAAATTAACTGACATTTTCATCAACAAATAAAAACTAGACAAAAAATTTTGACAGAGACTGAATCCAATCAGACCTAATTTCATCATGTAGAAAGTAGGGACAAGTTAGGAATATAACCAATCACAGCTTCATCGGTTGTGTTGAAAGGTTGGATGACTAAAGAGGGACATCCAATCACACCTGCCTTAGCTTTGTGCTGGCATGATAAACTGGGGAGCGATCCAATCAGAGCTACTCTTTATGAATTGATATATTCATTTAGAGCAGGTTCACTGTTTGTTGTCAATCCTGGTATTGTAACTGAGATGCTCTACCAGGTAGCCTTAATAAAGGTGATTGTATTTCACACAAGTTAAAATGTGTCTGTTAATTTATACATTCAAACTTTACTAACATGCATTAAAGGGTTATTAGATGTTTTATTTTATCCAAGTGTAAAACATGACTTCAGAAATTCAAGGAAACATAAAAAATGCCTTACACTTTACACTTTATATTTTAGTCGACTAAATTTACAGTAGATTTTATCAACTAAAATGTTGTGAAACTTCAACTAAAACTAGACTAAAATTAAAACAATTTAGATTATTAAATTGTGACTAAAACTAAAAGATATCTCAGTCTTTTAAGACTTGTTTATCACTACCCTGTTAATGCCTATGAAAATTTGATTGAAAATCATATTACTCTTGAATTATTTATTTCATGGGAAATCTGTTTTAATATTTGATCAATTCAGTCAGCTCACTGACACACATTTAAACTTCACAGGTCACAGAGTTGAATTTAGTTTACTTATAAATGGGATGATAACAAGCAATAAGTAGTAATATCTTCTTCGTCCAGGTACAGTTTTATTAACTGATAAAGACACACCCGGCCTTGTGCCTTGCCACACCAATTAAGAACCACTAGTCTAACATGTCCCCTCCATGTGATAAAACACTTCTATTCACAAGACAAAAAGGTCTTCAGCATCAGGACATCTTCTTCTCACTACTGAGGTGCCAGTAGCTGCCTAAAAAAAAGCTTGTTCATCTGACCCCCCAATGAAACCTTAGATTTAATAACCATTGATCATTTTACCTTCCCCTTTTTTCAGTCTCTGTCCATGGTGATTATTTTTGTAGTTTTTCCATTTTAAAGCTGGAGTAAAACACTGCATTTCCAACAGATGGCTCAGAGCATGTTTTATGTGGTCTGGCACAGTAAGCCCTGATATCATTTGTGTTTCCTCAGCCAGTTGCACCCTTGCTTCAGGGTAACAAGATGCAGGAAAATCAAATTGACGTAGACAACCTACTGCCAGCAGTAAAATGGCCAAATCATCTTTAACTTTCAACATTTTTTGCACTTCAGATAGACAAATAAATAGATAGATACTTAACTGATCCACAAGGAAATCCAAAAGGTAATGTTTTTTTATTTGCTATTGGTACTTGAGCACTTGGTCGCATAAGGGCTTACAAAACTAATTTAGTCAGCAGATCATCACAAGACTCAACAAATGTAAGTCCTTTGAGCATGAGTGTTTATCCGTGTCACAGGGTCAATATTTATCATGTTAACTGGTGACCTCTGTGATTGCCACTGTCAATATTATCTAAGAAATCAGTGAAAAACCCTATAGGTCATCCATGCACCCCTTTATTACATGAATACAGACTGAACAAAAGAGTTGTAGCTCTTGTACCAGTCAATACAAGAAGTATCTTTACAGCAAACCTCAACATGAGGGGAAAAGACAATGGGAGTGCAGGAGCTTTTTACTGGAATCCTCCTAAGGCTCTCTTGAGGTTATTCAATAGATCTTTAAAAGTGTTTGCTCGGGGCATTACATTATTGTGCTCTGAGCGGGAACATCTTTGTGTATTTCCCCTTTTGACTGTTATCTCACAGAAAGTGTAGTAAATGCCAGCAGCTTCCATTTTCTGCCTAAACCGTTGATTCCATATGATGAAATGCACGCGAGACAGACCAAAGCTTCCATTAAGAGATACATTAGTGGGTATTATACTGCTAATCCCAGGACCTTCAGGGACCTGCTTATCTGGATTATACTGTTTGTAGATCATTTTATAGCATCAGTTGTCAGCTGCCTCATATCAAGTCCCACCGTTTCCTCTTCATCTTAACCCTTTAACCCGGGGACACTTAAGCTCATCCTTCCTGGATAATTTGATGCCTTCAGTTTTGTCCCAATAAGCAGAGCATACACTAAACTCGTAGTGATTTGACTGTCTGGACTCTTTATGAATGCTTTTAAGACCTTGCATGCAAGTGATATCATATGCTTTAATCCAGGGATAATTTTTGGAAAAAAGCATTTTGACACTAACTTTAACCATGCAATTTAGATTTGAACTTGTCTAAGGTTAACATACGGCTTATTCCCTGACAGGAGCAATTTTGTAGAGACTCAGATCATGTTCAGCATATTTGCCTTTATCATGAAGTTATGCCTGTAAGTGTTAGACTGTGTGTTGTCAGACATAGGTTATTATTTTTCGCCATTATTTGTTCAGAAAAAAGGATGCAGGATTTACAGAACCAGTCAGTCATTATTTTCTCAGTTTTGTTCCTGATATATATTTTTTTACTTTAGTTTGTACAAACATTGAGACACTGAGGCATGATAAAAATGCTGTCACCATTGTCAGGATGTTTAATTTGAGATGTGTACATATATTGAGTGGTATAGGAATGAGTTCAAAAGCGCGGAAGTAAGTTAAGTGAACACACATCCCTAGAAATGCGGAATTGTCCCGTATTTGACAATTAAATTAAATTAAACATTCCGTTTTGAGCCATTACAGGGTGCTGTTTGTTCCATATTGGACACACACCCTAGCCTCTGATGACTGAAACTAACCAGGTATCTTGGCTGACTTGGCCCTTTTTAAGAAATAAAGCCAATCAGAAGCAGAGTGATGCTTCTCCTCTCTTTTTTTGGGTTGCAGGGTGGCAGTATGCTGACTCTTTAAACACTTTTCTTCTCACCAGCGAACACAAACTGCATCATAAAAATATAGTGTGACAGAATTTTACTCCTGCCTGGACACTGTCTGCTGATGTCATCAACGTGATGACATCAGCTTGATGCACCAGAGGGAAAAAAAACAGCCACGCAGCTTGTCTGCTGCCGATTAGACCCGGGTCTGCTGGCAGTGGGAGTCACTTGCTGATTGTTAGCCGGCTAACCTGCATTAAAAAAACCCGCGTTGACCCGCTAATTTTAGTGTGAAAGCGGTATCAGAGAAGGGCCCTTTCTTCCGGACACTGGGGCACCGTGCACTTACCTGATTTTCATCAAGGCAGTCACCTGCACTATTTAGATGCTGCTTTGACTCCGACTATTTTGCCAGTATTCTCTAGTTTTTTTTTTTTCATGAAGTTTGTATTGTTTGATCCTTACCTTTGTGACTTACCTGTGTATCTGCTCCTTCTTTTCCAGTGCCTCCACGAGCCCACCACATCCCACGCAATATCTCCAAAATTACTAGACTTCTCACCCCCTTCAGGCCTCACTCTCCTCGGATTCCCCCTCACTTCCCCTCCTTCCCCTGGATTTCCCTCAATAATATTTTTTGTTACTCCCTTTCTATTGGTCTCAGGTTCTGCTTTTGGGTCCTCACACCACAACCAGCAAGCAATTCCCTCACCATTTCTGATTGCTTTTTAATAATCAATAATTCATCCACTACAGCCAAAGTCATGAGGACCAACTTCATAAAGTCATTCAAATGAGAGGAAATTCAAGTGATGCACCAGCGCATCTCACATAACCCTTTTCCCCCCAAATCTAGCTGTGGGGCTCCAAGTCCACAGAAATCAAGGTCTGAGGAGGATAAATTTTGCTTTGACAGCTCCAAGTCTCAGGAAACAAAGAAGTGGTGGGACCTTTGTTCCATATCTTTAGGAATAACATTTTCACGCTTGGTACTGCTGAACGTTGTACAAATGTAATGCGACGTCACTCAATGAACGCCATATAAAGCAGATGTACTGTGTTATGACCTTGGAGGGCTTTTGGATACTGCCCTGCATACTGGCTGTGTGTGTCTGTCTGTTTTTTCAGGAGCTGATTCGTAATCAGGTGCACCTGGCCGGTGCGCAGGTTATTTACGTCCACCCGCCCCGACGCCAGTTCTCTCTCGGCTTCCACCGTAGCAGCTGCTTGATCTTGTTTCCCTCTTGCACATACAACATGCACCGTACACGATCCACAGCAGCCATGCATTTACACACACCACTGATGCTAACACTCACACTCCATTCTTAATAATTTAATAAAATATACCTTGTAAACTCTGATCATTGCGTGCTAATCTCCCCGTTTGTTGCGGCTTTCGAGCCGGTCGTAACATACTGTATATACCATTCCACAGAGTGCAGCTGCAGCTGTCAGAATTCGAACACCATGCCAAGAGGATGAGAGACAGCTGTTCCCCAAAAGGATGCCTTAATTCGTAAAACACAAGTCCATGCCTGAGGAGGAAGCAGCCAGAGCCGACAGAGATGAATGCAGCTGCAACTGAGGTTAGTGAAGGTAAGCGGAGGTCAGCCCTGGCTGGCATTTATAAGTCTGTTGGATCAAACATCAGACATTTTTAAGCCTGTGTAAATCTATTCAACAAACCCATGGCAAAGGGTGTTTATGTGAGGAATCCTCAATTGGCCAGCCTGATCTGACGTTAGTTCCATGTTTCACAAATAGCTGTGTAAAAAGTGCAGTATGCAGTGGTTTTTAGTTTTAGGTGTCCATCAAAATAATACCCCTGACTCAAAAAACTAAAGGACACAACCCAAGTAAGTCTTCTCAATTATCTCCACCAATTGTAGTTAAATGGGCCTCTCGGGCTGATGTTAATTGGATCAGTTTGAGATAGTGTAAAGTCGATCTTGGCCTCATTCAAGGACGTCTTTCAGAGTAATTAACGCTTACATTGAGGGCAGTTACACAGCTGTTACATAAATCTTCACTGGGTGAATACTTCAGGAGCATGTTCTAAATTACAATTGTTTGTATGACAAATAAATCATGATTAAACACTTTCAAAATATAGCACTTTATGTTCAACTGGACTTAGAGGATGTTCAGAGCTACGAATTGCACTCAGTTAAAAAGAAGAACCTTTGGATGCTGCTTCAAATACTCCTACTACTTGGTAGATTACCATCATGTCAAAAATATGGCATTTGTACCCATACATTTCAACAATACTTAAAATTTTGAGATAACAAGGAGAGACATGAGTCATAGTGAAAATCGTCAGCATCTTCTCCTTCCTATCTTGTTACTCTCCTCTATGTAACAGCAATCCACAGAGAGCCTCTGTGCGGGAAATCACATTGAGCTTTCCATGATGTGTTTACTGAGGGAGCAATCAGACCACAACACGTCTGACTCACCCCAACACTTGAAAGAAGCACACCAGCTTATCACAGATCTTATTATGTGAATGCAGGTGGAGCAACGGACACAAGGGCCTCTTTCAATCCTCTAAGTCTGCCTCCACTGACAAAAATTCCATGTGAAGGTGATGAAGGTGCCATATTAAGCCCTAAGTTTGCTGAAATAAAGACAGAGCTTATCTTATGGACTTTGCTTTTACATGTTTAGATCCTCTGGATTGAAATATTCTGCTTGTGTGATAAAAGGTGCAACAGGAGCATCACAATCACACTCATTGATAAGTTCAGAAATGCACCACACATTGAAATATGAACACATAGCCAGACTTGGGACAAAAACATCTTTAAGAGGCTTTGAAGCATCGCAGCGAAGGACTGCAGCTAAACTGCAGCTCCTAACAAACCCTAAGACATTAAGAGCTGTTTACAGTCCCATGTAATGTCAGTAAGTGAACACTTTGTAGAAAAATGACAGAAGAGAGCTTGCAAAGAGGTGAGAGGTTGCCATGGAAACATATTCAAAGGAAGAGATATCCATTTGCCGAGATCTTAACAAAACATCTGACTCAGCCAAGATATCTTGTATTCGTCAGACATAACTGGCATGGCTACAGGCGATATCCATAAAGTATAGAGCTGCTTACAGTTCAACGAGCACAAGTGATTTAATTTTACCATACAGACTAATATAAATGCTTCAACACTGATGCTTGTCTGATTTTTACTGAGTCAGAAATCTGTAAAAAATACTTTATCTATTAGAGCTCCTGTTTGGAGCTACAGTATATGGTGGTCATAAAATTGTCTTAAAACAGTATTGCTGCCTCTTTTAAAGCCAGTAGAGGGACATGTATGTTTCTGGTAGAGGGACACGTTTGCTGAGCTGTGTGCCAAAATCAAAACAAAGCTGCTTGGTTGTGAAAAATTAAGTTGTAAATGTGTTCAATATAGTGTGTAATTGCCCTAAACTGTTTTTGTGGCTTGTTTTCACCTGAATTTTTTTAAACCACATGGAGTCAGTGACCACATGTGAAGCATTAATTAGCTATAGCTTTCATGCCTTTCTGTACAGATGCAGAGCTGATCTCTGTCACAGTGGTAAAGACCGAAGTATAGATACTGAGTAGCTAAGTACTGAAACTTTTTGAATACTCTTTTGGTGTTACTCCTAAGAGATCGATACCAAATAAGTTCTCGAACTATATATTTATCTGTGAAGTTCTACTGGCTGTTTTCAGTCTCTCTCTCTTTCTTCGGGCCAAGACAGTGCCACTTTTTGTGTCATGTGACTGTGAAGACCAATCAGATGCATCAAATACTAGTCGGCTGCACCCACAACTAATGTAGGAATGGGAGAAAGAAAGTCATGTTTTAAATAACGTAGAATTGATTATGTTTAGTCTAAAAGATGTATAAATCAATGCAACACAGGCCTACATTAGTGTAGTTATTTCATTTGTATTCATGTCTTTTAAATACATATATGTCATCCAAAAAGATGTCACTGAAGTTTTTCTACTAAATTTACTTTCTTGGACTAAGACTTAAAACAAAACTCATTTAAAGATCTGATGGCCCAGAGTCTGGACTACAATGTTTTTTTCTGTGTGCTTTTGGTCAATGAAAAATGTAAAATTCTCACAAACATTTTCTATGAGTTTTGTATTCTTCAAAAATCTCAAACCAACCTTATAAACAGCAGTTTATGACTTCAGCAGCTCTTGATTCTCTCGTTCAAAGCATGTCACTGCCTATGACATAACATGAAGAAAAAATCTAGTATAGTCGTCAACCCATTAAAGAAATTAATCCTACTGTAAGAATAAAAATGCATTATTTTATCTGGGACAAACCACAGGCCTGCCTCCACATTCCCGGGGCATCCTGTGCCCTTCAGTCCATTAGCTTCACAGTCAATGCATCATTAGGCTGCATCCGCTTCAATTATTCAAAAAGAGCAAAGTGGGCTAACACCACACAATCATACCTCTCACCTTTCAACACAGCAAGAGGTAAACAACACATCAAGTACTGTGTGTTAAACTGAACCCACCAATATGCACTCATCTGAGAGTTATCATCCAGCCTCTGCACACCTTGACATGCTTGCCCATCATCGCAGCACAGGTTTGCATTCTGCTTTTTAACACATATGAACATGTAATGACCCAACAGTCCTGACAGCCAGCCGCTGCCTTTATTTGTCTCCTCTCCTGGTGGCTAATAGCATGTATTGGCAGGTAGGTTAGTGCTTTGTGATTTGACACAGCCTATCAAAGCCCTGCCCGTGCATGAGAGAGATCAGCCAATGGTTGTTCGCCTCTGAACCAGCTGTCTTTGTGAGGGAGCCAATGGAGCGGAGCTGCTTTTGTTTCGTCGCCTGCATGGCTCTGTTGAGTGCGCGCATGTGACCACAGAAGGCGCTTACTGCTATTTAAACACCATCGATTGGATGCTGAAGTGGACGGCAGCCTGCACAGATAAACAAAGTAAAAGACAATGTGTCACTAGCTCCATGCCATGGATTCTCAGAAGCTCTCTGCTCTTTTTAATTCTCAGTGAGGATTCTCCTTTTTTTTTTTTTATCCTCAACCGCGCGTCAAAACATCCACGGACTCATTTATAGCTGCAGACGAGAGAGGCGCACAACAGACAGTCACATGGGGAGGATATGACACTTGTAGCTGAATCTGATGCCCATCTTGAATAAAAAACCGAGGAGGCTGGATTGCTTCACATCCATTAGAGCGTCCGCGCTGCAAAGAGATGACCTCCAGTGCTGTTTGATCTGGAGTGAGGAAGAGCAAAGGTAGCCTAAAGCCATTTACGGACGCATTAATTTCTAAGCCGCTCTCGGTGCCTGCTTGCAGACAGGAAGGAGCATGGATAGAGAGGAATTTGCTCTGACTAGAGCGTTGAAGGGATTTGCAGAGCTGGGGTGAGCTGCCCGTGGAAACTGAAGTAAGGACAGCTGGCTAACGCGCCGTCACTGACAGCTCGCCATTACTCTCCAAGCTTTCTTTTCTTTATTTTTTCATTTTCCCACCGAGGACACGGGTCGTTTTAGAAGCAGCCATGGGGAAAGATGAGTGTAAAACAATGCTGGACGCTTTGAACAAAGTGACAGCCTGCTACAGGCATTTGGTGATCGCTTTAGGGAGCACCTCGGACTCACAGAACCTGCGTGAGGAGCTGAAGCGGACCCGTAAAAAGGCCCAGGAACTGGCTGTGGCCAACAGGACTAAACTGACCTCTCTGCTCAAAGACAAGAGCATCAGCAAAGAGGACCGGGCCGAGTACGAGCGCCTTTGGGTGCTCTTCTCGAGCTGCATGGAGCTCCTGGAGGTGGATATGAAACGCTCTTTGGAGATTGGGCAGGATTTCCCGCTCAAGGTGCCCACCAGGCATCTCATCCAGACCGGGATGACCGGCAGCACCACCACCGTGGCAGCCCGGGCCATGAGCGTGCAGAACATGAAGTACGAGGCGGACAGCAACATCGACACGGCCGACCTGCGGGACCTGCAGACCGAGATCACCCAGGTCAGCCAGATGATGGAGGAGATGGAGATGAAGGTACAGGTGGCGCCGTGGGCTGTGGAGGCGAAGCAGGAGGCGGGCGCGGAGCTTAAGTCCAACATGAGTGTAGGAAATTCCTCCGTGGGTGTCATCTCCATCTGCGAAGAGGAGCCCAAAGACGAGGAGGGAGGAGGGGGAAGCAGGAGCGGGGGCTCCGCCACGATCTGCGCCTGCTTAGTGTTCTTCGTCATCGTGGGGGCCGCTCTGGTTTTGGGTTATCTGGTCATCAACATGTCCTGAACTGTCTGATCCTGAAGCCCACGCAGGTGGACACGCTGCACGGCTGCCCACGGAACCGAGAGAGCTGGCAGCTCCACAAATAAAGAGGGAGAAGGAGGTTTAAACATTTTACGCACGAAGATTTTATCTTTCTCGGATACGTGAGTGTATTCGCTGGAAGTTGAGGAGTTGCACTAGACTTAATGTAGAAGAATAGAGGCAGAGTGGACCCTCGGGGGCACAGTTTGAAGAATTTTGAGAAGCAAAGAGGGTCGTGTTTAATTATTTGGGGGAAAGTGAGGGGAAGTAAGTGGTGAAATTACGTGACAGTGTCCATCAGGATGATACAAACAACACGTAATCCAAGTGGATTAGTGGAAAAGCTCAAGCGTAAATGTAGCCTACTGTTAAGTATTCCCCCCTTGATGTCCCTGCTGATTGTTGCTTTCAATTTATGAATCCAATCCAGCAGAGCCAGCCAGTGGAGGGACCATGTTAGTGTGAGCAGTAGACAGCTCATGTAGTACCTATGACGCAGTGTTACGGCTAAGCCCCTCACATCACACAGGCTGGATGTGATCAAATCTGCACCGTTCCACACTCCTGTTAGCACACTTCAGTACTAATCTGTACAGCCTGGTCCACCAGGCCTGCATATATGACATGAAATCACAATGTGCTTCTATGAGAATCTTTGGGACCTGTAAGAGACACCCACTGTCTTTGAATAATGCACCCGCTCACTGTACGCCTGTCCATGTTCCTTTTACTTCAGGGTTTCTTCTTGCAAACAGTGTTGAATGTAAACAACATGTGAATATAGAGGGTTATTTGTACAGACTGCTGTGTCAGATAATGTACATAAATAATTCTATTTAATATAATAAAATTTTGAAACACTCAAAAAATTTGAGAGAAGGCAGAGCTGTTTTGACATATAGCAAAAGTGCCTTTTTTTTTTTGCTATTACAGGTGAAACATTGAAGTTAAAGCTGAAGGGTCTTCGATTAGCCCAGTTCAGGCCTGCAGCAGATGCACCCAGAAGTATTTTCAGCAGAGGATTAGTACCTTAATGCCATGGCGTTAAAATAGTGTTTGGTTTAAAATGGAAAACAGACTAACATAGATGCTTTAAATCCCTAATGGTTTTACACATAAGAGCCTTTAAAGGTATTCCCGGCAGAGAAGCCGATGTGGGTGAACCTGAGCTCCAAAGCCGCTGCAGCTGTGGGTGCTGCCAGTGGTGGGAGAGGACGGGTTCTAAGATAGTCTAGAGTCATCTCAGAGACCATTAAAGTTAAAAATCTCTGAAGATTGGTATAAAGAACCAAATATGTCTCTGAAAGAATACAAGGCATTTAACACCAGGGGTGGGCAACCTGTAGGGAGGGGGCAACATTTGGCCCCCCTTCTCTCTCAGTGTGGCCCACAACAAAATTTAAGATACTGTTGAATTAAAAACCTGAACATAATGAAATCTGACATTAATTTTGATGAATTTAGAATAATTCAACAATGATGTTTAATGTCTGGTTTTTGTTTTCTGTATTTGTTTTACATGAAAATAGAGATGTAAGCATGTCGTTTCTTAGAAAGTCTTAGATGAAAAACGGACTTTATTTTCAAAATACAAAGAAAATTAAGTGATACTATATTTGAGCTTTAATATATTAGTATAGTGCATTTGGATAAGAGCTCTATTTGTCTTTTTTTCTTTTTATTTAGTATTTACTAATGTCAAGTGTACTTTGGATAAATTAGAACTTTGTCCCTCTGCCAGCGTGGGTGGTGTTAACATGGTCCCCTTGGTAAACAAGCTGCCCATCCCTGGTTTACACAATGCACTGTTAAATACTGATATAATGTCAGAAAGTAACTTGATCTTTAATGTTCATAAAATGCATAAAAATATGTTTTTAAACTAGGTTTTCAGGTCTTTTAGCTGAAAGCTGCTCTTTATTTCCATCAACTACAATGAAGGGAAAAATCACTTTGATAACAGTGTGTCAAAAACTTAAAGGGCCAAAGTTGTAAAATTCATTTATTCCTCAAAACTTTATTTATTAAAGCTGGAGCTTTATGGTGGTCATAGAATGGTCTTAAGTCAATATTTCTGCCTCTTTTAAAGCCCCAAATGCAAAAAGGATCAGCAGCATACATTCTTATTTACATCTATACATTTATCATCAATGTCTAAAGCTGATATTGGGGGATGAGTTTCAGTAAAAGTTGTAAACAGCACAACATAGAAACAGACTCTCTAAACATTTAATGTCCAAAACTGCTGGTGTCATTAAAGGTGACACAAAAAGCCAAAAGCATTCTAGGGAGTTTGGTGTTAAATGAATTATAATACATTAAAGGCCCTTTGAAGAGATTTTTTGTGGGTAATAAAAGTGATTAAAATGAATTCTGCTGCTGCATGCACATTCAGATGCTATCATCTTCTGAAGTCTGAAATTGCTGCCAAGGGCTAGATGTGAGTTAAAATGCAAAACGTTTATTTAAGCTCCTGTAAGAAGTTTTTAGTCAGTCATAAAATGGATTAAAATTAATGCTGGTGCTTCTTTAAGAGTCACAAAAGCAAACAAGGCCATCATCAAAAAGATTTTGTCCTCTGTGAAGTTATTTTTAACATCTGTTGTCGACTGGTAGGTGTTGATAAAAGTGATAAACATTCACAAAGCTCCACTGAGGAGTTTTTGACTAGTCATAAAATGGACTGTTATCAACATTGCTGCTTCTTTAGGAGCCTCAAAAGCAAACATGACAATCAGCATTGAGATCTTTTACTTCTGTAATGTTGTAAAGTGATAAACAATGGAAATCAATGGAAATTATATGACTCCCACCATGGCAAAACTTGACAGGGAATGATACAATTGACCACCACAAGTAAGCAGGATCTCATCATTTGTCTGCAGGAAAAAAACACAAAGAAAGCAGGTGCACAACTACATCTGCAGGGGGCACTAAAAAAAGACAAAACCAGGAGTCTCGTGCAGGAGCTTCAGATGTTCAAGAGACAGCTCTCTCTCAATGCTCTGATTTAAAAAAAAAAACAGTGAGGACTTGAAAGAAGACGAAAAATCAGTTCAAAAAGTTCTCTCCTATACAATGAACATCATTTTATGAGGATATTTTAGGAAATTTTGAGGAACACAAATGATCATCGAGCCTTGTTGACAAATCTGCTGTTGAAATGTGACTGTAAGGTCAACAGAGATGCTACATGGAAAGTGCTGCTGTCAAATCCTATTAAGGAGCAGTGTTTAATGACTGATGCTAGGATGCCACTGAGGATGTGTGTCTCTATTTCTGTCTTTGACATAAGCTTGTTTGTCACTTGCTGCAGGTAGCAAACAATGCCGGGACACTTAGAGCCTTCCACAGCTGTTCTTTTTTGTCATAATCACATTACAGCCAGTGTTAACTGAGTTATTGCTTCAATGTGACTTCTAATGAAGGATCATTACTGGCTGCAGATTAACAGTTAGAGATAACTGTATATGGAAAAAAGACTGCAGGCACTGAAAAAGAGTTCAGCAGTAAGTGCTGGTGGTTGGAGTTTTATTCACATTGAATTTAATTACACCAGCTACTCTCTTCTGAGCAAAGGCCCGACTCCCAGCTACAAACCGACATTCATCTTAATAATGGCTTACAAGGTGTTAAATAAAAAAGCAGTTGTAGTTTTTGAACCAGTGCATGGCCCTTCCCCTTTAAAGTGGTACATCATATTTTAAACAAAGTAGAGAGGAAGGTGTGTAAAAATGCAGTTGGGATAAAGCCTCACTTGAAAATTATTTTTAAAAATGAAAAAGATGTTTTATTTTTTTCTTACTTTTTTAATATATTATAGTTTTGTCATAACTGATTTGTAAACATTTTTGATAGGTTTAAACTTTATGAAGCTCATTCCCCTATGTAAAGAGTGAGTGGCAGCACAGCTTTATTTAAAAAAAAATCTGAAAAATAGGGACAGAAAGTTTTGGCACCACAGTGGCGATATGATGGCAAAGATTTGTGTCCCCTGTTGTCCAACATTGCTTTCATGACTGTACAATCTTGCTGGCGATCTCTGGAGAGTCCTCGCAAATTTTGGTATTTTTTGAGGTTTGAAACTTTAGAGGTTTGAAAAATCTTTAAATAGAAATGAAATTGTATAAATATGTTGCCAACGTATTGGTGGATTTTAGACAGGGTGCACAAGTTTGCATGCAATATTTTTAACCAAGAGAGAACAGTGAAAATTGTAGATAAAGGTTAGCATATATGTAAGCTAAATAATAACAAATAGTAAATACTTTATTTGCATTAAGAAATGCCTGAGCATTGCATTCAATCTCCAGACATTTCCAGACATTGTCTAAAATGGACATTGAAGTTGCCAATTTGACAAGTGGGCAGAACTGACGCTACTTGTCAATCATTGTCAACTTTTTATAGGTTTAGACAGTGCTTGCAACACATACCTTGTGTTTTTTCAGTACCGGTTTCAGTAATTAAACATCATCTTTACAGATAAATTTGCTTTAATAAGTGCTGAAGTCACACAAAAGGGTTTTAAACCAATTTGTACAATTTAGGTAGCGCTTTTAAAGGTAAAGGCTTGCTTTTTTGTGAGCAATTAAATGTTGTCAGTCCAGATTAATTTGTTTTAAATAGTCATTTAACAACAAACTGTGTTGTATGGACAATGTGCTGAAATCTGCCTGTTATATGTTAAACCAAGAAACAGTGACAGAGAACACTGTCAAAATGCACTGACTGTCAATACTCAACTGCAATGCAATAATTCAGTAAAAGTAAACATAAAGTAAGAGAAATTGACCTTTCTCACTAAAACTACTGAAAAATTACAAAAATGTTATATTTTAAGTAAATGAACTTGCATCAATATGTTGCAAATGGGTTTTATTTGCATTTTGTTGTTACCTGTCGGAAATAGCCAGGATTACTGAGGGTTTGTTTTAATTAAATAATACATCACCAATAAGTTTGCTGCAATTAAAAATGTAATCATACAAACACATGCTGCAAATCTTTTTGCAGCATGTGTTTGTATGATTAAAAAGTTTGCAGAAAATTCCCTGCAATATTTTTGACAAATGACAAAGACTGAGAGAAAGCACTGTCCTAACTATGGATAAGGATCACAACACTGATTTAAAGTAAAATTACATTTTTTCCTATAAAGAAAAATAAAATTTTAATTGCAAAAAACATTACCTGAAAACTGATAAGCTTTTGTAAATCTGTTTTAATTTCTTTATAACTTGTATAAGGTTTGGAATAATCCCTGAGGCCTCTCCCCTCACCAGTTCCACAAACTTGCTCAAACGTCGACTTATCTGTGCAATTTAGACTGTGAGCAATAATTCTCCATGTAACACAATCGACAAGAAAGAGACACAGGACTGTCCAAAATGCATGTGTAAGTCGGAATCATTAAATCAAAGTAAAATATTTTGAAAGAAAAGAAGACATTTATAGAAATATAATTTTTTTCACCAACTTTTCCACTTCCAGCTCCACTTTTCTAAAAATCACATCAATTCACCCGACATTGTCAAATCTGCATGAAGAGTTTGGCAATGTTTGTACTAGTGGGTGACACTGGTGCTTCCCTGCTGCCGCTTCACTCGCTTGTACAAAGACTGCCAAGGTATTTGTGCAGTTTTGACAGTATGCAGTAGATACAAAATGCACAGTTTAATAATTTACAGGTGTTTAATTTGTATACTTTGTATTTAAAGTAACCTGTTTTGACTTTTTCTTGAGGGCTCTTGGATCATATGCTAATTTTTTTCCTAACTGAAAAACTCCCTTTGCGAAAACAAACTACAGAGAACAGACAAGCATCGTTTGTGGCCTCAGATGTTTATTTCAGACTGTTCGTAGGACTCCTCCTACTCTGAGACATGCTTTTAATTACCAACCATGCGTTTTTACAGCTTCTCAAGGTTACAAATGTGAAGAAAAGCCAAAAATGCAAGATAATTTGACCCCTAAGACCTCTGAGACCACAGAGCAGAGGCTATACCTGATCAGAACTGAGGAGCACTCAAAAATAAGAGGCACGCTGAGCTCACACCTGATTCACAGAAGGATTTGTGACATCTTGTTTATCTATCCTTGTTGTCCTCTCACACACAGGCACTAGGATCTGTGCTGGCAGTGAGTCAGGAGCCTCTTCAAATTCACCATAGAATCACACTGTCATCCGGTGATCCAAAAATATAAAGCTAATTAATTAAACATGGGAAAGAGAGGGGAGGACGGCTTAAATACTGAGGACATAAAGCTTCCTGAAATGCTGCACTCCCCTCATTTTTCGTAGTCCTTTACAATTCAAGAAGGAATGCTCAAGCAAAAAGTCTCCTTTGGTGCAACTTTCTAAGACCTGAGATGATTTTGTTGCAGCCTGTTATGTAAGCTGCATCTTAAAATAGCAGCGGCATCAAAGTTTTAGAGTATTTGCTTCATTAGGTATAAAAAGTGGCGCCTAACAGGTGAGTAAAAATGTCTCTGCTGTGGTGGAGGTGTTTCATTTCATCAGGACATTTTATTCACTTCTCCTCGGCGTCGCTTGGAAACAAATGAAGAGAGAGTGGTCGGGTTGACAGAGAGTGGAGAGCTCGCAGCTTGGCAGAAACAGACCACTGCATCGTCACCTCATCTGGACCAAGATGGTGGGTTTTCCAAGGCTGTGGGTTGCCATAGAAACCCCTCAATGGACTCTGAGCGGCAAAACAGAGCAGAAGGTTGAGCAGTGCTATTTCAGCTCCCCTTGGTGCCATCACCATCCCACACATGTAACACTCAGAGGCAAGAGGAGATGTGGTGTGAGGATGGAGAGGGGGGGGCAGCACTGAAACCAGGGTCTAAACCTGAGCTTCCTCTCTGCTCCCCACTACCCACCCACACACACTCACGCATGCTTCTGCGAGATCAAATGTGTGGAGACTCTGAAAATGAGTGTTGACCTGCTACTCTGTAGTGCAGCACTTTAGAAGAAACATATTTCATTAAGGTTAAAGTGATTATAGGGGATCAGCAACGGAGCAACATTAAAAACAAATCAAACCGGATCATTTCAACACATATTTATCATCACAGAACTGTAATACAAACATAAAAGCTCATGCTCTGTCAGAGTTTTTATTTTTAACTCTCCTGATCTCGATTATTCAGCTCCCATCCTGATGCAGCACTCTCCTAATTCTGCTCATCTCAGCAGCCCACTGGTCCGGTCTCTCACTTCTAAAGTGCACTCTGTGTTTCTGAGCCAAAAAGAGGTGCAGAAAAGCCCAGTGTCCCAAAATGTCCCCACAGGACAGGCTTGGTGCAGATGTCCACTTTCTGGACACATTTGGTGCTCCACTTTAAAGCCACCTCCACTGTCAGGAAGTGGTTTTGTAGAATATGAATAATTTGATTTTAACGACTTAATTCATACAAGACAAACATAAGGTTAAATCGATATTGAATGAAGTAGGTACTTGCAACAAATTCAGTGCAAAAACAAACAAACAAAGGCCCTTCTCACACATGCAGCCCTGAGAGTTCCTAGAAAACATCTGGGTAACCTACTGAGGCCCTATCCACACTGTCTTTGCAGAAAACATTTTTTAATTGAAAAAGTTTTCTGCAAAGACAGTATTGTTTCCAGAAATGTGCCCATCCACATGAAAACACTGAAAACGCTGCAGTACATTTGTATGCCAGGCCTGTAAGTGGTGCTGTAACGCAGCTGCAGACATACAATAAAACCAGAGAAGAAGACACAGAGCTTGTGCATACATCACAAGAAATATGAACAAACACTGGTTTATTCTGCTCTCCATGTCCTCTTGTTGCTCATGGTGGTCGTACAGGGCTGTAGATTTTGCTGTAAAAGCCATAACAAGCTCAGGAGCTTCTGCAGCACGTGTGCAACACTTGTTTCTGTTGTTTTCAGGGTTCGCGTGTGCAGTTTAAGCGAGAGATGGGCCATGACGTCATCGTTTCTGAAGCTATCCAAATTCGTTGTCCAAACAGAAATGCAAAGCCGGTGTTTTCAGATTTATCCACTCTGGGACCTGTTTTCAAAAACTGCAGGCACCCAAAATGCCGTTTCCATGCAGACGAAACACAGATGAAACACTTGTGTGGACACGCTTTAATTGATCTCAGTGTGGATGCTCCCTCAGATAATTTCCTGACCTTATTCACACTTGGCCACTCACAGCAGGACCCTTTCCTGCAGTTTGCATGACAGTCAATGGAGGAGTTAGGGAGGGGAAAACACTAGGAAGGCAGCAGGTACATTTTAGGGTGATTCCAGGATGAAAAAAACGTTTACAAATTCAGCTCATCGAGGTGATTTCAGGATAATTTCAGGGCTTTAGTGCAAGTGTGAATGGGGTTAAACAGGCATGAAGAGCTGAAATGCAGAGTTTAAAACCAGATCTTATTCAAACAAATAATGATTAATCTGTTGTATGGCACATGTCAGTTTTGACAACACAGATATAAAAATACATTTAATATGTGTGTTTAACTACAGTATATTACATCTGATATGAGCTTTGGTAAGGTGCTCATAAAATTCAGGTGAATAACCCCAATAAAGGCACACATGCATACATCCCTCAATCCATAATCTACACTCTGACTGACTTTTCTTATCCTTACCAGTATTGTATTATATTATCTACAGTTACGTACAGTAATAGGTCTATTCAGTGTGTAACTGTAAATGGGAATCTTGGTGATGATCTGAATTTGATGTGCACGTTCTCAATTCTCAGTTTTTTTGTTTTGTTGGAACAGATATTTTTTAACAGTCATTTATAGGATAAAAATGATTTATGTGACTTTTCTTTGACAAAGTAATATGTTGCAAGTAAATGATCATTTAGATAGGTTAAAATATAGATGAAAGCCAAATAACCGTAGAGCACAAGGTATTTCTGAAATTGTTGGTTAAGTTATGAGCTAAAATGTAAAAAGTGCCCTATTGGGCAATGTTAAAATTCCAGGATCCACAACCAGATCTAGAACATCACCAAAATTAGACTTCTCCCTTGTGCCATGACCACAATCACAGAATTTTTCTTCCAAATCTGATCAAAACGTTTGGAATTATTGGCAAAATTCTGAAACTTGCTGTGTGTTAAAATCAGCACTCATTTCACCTCCAAAATCTAATAACTTCTTCACCGTGTCATGACCAACATCCCCTGAAAATTTCATCAAATCTGTTTATAACTTTTTGATTTATAGTGTTCACAGACAAACAAACTAACAAAAATGTAACCTCCTTGGCAGAGGTATAAATACAGTGGGTATACTGTTATTTGCATACGGTAAAATGCATACTTCAATAAAGTAATACTAATGTAAATATGTTTACAGTTAGTTATCAAAAACTTACAGCAACCTTTCTCAGTGTATAGCACCATCCCTTTTGGGTAATGTGAGGCTGGAGTGTATTCCAGCCAAGAAAACTTTGGGCAGAGTACACCTTGGACCAGTCACCAGCCAAGCAGAGGGCTAACACACTCACAGGTACTGGCACTTCACAGTTGCAGTTTAACCAAACATGCATGATTTTGATCTGTGGGTGGAAACTGGACTGGAACACATGCACTGGAAGAACATACAAACTCCATCCAGAAAGGCCACCTCTGACTGAGGGAGTAGATCCAGCAACCAGCACCTGTGCAGCTCATACATTTTTATAAATTATATATCTGCCCCCCCACCCCCCTTTTTTTTATACAAGTAAGCCAAATACAACACAATTCCATGACTGTTTTTAAAGTAATAATGATTTTTTTTGGCCCCTTTGCAGTCTATAATGATACTCTGTCCATTTTCTTAACCTAGAAATACTTTAAAAACAGTGCAATGGCTTCTTTTATTGATATTTTGAATACAAAAATGAGAGAAAAAGAGATATTTTACACTGAATCCCATATATTGTAAAATACACTTTTTAAAGGTTTTTTTCTACAAAACCCAAAACCAGTGAAGTTGGCACGTCGCGTAAATCGTAAATAAAAACAGAATACAATGATTTGCAAATCCCTTTCAACCTATATTCAATTGAATACACAGCACAGACAAGATACTTGATGTTCGAACTGGTAAACTGTGTTATTTTTTGCAAATATTAGATCATTTTGAATTTGATGCCTGCAACATGTTTCAAAAAAGCTGGCACAAGTGGCAAAAAAGACTGAGAAAGTTGAGGAATGCTCATCAAACACTTATTTGGAACATCCCACAGGTGAACAGGCTAATTGAGAACAGGTGGGTGCCATGATTGGGTATAAAAGCAGCTTCCCTGAAATGGTCAGTTATTCACAAACAAGGATGGGGCGAGGGTCACCACTTTGTGAACAAATGCGTGAGCAAATTGTCGAACAGTTTAAGAACAACATTTCTCAACGAGCTATTGCAAGGAATTTAGGGATTTCATCATCTACGGTCTGTAATATCATCAAAAGGTTCAGAGAATCTGGAGAAATTACTGCATGTACGCAGCAAGGCCGAAAACCAACATTGAATGCCCGTGACCTTCGATCCCTCAGGCGGTACTGCATCAAAAACCGGCATCACTGTGTAAAGGATATCACCACATGGGCTCAGGAACACTTCAGAAAACCACTGTCAGTAACTACAGTTCGTCGCTACATCTGTAAGTGCATGTAAAACTCTACTATGCAAAGCGAAAGCCATTTATCAACAACACCCAGAAACGCCGCCGGCTTCGCTGGGCCCGAGCTCATCTAAGATGGACTGATGCAAAGTGGAAAAGTGTTCTGTGGTCTGACGAGTCCACATTTCAAATTGTTTTTGGAAAGTGTGGTCGTCGTGTCCTCCGGACCAAAGAGGAAAAGAACCAGCCGGACTGTTATAGGCGCAAAGTTCAAAAGCCAGCATCTGTGATGGTATGGGGTGTATTAGTGCCCAAGGCATGGGTAACTTACACATCTGTGAAGACACCATTAATGCTGAAAGGTACATACATGTTTTGGAGCAACATATGTTGCCATCCAAGCAACGTCTTTTTCATGGATGCCCCTGCTTATTTCAGCAAGACAATGACAAGCCACATTCTGCACGTGTTACAACAGCGTGGCTTCATAGTAAAAGAGTGCGGGTACTAGACTGGCCTGCCTGTAGTCCAGACCTGTCCCCCATTGAAAATGTGCGGCGCATTATGAAGCGTAAAATACAACAACGGAGACCCCGGACTGTTGAACAACTTAAGCTGTACATCAAGCAAGAATGGGAAAGAATTCCACCCGAAAATCTTCAAAAATTGGTCTCCTCAGTTCCCAAACGTTTACTAAGTGTTGTTAAAAGGAGAGGCGATATAACACAGTGGTAAAAATGCCCCTGTGCCAACTTTTTTGCAATGTGTTACGGCCATTAAATTCTAAGTTGATGATTATTTGCAAAAGAAAATAAAGTTTCTCGTGCCCCTAGTTGTCATGAAATGACAACCTATTGAGGAAATTTACGTTTGGGAGTCCGTGCATTGTGTTTAATTTTGAAAGTACCCCACACGTTAGACTTCCCTTTTCTGGTGCTTTCTACACAACTAGAAATTTATGAGGTTTGGCAGCGGTTGCGCTGAAAATAGACCTGCAGCATATCTCAAGCGAAACGGAGCAGGCATGCACCACTGCCGGACTGAAGCGCCGGCTGTAGAAATGCTCTGATAGACAAGAGAAGGAGAGACGTGCTCCACAGTGCAATTCACCGGCAGTTTGCGGCGCGTTCGCTCTATGCGGAAATGGGGGGTAAGGGAGGCCTTGTTTAGCTGTGCCAGGTGTTGACATGATTAAATGGACATAAAACAACAGATATCGTTAGAAAGTGATATCAAGTATTAAATTTGTTGATGTTTGTAAAAAGGGCTGACATCAGAAGATACGAATGTTGAACTGGTGCCGATGTGCATCCCTAGTCAATATATTGAAAATGCAAGCTATAAGATGACATTTTCTAACAGATTTGAATGATTTTGTATCTTACCAGACATTTTCTGTGTCAAAATCATGAGGTTGATTATGATTTCTGTTTCATGTTTGATGTCATTATCCAGTTTGTTGCTCTTTACTCACATTTATTAAGTCAGTATGGCCCCCCAGAGAAAATGTTTCCAACCACTGATTTAGAAATTGAAGATGGGGTCTTATGATGTATGAACAGGGTCGTGAAAGGGTCTTAAACAGTACTTGATTTAACCTCAGATTTGCAGTTTACATCTGGATTGATATCGTCTTTAATATTTTAGATGCAATATCGGTAGTAATTGGAATCGTTTGTGTAGTTACCATAATCACAGACTGACTACCAAAACTATCTTCACTGTGTGTGTATGTGTGTCATGGTGGTCTCTTTCGCTCAGTGGGAGTTCATATGTCAGTGATGGGGCTCTGCAGGGAACCAACTCTGTCTCCTTTGGGTGTCTTCCTCGCACACAGCGGTGCCCTTTCAGGCAAATTGATCACTCATAAGACATAATCTATGCCAGATGGGTTGTACCCAAGTGTCTGCCATTTATGAAGTCATTTATTATTAAACTGACTCATTTATTTATTATTAATCTGCTGTTTTTACACAGGCTGTATCACTGCTTTTAGGTCGTTTGATGAGAATGGCTTGTAATGCACATGATAAAACAGGTCTGATTAAAGCTGCAGGTCCTGAGAAATGGTTTACTATTCAAGTGTGAGCTTTCTAAAATGGGGAAGATGTTTACATGTCTTTTTTTGTTGTTTGCTTGTTTGTTTGTTTTTTGCTGTCACATCATGACCCTCTGAAACAGGATTTAAATGTTTTAGATTCAGGGCCTGATGTTTTAAACCTGTGTTTCTCAGCTGTTACTGGTTGGGAGCCAGAAGTGGGTTAGAGATATTTTCTCAGTGAATCATGAATGTATGCATAAAAAAGTCAATACCACAAAGATTCTATGTTAGAAGCCTTAAGCAGACTTAGATCTTGTGTAATATTTATTCTATTTGACCTTGAATGTCATGTATTTAACTCCAATTCAACTTGCTCACTCTGGTGCCTGGCATTCGTGGAAAAGATTTTTAAAGTTCCCAAAAAATCCACTCAGATATTTGATTTTTGTATGCCCATAAACCCCTCCATTTCAGCCCTGCTCACAGCCCTTCCAAAAGTGAGTTTAGCTTTGACTTTCCAACACTGTGCTCTAAAGTTTACTGTTGCCTCGCAGACATGCTAGACATGATCCTTCAACTGGAGCAAGCTCTTAACCTGACACACCAGATGGACTTCTTCACATATCAACTGAATATCTGTCCAGTCCATCAGGGCAACATCCCATAGCACTGTGTTCAGTGATTGGGAAGGGCAGAACTGGAAGGTGAACCATCCAGTGTTTAACCCATCACATTCACTTAGGGCCAATCAGGGGCTTTCAACACGACTAACCAACACTTGTAGCTACTGCATCTTTGTCCTTAAGAGTACACCAAAATGCCTGTGGTCATTTTCTGACCAGGAAAAATTGTTTCAGCTTCAAGCAAATAGATTTGCCTAATGACAGACATAAATCAGGCAGATCCAGCTGCTTTGTAACGTTAGCCAGATGTGGGCTGAGCAAACACCTGGCTCAGGAAGTGTTGGTCATCTGGGGATGGTGATATTTCTCCTAATGACATTATTAGGGATCATTTTTAAACACACATTTTTGAAAAGTGGCACGAGCAAGTGATGGAGAAGAGGGATTTTTTCAATCATGCTGGAGGGGTTTAGGCAATATTTTTGTACAAAACCCAAAACCAGTGAAGTTGGCACGTTGTGTAAATCGTAAATAAAAACAGAATACAATGATTTGCAAATCCTTTTCAACTTATATTCAATTGAATACAATGCAAAGACAAGATATTTAATGTTCGAACTGAGAAACTTTATTTTCTTTTGCAAATAATCATCAACTTAGAATTTAATGGCAGCAACACATTGCAAAAAAGTTGGCACAGGGGCATTTTTACCACTGTGTTACATCGCCTTTCCTTTTAACAACACTCAGTAAAGGTTTGGGAACTGAGGAGACCAATTTTTGAAGCTTTTCAGGTGGAATTCTTTCCCATTCTTGCTTGATGTACAGCTTAAGTTGTTCAGGGTCTCAGTTGTTGTATTTTACGCTTCATAATGCGCCACACATTTTCAATGGGGGACAGGTCTGGACTACAGGCAGGCCAGTCTAATACCCGCACTCTTTTACTACGAAGCCACGCTGTTGTAACACGTGCAGAATGTGGCTTGGCATTGCCTTGCTGAAACAAGCAGGGGCGTCCATGAAAAAAACGTTGCTTGGATGGCAACATATGTTGCTCCAAAACTTGTATTTAAAGTGTGTAAACACACATTTACACACTTTAAATGTAAGGCCTTCCATAAGAGTTACAATGCTTAATTACAATAATCTTTATATTTAACTTATTTATCAAACGAACAAACCAAAATCAAAAGCAGCAGCCTCTGTTGTTGATGACTTCTAGACTTTCCTTGTAGTCCAGGACGAGTTTTAGTGTCAAACCAGGAGACTCAACACAACCAGGGACAATCATGACCACCTCTTTAGCTTATTCATTATAAATTTTGCAGGTAAAAGAGGGAAAAAAATCTTACAGTCATTTACGCAATAGACAAGGAGCAGGCTTTTGGCCTTGTTTAGATCAAAAAATATTTGTAAATCATAAAATGAAAGAAGACTGAAAAACATCCAGCTGCATCAACATGACAATGACTTTAACTAAGAATTATTAGAAGAAGTTGTTAATATAATCACTTTATTAAAAAGCACCTTTTAAATTTATTGTTAAAGATATGTTGAGTAACAACACGGAAAACTGTAATATGAGGGTCATAGATAGTTCAAGCTGTCTCAATGTCACAGTTGGAGGCCTGGACACTTTGCATGGGTCAAACTCTGAGGATTCACATCAAGAGTTAAAAAAGCAGCTTAAATGGTATGAAAAGTCCAAAAGTCTGCTGTAAAAACAGTCCACCTGATACGATCATCAGCAGTGCTTCAGGATGTTGATGTAAAGAACACTTCCATCAGTAAAGTAGCATTGCTCCTTAAATGTGCACTGAACAATTATGAAGCTCTGACAGTCTGTAAGGTGTCACAGCTGACTTTTAGAGTCCTGAGGGGCAGCTTGCACCACCACTGGGCGCAGATGGTTATATTTCGGCGTGATGGTGATCTCTAGATTGATGGTGTATGGATCGATGATCACACTTCTGTGCAGAACAGGAGCATCCTGTGAATCCTCCAGCTCAGAGTCTGTCCTTAAATCCACCTGAATCTCATTTAAAGGGTCTGACGGGTAACTTTGGTCACCTGGAGAGAATGAAGCCCGGGAGACAAAGAAAGAAGCAGACAGAGATGAAAACAAAAAAATGTTCACTCACCATCGTCATCTTTCACTTTATAATCATAACTATAGAGCGTGTAAAAACCAAGTGCTGGGAAACAGATGTTCTGTCAGCTGTAACACCTGGAGGAGTAAGAATAAACTGCTAAGCAACAGTTTAATTATAGCACTCACAGCAGGAGTCCATTTACTACCAAGAAAAACAATCACTCCTCCTAATGACAAAATGAAGTGTCAATTGTAACCCACAAACAATTTGGTAAAAACACTTTAACAAACTCAGTGTCATCTCATGTTGTGATGTTTGTGCTCTCTCACATTTCACCTTAACTGAAAATGTCACTAACACTGTGTCCTAACTGAGCATGACATGTTTGTCTGCAACAAAATCAGGCTGATTACATGTAATCATATATAAGTGTCCTAATTGCCCCAGTGTGATGAGGCACAACATTTTTGCCTCAACACTCCAATTCTTTTTATATTTTTGTCTCCACTGCTCACACCAAGACGGACAAGGCGTGAGGAAAGAGGGACATTGAAAAGGTGCTGGGGGGATTTTCTTTGACTTTTCTTACTCTGCAGAGTTCATCTTTTGAACACTGCTGAGGCAAAAGAGCATTCTTCTATCTCAGTGACGTGAGTGAAATGATTTACTGTCATTTTCAACACAGAGGGAGAAACTTTATTTAGCTCACAGAGAGCTATGTACTGATGTGTACATAGCTCTATACGCCTGTTTCTCCACCTGTACAGTTAGAGCACTCGATGGACAGGTTACAAGAGGAAACACAGGGCATGGAACTATATTTTTGACAAATGCAGTATGACAGGAAGTGTGAAATGCTGCAAAATGCTGCAAAATGTGATGCGCTCCCTGATGTTCACATTCAGGTAGAAAGCAGTGTAAGGTGTAACTGATGAATTAAGTGATCCCCCATCTGTGCTGGCTTTGGAGGTAGGACAAAATGTATTATAGGGATGACACAGGATTGACGGAACCATTGGAGGAATGCTGTGAGGTATGTCTGATTTAGGTGAACGTGGAGCTGAGAGTTGGAGGGTCTCCAGCTACCTTGAGTTTACCAGCTTCTGACTAAAACACTGTAAACTCGTGATGTAGGTCCCAGTTCTGACATCCAAGTTCAGGGTTAAAGGAAAGCCCCATTTGTGATGCTTTACTTGACTTACTTTTGATGGACAATGATTATTTTCTGCCATATGCTGTGTGTTTGTCACCTGAGCCTCTGTCACCAGCAGCTCAATTCCACTCATTTTAATTTCTTATTGTTTTTATTTCTTTTTAATTATTGAGGTCTTGTTTAAACAAATTGCTCTCCAGAAGGTGTATCAGCCAAACAGTAAATCATCAATGTTGTGACATTGATGGATTTTACATTATGAGAGTCAAAAGCTGCTAAAAAGGGATTCCTGGTTTGCCAGTAGCTCGAGGCACAAACCAATGAGTCTACTTTTAAAAAGCTTTTCTGCTCACTGACAGCTGAATTTTACATACTGTGCATTCAGTATGATTAGGGATCAGTGTTACTTCTGTTGACTAATTATTTTCGTCATAGTTTTCGTCAACTATATTTTTCCCCTGACGATAACTAGGCTATAACTGAAAAAAAAAAGTGTACATGGACAAAAACTAAAACAAAATTGACTGACATTTTCGTCAACAGATAAAAACTAGACTAATATGTCTGACAGAGGCTTAATCCAATCAAAGAGACAAGTCAGGAATATGTTCAATCACAGCTACTTTGGTCGTGTGGAAAGGTTGGACGAGTTAAGAGGGACATCCAATCACATCTGCCTTAGCTTTGTGATGGTTGGATAAGTTGGGGAGTGATCCAATCAGAGCTACTCTCTATATGAATTGATATACTCATGTAGAGCAGGTTCACTGTTTGTTGTCAAATCTGGTATTTATGCTCTGCCAGGTAGCCTAAATAAAGGTGACTGCATTTAACACAAAAGTTAAATTTATTTCTGTTCATGTATATATTCAAACTTTACTAACATTCAGTACAGGGTTATTAGATGTTTCATTTTATCCAAGTGTAAAACATGACTTTAGAAATTCAAGGAAACATAAAAAATGCCTTACCCTTTACACTTTATATTTTAGTCGACTAAATTTACAGTAGATTTTGTCGACTAAAATGTTGTGAAATTTCATCAACAAAAACTAGACAAACAATTTAGATGATTAAATTATGACTAAAACTAAAAGATATTTTAGGCAAAAGACTATAAGTAAAACTAAATTAAAAAGTGATGTCAAAATTAACACCATTAGGGATTAGTCTAACTTAGGCTGTGGGCATGAGATATGCTTGCTGTTAACTATACAAGATGTGAACACATGTTGCAGGCCACATGTCCCCTGCACTGGTACATCAACTGTTTTATGTCCTCCCAATTTAATGTCACGGAGGAGCAGGACTGGTCAGATCAGTGAGATGATACTTTGGCTGATTCACTGCAACTTTGTATGAATGTTAGATAATGTGAACAATCAGCACCTGGCAGCAGAGCAATGAGCTGTCCATCTTTTGAGGCACTGATAGGCAGCCATCGCTCTAAGCCCTCTACAGCTCGCCGGCTGGAGAAGCTGTGAAGGTCGTTCAGCAGAGGTAGACGACACATGCGACTGAGCTCGTAGTACTGTGGGGGGGCGATCCAAAACTCACGGGCCAGGTAGTTCTGCAGGACCTCTAAGGGTGTGGACCACTGAAACACAGAGACAAAGTCCTCTTTCAGTTTGATACATCACATGTTGCAAAACACCCTGAGACATGATGGGCAGAGACTATTGAGAGGACACCAGCCAGAGCCAAGTTAAAATAAATTCTTTAAACCCTTCTGAAGACATTAATTTCAGACAAATGTTTGGAGCTTGCATTGGGTGTCTACCTCAGGGAGCCCAGTGAAGACAGCTGGAAGGGTTACTCCATTATGGCAAATTTCTGATTGCAATTATTTTGATAGATTTTCAAATCAAAATAACAGAAAACAATTAGGTATTGATTATGCAACAAGCATCACATGCAATAAACTCAATTAAACCCTTTTAAGACAATCATTCTGAACAACAGGAACAACAAATAAACGAAACCATATGGTAAGAATTACAAAAATCTACAGATAATGATAGATGGATAAAAGATGTAACGAGTGCAACATATGGCAAAGTAATCCAGTGATCTTTTCATCTCCATTACTCAGTTTTCATACTTGTTGGATGCAGTATTTGTAAATGAAACTGAAACTCAATTACTTGCCCTGCTCTTTGGGCTATTGTCTGAAATTTTCCTGAGAACACTCTTTACCACAGCTGTTTAAGTTTCAGATTCAGACAATATTTTTTTAACCTACAAAGGCGATTTAATCTTAGCACACCTGTATTTCACTTAACTTGCATTGAACAATATTGGAAAAAACCTCACAGCGCTATATTTTTTCTTGTGCAATATCTTTAGGAAGAACAAAAAACTGCATTAGATACATTTATATTTTATTTTTTTAAATTTTGATAAGGTTTTTGTAATGATGCCTCTATGTTTTTTATGTTAAAAAAAAAAAAACAGAAAAAATTAATTATTTTCAATAAATACATGCAAAGTAGATTTTTTTTAGTTTTGGGATCATTACAGCCTAGGATGTGTACGTGATTGGCAGCAATATTGATTTTTTGCATTATTTTTTGTGCAGTCTTGAATACTCACACTTATTTTCATACTAAAATGAAAAATGATGCTACCTGGAGGAGAGTAGTAAAATAATTAATTTCAAGGCAAAAGTCCAGATTGACACCCAGATATGATAAAATGCATCATTGTGCTTTAATGGAGAAGAGATAAAAATGGCAACTTGACTGGATATAATTGGAACATTTTTGTGCATAACAGTATGAATGTAACACTTGTGTGTACACAGTGTATTTTAGACTTACTGTAGGAGTGGAGCTGGAGATAACAAGGTCAAATAAAAATACACAATACTGCCAAAATTTATATCGTATACATGAAAACAGACAAAATTATAAAAAAAAATGAAGCATGAGAAGTGCGTAAATTACGCACAACATTCCCTTGGGGTTATCCCTTAAATCCCTGAAAACACAAATTATAGCCAGAAAAATCTAATTTTTTCGAGCTGAAACGTTTATTTCACTTTCTACTGAAATCCAAAAACATCAAAATTTCCATAAAATTTAACAGATTTTTCGTATCTCATTTGACACATTAGGTGTTTTTGGCAACTGATAATCCACTGGAGGACATTTTTATCATTTATCTGATTGTTTTCAGATGTTTTTTTAGTAGTTTGTTGATCATATTGATTAGATAGAGGTATCATAAAAGTATGCATCAAATATGATACAAAAGATGTTAAAGGGTTAAATCTATATTTGTGCTTATATGGGAGACAATAATATATTTAACTACCTTCATAAATGAAAGTGGTAGTGAGGCATGCACCAGGACTCTCCTCAGTTTGGTCTAAGACCCTCTCCCCCCTGCCCTCCCTCCACAAGTGCTCTGACAGTTGCACAGGAAAACATGCACAGAGAAGGAGGAATGGAGTAAACGTGTGTCTTTATGAGTGAATCTTTACAAATAATCTTGTGATTTTTTTGTTTATTTATGTAAATATCATCAACTATCTCTAACAATCTTAAAAGTTACATTTGTTTGACATGACGGTAAATCTCAGGAGGCTTCACACCAGCACTTTCAGTGATAAAGTCAATTATAAGTACTTATTAGTAACTTAAACAGATTAAGTTACTTTCCTTTTCCAGTTTTACTTGATGTAGCCAGTTGTCAGTATTTCCAAGTACAATTTGTGTGCTTTAAAACAGGTCAACAGTAAGACATGGCTCTGCAGGAAGGCAAACAGAAAAAGTATAACATTTCTCTAAAAGTATTAGAACAGAGTGGAACAGCACTCTTAAGTTGTGGAAAGTTTTGGGCTTATGATCCCTTTTGTTACCACCAGCTCTGAACAATATAATCTCCATTATTCTAATGATCAATACTGCAAAGTAGTGCAGCTTTAAAAAAAATACAGATTAACAGTCATATTTTTAACCAAAAGCTGCCACAGGCACAAAGGCAGCTCTTAAAAGAGCACTTTCCAAACTGCACTGCCAAAGTCTGAGTGCAGTTTTGAATGTACAATATTCAAGATTAAAAACAATAAATTATCCAGTATTATGGGCCTTAGTCTTCTTTATTGTTGTAGTGGTGCTGGAGCATGTGTTAATGTAATATTTTTTCCATGATATCAAGGTTATAAATTCTGTTTTGTAAACAACTAGATGACTCAGGATTGTTCAGGTAATATTCACGCAGTTAATTTAATGAAATATTTGTTGATGTGGGTGGAAGACAAACACCCGATCAGTGTAGGTACACACTTTTAAGATAAAGATTTAATTTTATTTAACTAAATGTACACAGCACAAGCAATGAAATGAAATTCATCGTCAATCATGTGACAACCCAGGGCGCTGACTAAAGACTCAGAGCTGCATTTCTCTACCAAGAAAGAAAAAGACTCAACATGAAATAGTGGGCAGATGCACACATGGCACACGCATGTGGACAGAAGAGTTTTAACTGCTTACTGTTCACGTCCCACATTACTGACACTATTTTTAAGAACTTGCACAAGTACAGATGGGAATCAAGAAGTGCTTCCAGTCACTAACTTGAGGAGTCAGTCTCATTTGCCTTTGTAACTAACCATCGCCAAATCAATTCCTGTCTCTTGGCTCTGTGAAGACTTGTGTCTTGTTTGCATGTAAGAGGTCTGATCCTGTCTCAGAGTTAAATGTCCTCAAAGGAGCAGAGATTATGGTATGTGGAAAGTGTTCATCCTTTGCTTTACACTATGTTAACCATTATTTTCTGAACAAACACTTGGTCTGTATATGATTAAAAAACATCTGGTTCTGTTCATCCTGGTTAAAATACTCCAACATCAGGTCCACTTGTCTTTTACAGTAGGGCGCAGTTGGGACCACATGTGTGTTAGAGGAACTGTTTAATTCATCATAATACATCATGATTAAATTTGGTCGATGTGAATATTATTTTGTAAAATGATATGTTATCATTTTACAGACTTCCCATAGTGTGTTTTGAAATCTATTTCCTCAAAGCCTTACAAAAGCAACCACCATCTTTGCCTTATCTGCCCCTATGGGTTGACCTTTGGACATTTAGACATGGAAAATATTTACAACCCGCCTCAAGACACCTCACTTATTTAACCACAGGGCTACAATACTGCTACATGGATTGTGTTGGTTTTTATAGAAACTGTATGCTGATTAATATTTGCAACAGAAGAATAATGTTGTAAAATGTTTCCCATAAATCAATACTTTACAGTAATAAGTGATAACAATTCAGTATCCTTCATGTTTGTGAAGATTAGCATGAGAACGTACTGAAGGATATAAAAATATAAAGTCCTTCAGACATCTTTGGTCTATAAGAAGCTGAATGTAAGAGATTACTGACTAACAGTTTGAATCTCAGTTTCCAGTGTGACTTAGCCCTAGTCTGATACACCCAGTACTAACAATTTTTGCCATTATTAATTGTTATTTTTGATAAGTAGGGGTGTAAGAAAATACTGAAACACCAACATATTGCAATATTTAGTGGTGCAATGCTCTATCATTATGTTTAGTGCAATGAAGAGATGTTTATTATTGAGTGATTTATAGCGATTTGGGACATTTGTCTATTTTGGAGCCTCCAGACAGTTGTTGGCAGCAGACATTCAGCCACTTGAATATCCTTCTCTCTGGTGCATTTATTGTTAGTATTTCTGTCACATGGCCGTATAATATTTTTATGTATTCAATATTAAGGGTTCTTAATGTTATCTAAAATGTCAAAACGACTTTTGAGTGAAAAATCTACTTGTATTGCCCTGTTTATAGTATCAACACACATCATGATATAGTGTATCATCACCAACGCATCGTATTGTATCCCCAGATTGTTTCCAACACAGCCCTATTGATTTATTGTGTGTTTCAGCATGTGTTCATGGGTGCACGGAGGTGATGAAAGCTCTACCTTAAAGTGTACTATCTCTTTCTCATCCTGCAGTGTGTGTGGGACATCCTGCAGGCAGCAGATGAAGAACACTGTGTCATATCTGGAGGATCTTCGTCCTTTAGGAGTGAGCCAGTTACTCCATTCGTGTAGAGCCCAGATGTTTGGTAACACCTGCAGCTCTCTGCACATCCTGATGAAATTGGAGGGGTCTTGGTTGACCAGAGCTCTCCATTTAGTCAGCTCAGTCCTGTCCAGCTCACCCACTGCGTCTCTGAGCTGTTTTTCAGCCTCACCGCCGCCCTCAATACTTTTTAACAAACTTTTCTCCTTCATTTTGGACACCACCAGGAGCACACCAGACTCCTCAAACGTCTCCCTCAGGGCGCAGATCCTGAAGGCCACCTCCCCTGGGATTGGGGAGCCCAGTTTGAGGCGGTCTGTGGCGAAGATGGGAGGTCTGGTCTCAGGGGGCTGTTTGACCCTCCTCAAACCAAAATTAGGAGAGTTTCTGAAAGATTCAAAAATGTCCAACCATTCACTGGAGAAGTCCGAGGGGTCCAACATCCCGCCTGGGAACACATAAGCATTGGGCATGAAGCGGCTTTTGCTGCTCCGCTTCAGCAGCAGCACGTCGTAGTCAAAGCGGGACCTGTCAGGGACCTGAGACCGTCCATCGGAGCTGCTCAGCGGCGTCCTTGACGGCAAAGCTCCCCCGCCGAGCCGGTGTCCGGCGGCTAGGATCAGCGTGGCCGCCTCCTTCCAGTGCTTCAGGGTGGTGTTCATGCTGTAGCGGCCGCTGAAGTTTATAATTTCACCCAGAACCCCTGAAAAGTCACACAGCAGAGGTGTTCACGCCGCTGGCATGTAACATTTGTTTTGGCGGAAGTGACATAACACGAGAAGAGCATCGGTGTCTCGAGCTTCTACCGCCCCCTACAGGAAGTCCAATGTCACTCACCGGGGTCTTTACTATCTTTGTACAGTTTTATACATTTTTTAAGTCCCTTAGTTATAAATAGTCATTTATTAGGATGAGGGTAAAGGTCAGGAATAAAAAAATGTGAAGGAAAAGGATTTATCTCTTTGTCTGCCTCAAAGAAAAATGTAAACGTTGTAAAGAAAATAATGAAAAAGCAAAATTGCCGAGAAAAAAAGATTTCAGTATTAGAAGTCGGAGCATTTGGGGAAAATACGAAAATTGCTCGGGAGAAAAATTGACGTGAAGAGAAAAAACTCAAAATGTTGGGAAAATGTTTTGTTAAAAGTCAAGATATTAATGGACTAAAAAAATAGAAAAAAAAAGTCTATTGTGAAGGAAAAAAAATAAATATTGAGAGAAGGTTAAGAGAAGGATAACCCAAGTGTTGAGTGAAAAAAAGCAACAATGTTACGAAAAAAATCAAATTTTTGAAGAAAACTTTATATTGAGGAAAAATGTATTATTTTAGAATGAAATTTGTCAGGATTTATGTTTAGAAAAAAATATATATTCAGGACAAAGTTAGTATTTTCAGAAAAATGCATTCCTTTTACAAAGGGAAATAAATTCAGTTTTGTGTCCAAAGGCTAACTGTGGTTAAAAACAAAAACTTTGTGATCATATAAAAAACAAGGCCTTTACATTTTAAAGAGAAAAAAGTTAAATAATAAAAATGTCAGATGTTGAGATATGGTGAATGATGAAATATAAAGGTTAAAGTGGAAAACCCTTATCCTAAGAAATAAAATCAAAAGGATAAAAAAAGTCAAGCTATTAAAAAGAGATAATTTTTCTTCAGAGGAGAGCAGTCAAAAAGGTGTAATAAAAACAAATATTAGAAAAAGAGAACTTCATTTAAGAATGAAACACAGTCTTGTGAAAACAAAAACTGTGAGAAAGGGTACAAATATTATGTAGACATTATAAAAAGCAAAAGTCAAAATGTTCTAAAAAGGTAGAAACAACTTGGCGTTGTGAACAGGATCTGGTAAGTTCAGTTCATGTTTAACACTTTTCACAGGCTGATCCGTGAATGAAGTCACCCATCACAGCTACAGTTAGCACAACTGCTAGCTGGCTACTGGTGTGTTTTTTTTTTTAGCTTACTAAGGGTGATTTAATGTGCTTTTTAACCAGTGAAAATGTGCCAGAACTCATAGAAGTACTACCAGCACACCAAATACAGAAAGCATAGACCACGGAGAGAAGCTGCCCTGAAAAAACATAAGTAAAGTGGGGCAAGATTGGCAACAGAGGGGCCATCATTCGGACTTTATGTTAATACTCTCTGTGTGCGGCTCTGAAGGATGTCATGGATCAACTTTTCTGGGACATCTAGCTCCTTTTTTTTGAGAGCAGGAAGAGGACAGCGATTGTAGGAATATCTGTCATGGCTGATCATGGATCAAGATGGTTGAAACATGTTGTTGTGGCTCGGAGACAGGCCTGCCTCCTTTTCTCAAAACTTTTGGGTTAGGGTTAGGGTGAAGGGTAAAAATTAACCTCAATAAATATAAACCATTTGAACATACAAATAAATGTGGGAAATT
The DNA here is from genome assembly GCA_037902135.1 of Cetoscarus ocellatus. Classification (NCBI taxonomy): domain Eukaryota; kingdom Metazoa; phylum Chordata; class Actinopteri; order Labriformes; family Labridae; genus Cetoscarus; species Cetoscarus ocellatus. The sequence goes on along the minus strand of JBAMNC010000395.1, from coordinate 1,586,397 downwards.
TAGTCACACAAAAATGCAACATGATTATTTGTTTCCAAATTTAGTCCGAACACAGCTTTACAGGGGCAGAGCTGATCAAAAATACTGAGGCTTATGTATTAATTTTAAAATAAGCATCATACAATCTCAGGACAAAAATACTGAACTATCCTCTGAAGTCCCTCATGTAAAACTCTTCGCTTAAGGATTGCAGTGATGGAAAGCAGTCTGTTATTTTACACTTCTTTTGTGCTGTTTCAAAAATCTGTTTATCAGAGATGTTTACTTCTCTAAATAAAAACAGTCGATAAGTTTGCCTGTTTGTGTTAATACTGCTAACCAGGGCTAAATTTGTCACTGTAAATGCACCTCAAATACCAGAATTTGTCACTGCCCTGAGGGTCATGTTGTCAGGGTCACTGAGTTCAAGTGATTTGTGCAAGTGGATTACAGCAAGGAGGTAAGGCTGTCTGGCTGTCACTGTGGCCAAGGGAAAAAGTATTACTTATTTAGAGTTTCCTAACAGACTTTAGATATTTGTGTTTAGAGCAATTTATTTAAGGGGGCACATTTAATGCCCAGTGTCAAAACACAGGTGTTGTTCCCTAACAAAGGGGTAAAACAGATTTTTTCTTTGTAAGGCTTTTGTGTATCAAAAAAGTGCAGCATACATCATCATTTGTGGTGTGTTATTTATTCCATTCCAAAGAAGTTATTGTTTCTTTCTACTTTTAAAGTATTTGTTTGGTTTTAGATGATAGACAATTCATTTTAAAAAAGCGTGCCTTGCACACACATGACAGCTTATTCTAGGCTTTAGATATCCCTTGGAGAGCAATCCTGGGATATGCATATTGTAGAGTACATCTTTATTTTATTTGTCCCTCTCAAAAAACACACATTCTTCTCATATTTCTCTTGACCCCACTCTCATTTCAAAGGATATAACAGTCTGCAACTTAAGCTGGAGCTTAAAAACATGTAGACCCAGAGGGGATAATGGGGCCTACACAGATGATACTTGATTCTTAACCACTTTTATAGTATTTCTGATTAAATGTGACAGCAGAGGATCATAAAAAGGAGAACTACAGCCTGGTGATTGTGTGCCTCCACAATATATCTAATTATCAGGACCTGAAAGGTTGAAGAAAAGTGGTTGGTCAGGAGTTAAGCCCTTGTGTTTTATATCATTGTCTTGCTTGTCAACAAAACATCTCAAAAATACTTAAAGGGATTTTTTAAAAGTAATAATAATAATAATAATAATAATAAAAACAACAGAAACACTAATGCAAAGTGCATGGTTTTCATGGGTTATATCCAAAAATATGTGTCCATGGCTTGTCTACAAACCCTCCAATATGTGAAAATGTTCTCCCTTCCCTCTGTTGATGGCTCCACTTTCCAGTGAATGTGAGCTCAAACAGTCTGTTTGAAACTGTTCCCCTGTAGGTCTTGGAAATATACCAACTCTTGGATGGGAGACACCCTGAGCTGGGTTTTTGGTCAGCTCATAAGTGGCTTCAGTGGACGGAAAATGTCTAAGCATGTCTGTGTAGCAACAGTAAACATAAGAGCACGGTCCTGAAGAGCTGAAGCCACATCCAGCTCACACAAGGGGCATGGGCAGACACAGCTCAAGCATTTGCACTAAAATGACCTGTTTTGAGCAGGGCTGAAACATAGGGTTTTATAGGTATGCCAAAATCTAAGCAATCAATCTATCCATTCATTATTTATACCGCTGGTCCCTTTTGGGGTTACAGGAGGCTGGAGCCCATCCCATCTGAAATTAGGCGAGAGGCGGGGTTCAGCTGAACCAGTCACCAGCCAATCAAAGGGCCACTTAGAGAGATGAACAACCATTCACTGTCACCCTCTTACCTAAGGGTATTTAAAGTCACCAATTAACCTAATGTTGTTGGTTTGATGGAGGAAGCTGGAGTGCCTGGACAGAACCCATGCATGCACAGTGAGAACATGCAAACTCCATAAAGAATGGCCCTGACCGACACAGGGAATGAACTAGCAACCTTCTTTCTGTGAGGCACGTGCACTACCTTCTGCGCCCAAAATCAATGTCTCATGATTAAGGTCCCATAGTTTTTCAGTGGTCCCAGATGTCCACAGAGGACAGCTTTGAAGTTTCTTTCCTAAAAATCAACATATATTAAAATTTGTCATGCCAATAAACCCCTCGGTTTCAGCCCTGCCCAGAACAGGCTGCTTGAGTGTAAATCCTCATGAGCTGTTTCTGACCATGCTTCTCTTAAACACTGGATGCGGCTTCAGCTTTCTAACACTGTGCTCTAACGTCAATTGTGGCTTGATATGCTTTGACATGTTTCTCCCACCAGAGGAAGCCATTCTAGCCCTTTTCTCAGCCCACTACTGTACATTCACTGTCAGGCTATTGTATACATTGCTGAGCCATATAACTTCTAGACAGTATTTCCAGTTCTTGATAAAAACACGTACAAATGATAAGATGTACTCAAGAAAAAAAGGTTACACAGAAGACTCAACACAGAAGTTTTTATCTATCATGTTTTCTGTTGCAATGGCAAAATATACAAAGCATGATGATATGACTGTGACAAAGTAATACTTTGAGATTCTAAAACACAAACAGTGAGAGACTTTTGAAAACAAGAGACTGAGAGAGGCAGAAAAGAAAGGGAATGTTACTCTCACACACTCATGCTGCGGTGTCATGTATCTTTATCAAAGAGGCATTGTGAGAAGTCAGGTAATGTGAGGTCAGAGAGAACGGGCTGTTTAATCTGTTGGATAATTTCTTATTTTTTTGTTTCAGATCAGCAACATCTAAGTTCGTGAGCCTGGGCAGCACAGTCATATAATCACTGTTTGGAATACCACTTTAGCCACAGTGTCAAACACTTCATTTTGTAATGAAACGGCAATAAAAGCACTTAAGAGTGTTTACATGCAGAGTGAAGTGAAGTTTTGGTAACAATTTGCTTAAGCAATTCAATAGAAGTTCTGCCCTTTTTTAAGGTATTCACTCATGCATCCAATATCTTCACTGCTTTATCCTTTTTGAGGTTGCGGGGAGTGGAAGCTTTCATTGAATGAGGAGTGGCGGACTGTAGACTGGTTGCCAGGCAGTCACAGGGCTGACACATAAACGTATTCACACACTCACACCTACACTGATGGGCAATTTAGAGTCCCCAATTAAACAAAGGAAGCATAGTTTTGGTCTTTGGGAGGAAACCAGGGTACCTGGAAAACAAACCACATGCACAGAGAGAACATGCAAACTCCCAAAAGACCCCTGCCCAACCAGGGCATTGAAATAGCAACCATCATGTTGTCAAAGTCAAAGTCAAAGTCAGCTTCATTGTCAATTTCTTCATATGCTCTGGACATACAAAAGGAACTGAAATTACGTTCTGCACTATCCCATTTCGTGCAAGTGTAGCATGAGTAACAATAAGACAATAATAAAAAAAAGGAATAAAAAAAAGCATTATCTATGTGATAAGTTAAGTCTAAGCTCCCAAGAAAATATCAAAACACATTTTATAACCAGAAAGGCAGCAGCACTGCCTGCTCCACCACACTAAATGGCAACATGAACCCATTTTCATAATTATGTAGTTCCAACTTATGGTGGCTTAGTGTACAGCCAATGTTGAAACTAGGTAAGTTCTAACTTATAGTGTCTTTGTTCTGTTGCATCACTAAGATGTTTGGTTCATCTTTACTAGTAGATTGTATCTTTTAAACTGAGCAAAATATCGTTGCAGATATGACATTCAAAATTCATTTGTCCAATCAGTAAAAAGCATTTTCTGAATTTTACACAGTACAACTTGGAAATTACAATGTGTAACTGCTGTTAACTGATACATACTGACAAAAATGTATGTTAATTATGTCAAAGGATTATAATAACAGGTTAACTAAAGCATATGGTCTTAATGCACGGAGAAAGTGATATTTAAGTAGTGGCAACATGCAGAAAAATGAGCAACAGTGCAAGATCATTTAATGTGCTTAAAGCCTAAGCAGCTGAAAGGATCTCCATTGACCAAAAACAAAAGTGAGAGCAAGACATCATCACCGTAACGCCCCTGGTCAATACAACACAAAAGTATCTAAGGCATATTTTTGCACTATAATATATATATAATAATAAACTGTTAACCTGACACACCAGGTGGACTGCTTTATATATTTCACTACTAGTCCATCTGGGGAAGAGCCCATTTAAAGTATTTGGGGAAGGCAGAAGCTTTCAAAAGTATATGCAGCAGGTGATTGGATGATTGCTCCATCAATGACATTCATACAGACCAATCAGATAATGTAGTGGGTTCTACGGAGCTAAGAACACAAGTCACTTTGTAAAACAAACTCTCGTCTCGTTGACAGTGGATAGAAAGTATCCTTTCTAGAGAAGTTTGTGATGTTGTTTGTTTTTCATTTAATAAAGAAATGTGATCAAGATCTGATTAAATGGCTACTGAAGCTGTTAGCATCTATGGTAATCTCTGTAAAGCAGTTGCTTCCTGCTGTTGTCTCACTCATAGCTCGCACCTCTTCCAGCTGACCCAGCTGCTGCACAAGGTTAATAAACTATAACAATATTAGTTTCTGAGTAACTCTCAGTGTAAGCAGTGGTTCCCAACGATTTTCTTTTCCTCATAGCACAACTGTTTAAACCTGTTGTAGATGAGGTTTTTTAAAAGGAAAATAACAAGTAGCCTAAAAAAGAGTTAGTCAGTTACTTTTAATATCATGTAATAAGTAGCTGTATTTCCTTTTCAAAGGAGTAATGTTAAAAAAAACGTGTGTTGCCCAACACTGATAGTTTTTACTTCATTTTGGTGAAGCAAATACATATAGCAGGTGTACAGGCGAATTTCAAGAACAATTATATTTTATAACTTTCTGATTAAGTCATGAAATGTTTGCTTTTACTTTATTACATCATTGTAATTATTTTATCACATTTATGTAAGAAATAACATATTACAGCAACTACGTTAAAAAGATTCCCCCTTTTCCTGTCACCAGAGATCTTTCTTAAAGTTCAGGTCAATGGATTTTTATTAACTTTGTACTGCACTCAATCTACCCTCTGTCATTTCCCACCTCCCTCTCACTCTGTGCTGGCCAGGATGTCCAATCAGACATGGGACCCTCCCACTGGAGGAGTGTGCTCAGTCTGGGAAGCCTGAGGTTTTCTTTTGCATGAGACATTCCTGCTATCCCTTATTAAACTTGGCTCAGTCTTGTCTGTTGCTTCATATCATTGTCTCTGCTTTCAATACGAATACAACATCTAAGCAATACGGAGCAACACTGAGGGACTTCTGTTATTCATATGTAAGTGGACATTTATTCAGATATTTATGATTTTTTTATATATAGTGATTTATATATACTTTTGTTTTTTGTTTAAATAGAACAGACAGCTGTAATTGTCTATTTTAATGGCATATGAGTTGTTTATTTGTCTTTGTTTACAGTATTATGACATGGGCTTGGCCTTGCCTGGCTAGGTATGACAGAATTACACAAAGTGTAAAGTTAAACAAACCACATGTGCTAGGGTCAACATTTTGCTCAGCCAGTCCATCTATTTATCTATCTTGTTCTAGCGATGACACCCAGTGTGGGCAAATGGTACCTATTACTGCTTTCGTGCCTTTGTCCTGTTCAAGTATAAGCAGTTTTTAACCAAAAAAAAACATATTGCTTTTGTTAAGTCAGACATATTATGCATTATGACTCTTTGGTCTGGTAAACAGCTATCTACAAATAACTTGATAAACCTGATCAAAGCTGTCAAATGTGTACATGATGGTCTAGTTTTCTTTTGTGGGAGTACCAGGAGCTCTCTGGTTAAGTCTACCTGCCCATGGACAGAGGCTGCAATGGCAATATGCAGTTTGAATCTGACTATCCTGTCCTGCATTTTTTATGTCTCTAAAATAAAGGTAAAACATAGAGAAAATATATCCAAAATACATATATCTTTTAAAAGGGGAGAAGCACGATTTACATGAATCTACATTCAGACAAATAAAAATGTACCATTGGCAGTCCCTTTGCCAGGTGTCCTTGGCATCTTGGAGTTAAATAAAACACAACAATTTCAAAAATCATGCTTAAACCAGAATAAGAAAGGTCAGCTGCTTTCAGAAAAGATAAGGGCAGAATGCATTTATTTACCCTTGTAAAGCAGCCTGTTCATGTCTATCACCAGAAAGATTTGGTCACCTTTTGTCTGTTCAGTCATCCAAGCACTACGTGACAGCCTGTAGAAAAAGGCCACCTGTTAGTGTGTATGTTGACATGGTGGCAGTTTAAACAGAACTTGACAACATTTCTTTAATACAAGCGCAAAGAACAACACAGGAAGGGTTTCCAAACAGAGAAGATAGTTCTGCACCTCCTCCAACTCGATGTTGGGAAGATTTTGAATTGCTGTCTGACAAATCCTATCAGTTACATTTTGGTACTCTGTCCTCTCTGAACACTGCAAAAGGGTTTGTGACCCATGTTAACAAAGGAAAAATAACACATGCACATGTGAAGCAGTCCATTTGGTGTGTCAGGCTAGCACTTACACAAGTGCTCCCTCTTACAGATTTGCCTTCTCTTAGACCATTAGATGAAGAAAAGTAAGTGTGACTTCAAATGCACAGTAAGTACTTTCTGCTGCTGAGAGGTTCTCATTACCTCTGCTAGGAAGGTTATGTCTGTGAGCAAGATAACCTTTAAAGTGAATTTGGATGATATTTTCAGGGGATGTTGGTCATGGCACAAGGAAGAAGTTACTAGAATTTGGTTTTGATTCAGAGATGGATACAGATCCATTTTTTAAAGGATTTATTAATATTGTGAGATAGTGTAGTTTTCAGTTTTTTAACTAATGGGCTGTTTGCTAAGCCCCCCTTCTCTGCTGCTTACTTGATTTGAATTGAAGAATATTTCAATTGAAACTTCACTGTATTAGCTGCATTTGTTAAACAGTGATCAAATGTACTGGTATCTCGAATTTTAGAAACAGTAATGAGGGTGGAGAGCTGTTTGAACAAAGCTTTTGCACTATATGAATCTGGAAATCCACATTTGACTGATTTGTCCGAGCTGAGCAGCAGGTCTCTACCTGACTCAGAAATGTCTGCTATAGCAACACCACTGCAGGGGTTTAGGGGTGGAGGATTGAAGAGATGGAGATCAGTGTTATGGGGGAGCTTGGGTGACAGATCATACGGCTGATGACAGAAAGTAATCATAATCCATTACAGGTAAGCAGTGCAAAACATGAATGAGATGCAGAAACTGAGCAACAGTTTCTGGCATTTTCTCCATCTGAATGCAGCAGTTTGGACGTAATGTCCACTACATCCACTGCAATAAATAAACATGATATGTCTTGTCAATTCAGCTGCCACATCAAAACATGGACAGTTACAGGTATAAAAATGATGAATTACCATTGCGATGAAACCTATTGGAAATATTGAGGGTTATGAAAGTAAAAAAATAACTATAAGGCAGAGCCTGAGCCATTTTTAAAAATGATTCAGGCATTTTAATACTGAAATTCAATACATTTCTCCTTTAAAGGGGGGATGCACCATAAGTTGTAAGGCATAATTTACATGTGAGCAGAGAGTGCATGTTCCTTTACATTGTGGTTTTTTAATCCTTCCATCCTATCAGGATTAAAACTGACATGTTTAACATTTTTACCAAATGAAAAATGATGCAAAAAGATATGTTTCAGCCTGAACCTTGGTGGCCTTGAAATATATTCTTTGAAGTATTCATAGAGGTTTTTTTAGTACGTGTACAGGCTGCAGCATTCCCACAAATCTGTGTCCTTCAGGAGATGTTCAGTTTATTTTGACCCAGGAAAGTCCTGGAGTTTTAATTGCATCACAGGAATAAAATAATACTTCAAAATTACTTTCATGTATGATCTTTATCTTTGCATTCATCCTTGTAAAAGTGTTGTAACTTGTGTCACAAATAATAGTGCATTACAATTAATTTTGCTACTGTCAATTAAACAAAATTAATTTTTAGCCACATTGGTGGCCACTTCAATGGAATAATTCTAAGAAAAAACTTAAGTAAAATAATGTTTTAATGTTTGTAAATGTTTTTCATGTTGATCTGCAAACCACCTGTGGTTATTGCAAAAAGTACATCTGTAGTTCACATACTCTGTACAGTATATTAGATGAGAGTATACTATAGAAAGGTTGGATATGCATACATGCAGTCAAATTTTATCTCAGAATTATTTGACAGATGTGTTTTTCAGAGACACTGTTGATCATTGACAGCTGGAAAGACTTTCTATATTTTATTTGCATTTGTTGCAAATGATCTACAAATGCATGTACATCTCTGAGAGCTGTATTTCACACTGCAATAATATTTTTATTATCCTGAATCTGGTTGTTGTTTTTGACCCATGTTTAATATATCACATAGAAATGATAAAGCACTATTTAAAACAATGTTTAATGTTACAGTTTCTTTGACTTATGCTGCTAAAGTGGTCTAGATTTTTTGTTATATGTTATTGTACATGAGTACAGAGGGTCCAGACAGTAACCAAGACAGGGGTTGACAGATACTTTTTGCTGAGTAATATTATTGCTTTACAACACTTCGTGATTGTTTGTTTTTTTTGCAGTTGATTTCAAAACAGAGTTATTATCATATTAAAAATAACCTTGAAGAGCTATTGTAAAGACGACTTTGGTTGAGACTCTTAACAGACAGAACTATAATCAGTAAAATCACAGGATTAACAATTAACTATCCTTCCTGTCTTCCTGTTGTTTTATTGGTGTGAGCATGACACTCAGATCAGAGGAAAGTGCATCACAGCATGGTGAGAGTTCATAGACTGCAGTTTTCTGGTCTATAAACCTTATCAGACCTGAACCTAATGAGCTTCTTGGATGCAACAAAGATAAGATAGGATAAATCAACTATCCAAAACTTACATCTCTCACTATTGCATTCTCAAGTACATGTCAGGCTCGTGCATCACAGACTTGTACCAATTTTAGGCTATTAAAAAGGGAACGAGTATGCAAAGGCCTTCACCTGCTCCAAAAACCTGACACTCGGGCTCCATCTGTGAACCACCTGCAAAGCATTCTGGGATTGCATATTCTGGATTATTCTGCTAAATGCATGTCACTTTTGTCTCTGTTCTCCTTCCAACATCATTAAAATTAGGTTTTACCTAGAATGATTCCTCCTATGATTTAGATATAGAAATTAATGTAAAAAAAATGGTAAAATGTAAGTATATGTAAAAATGTGTGCATGTTATTGTGTTTTCTTATCCAGCTGTAGCCTGAGATGGAGGACGGCAGCATCAAAAAGAGGAAGGAGACGCAGAATGGCTCCACTAACACCATCGAAGATCTTAAGACAGACGATGAGCGGCCCACCAAGGCTACTGTGCTTCATAAAGAAGTGGGTACATGTATGTTTGTGGCTGTGTACCTGTTTGACTGACCTCAAAAGTTGATCTTGGTGTGAGAACTACCCTCATTAAATGTTAACATCGTTAAGATTCCACCATCTGAACCTTTTCAAGCTGAGAACCAGCTGGTTCCAGCTCCACTGTCTCTTCATACAAACTCTACTGATCCATTTAGTGGTGTCCACGGCCTCTTGAAGCTCCTAAGCCTTTAAATGAGTTCAAGCCCAAAGGGTTTCCGTGGATTAGTATTGTTATTTTAATCTGTGTAAACTATTGCTCACCATGCTAACCAGAACTGCCTGTCAGGAGACATATCAGATTAGTTAACCTGACGTTAGTTAACCTGATATGTCTAAGGTTTTCTAACAGGTAAGTTAGAAAACCTTGTGGGGCAAGAGCTTCAGGTGTACCCAACACCAAAACATATATTTCTTTTCAAATAAAATCCTATTTAATAAAGCATAGTGATTGCTCTCTACAGGCTGAAATCTGACTGCCACAATTAAAAGATTCTATAGGCTGATATTGGGAGCCAGATGGTGTGGTGCCTGCTTTCACCACAGACCCCATTTTTCCATGACTATCATCTTCTGTAGCAAACAAAATTTGCATGCTAAGTGAGCTTCAACAACCACCGTGACTCTCTGGGTCTCTGGGTAGGTTAGCTTGTTTGCCTGAATTTGCAATTAAACCACATTTTCCCACAAACCAGCTCAATAAAATGAGTGCATGTTTTGTCCCCGGGTACATATACAGTACCATCATTTATCTATTTAAATCCTATAAGGTAAATACAATATATAAATCCAGTAGGAGCACCTGTGGAAGTGTACAGGATACCACAAGCTCCACCAATGGCATGACCTACTTTTGGCTAAATTACCTGTTGATATGCAGCCATATATGTTTTTTTCAACGGTGCCATGCATGCCCCACCTGCATTGTGGGAAAGTGAAAGCACTAAGAGCAGGTGCAATCCATGCTCTGCAGAGTTGGCCCTTAGAGTGTTACATATAAACCCATGGAAAATTCCAAAAACCTTGCAGCTCCTTGACTTGCTCTAAAGGCCAAGAAATCCCCCTCAGGTCCCATATCAAAATACCCCCTTTAAGAGTAGAAACAAGCAGATTCACAACCTAGTTTCAAATGTATTTGACCTGAATAGCTCTTATCTTTATTGATGCTCACTGTATGGGAGGGGAAACATTATGTAGTATTGCATAATTGTGTCAACCTTTCTGAGAGTATACATTAAGAGGGGCAGGATGGGTTGAGCTGTTTGCCTGAAGACCGAAGGCCTGCCTCAGCTCCAGCTTTTTGTATGGTGTAATAAAGCCCAAAAGCTAGCTTGAGATAACATTTCCAACATGGAAGTCACCATTGATGGGCTTCAAAACACAACTTCAAGAACAGATGGCGACTTCACAGAGACTACATACATGTTCAGCCAGCTACAATGACATTAGAGCGATCTAAAATTCGCTAAGTGGCACCAAAGGCAAAGCGCTTCGACACTTGAGAAAAATTGTAGTCATAAAATATGGCAAGGTGAGATAAAATTTTGATATGAGGTTTATGACTAAAGCTGGCATGACCATGCAGCGTGTAGTGCACGTGTATTGCAGCAAGGAGGTTACTGGTTAGATCCTGCCTCTCGCCAAATGTCAGCTAGGATAGGCTCCAGCCCCTGCGACCCTAAAAGGCATATGCGATATAGATAATAAATGCATGGATGTTTATGTTAAATTCACTTGATCACATCCCCTTTGACAACCAGGATTATGTGTTGCCATGCAAGTTTGTGCCGATATGTGCAGATGTTGAAAAAATTCCCTTGATGAACATCTTTGCTTGTAACATTATCAACCTGTAAAGAGCCTGCAACACAGTTGAGATATGACAATAATGGCATTTTTCTCCTTCCTGTCTGAGCTCAGGTGGGTCTGTTCAGCGGTATCTGTCTGATTGTGGGGACAATGATTGGCTCGGGGATCTTCATCTCTCCTAAATCCGTGTTGCTGTACTCTGGAGCTGTTGGACCCTGCCTGATCATTTGGGCGTCATGTGGGGTGTTGGCCACCCTAGGTGAGAACAAATATATCTCAACAGGGTAGCAAATGATGGTGGGGAAAAACAACAAAATAAATGTCTGCACACGACATCCAAGTATCAAACTCATGGTGATACCAGTGTTTGATACAGATCTTTATTTGTGTCTACACAGAAAAGTTCAGCTGACCATGTTTCTCTATGAAAGTGGTTGTGGCTTCATCCCTCCAGCACTGTGCTCTTTTACTTACTGTGGCTGCACAGAAATGCTTAAACATGTTGCTTCCACTGATGCTGGTTGTGGGCCTAATGACTAACCTGACATGCCAGACGGACAGTTCCATATATCCGTCACGGAAATATTTCACTAGTCCATCTAGGCAAGAGTCGTTCGAAAATGTTTTCAGAGGCAGAACCTTGAAAAACAACTTCAGCTGGTGATTGGACAATCGTTCTGCTCAACACACTCTCCACAGACCAATCCACATCATGGACTTTATCAGCCACAGAGACAGACCCTTCATAATATTTAATTACATTTCAGACTCATCCAGTGTTTTACCAAAGAGGACAAAATATGTCTTGTTTTCTACATTGGTTGACATGAAATAAAACTCATTAACTTGCTTGATCATTAAACAAAACCTAAACCTTTAAAACCCTTTTTCTTAATTTTACTTTGACGTACCACCTGACCATCTCCTCCAGAGAAAATGCCAACAGTAACTTAAATGTCTGTGGCTGTTTGCTGTCACTAGACAAACACATGATAAAAAGTCAACTGAGGAGCTACACTGTGCTCACATGGGGTTCAACAGAGAAATTAGCACTCAGAACAAAAGGAAAGGGTTTTGTTTGCTGCAGTTCAATGACTGTTTGACAATTCAGCTCATGGATTTTTATATTGACAATAAAAAAGTTCATTTGCCAGACTTTAAACAGGACTGCATGTCTTAGGGTTCATATTAAAAACCTGTTTGAGCGTGATTACAGCTTAAGAATGGTGGCACAGGCCTGGTGAGGGTGATAAATGTTAATGATTATCTGATGATTTAAAGATAAGGTAGCAATATTACTAACTGCAGCATAATAAAACTTAACACAATAAAAACTTTAGTATGTCCTTAAGTGACTTTAGAGCTTTTTTTCAGATAAACACTGATTCCAGCTTAGTTATCAGGTCACTATTATCTTATCTTTTATTTTATTTTTTCTCTGTAATGAATGGTTGTTGCCTCTTAGTAGTCTATTATTTGACTTTCTGAACATTATGTAGAAAAATCCAATATTTTTGGTGTAAATATATCTTAAAATATTAACTTCCTCATTTGGTATTTTATTGTACTTAAAGGACTAATGTATTTATATATATTAATATGTTTATCCACACTATTTATGTTATTTATTTGGTCTAGTTATTTATTATTATTACTATTTTTCATTTTACTTATTCATGACCTAATTTATTAACTTTTCCCTACATGTAGACATTTCCACGCCTTCATGTAATATTATATTATTGACACTTTTTTTTCATTTATGTATAAAAGCCCTGTTCGATATACTTATTCAGCATTGTATAACTGGCATGCACCAAATAAAAACTTGAGTTGAAAAAAAATTAATTCCTACAAACGGAGGCTTTGGAAACCAATCAGTAGTAGACGCTGATTTAAGCTAATTTTAGATCAACCCATCAATAGACAAAGAGGCTGAGATTAGGTGGGATTCAAGGCCATCTGAAAAATGGTGAAGCCACACAGGTTTGCAGTAATATGACCCTTGTTATGCAGAATCTCAGATCCATATTACCTCCTCGAAGAAGGCTGTTTGCATGTGTGTGTCCATTTGTTTGCTTGTCTGTCTGTGAGCAAGATAGCTATAAAACTTTACAAAGGATATTGATGCCATTATCAGAGAAAGTGACTCATGGCACAAGGACAAAGCCATTAGTTTTTTTTATGATTTATAAACATTGTAAAATAGGACAGTTTGTCACATTTTGCTGATAACTTGGTTGTTATTGTCAGAAATGCATTGGCAGGGTTTGTGCTCACAGAGCACTTCTAGTTGAAATTAGGATGGATTCATTATTTTTAAAAAGTACTGCCCTTTAGTGTAAAGACATAAAGACAGGAACTATTCAGACCAAATATGCTCATTTTAACCAACCTGTAAAAATGTTTTTAAGGTGTAGAAATGATTTGGCCTAGATGAAGGATCACTTCCTGTGAAAGGCAAGACTTGACAAAGGGTCAACTCTGATTCCTTTTATTGCTGAATTCTAGAAAGAGTGGGCTTTCATGAACGCATCCTTAACTAAAGACCTTAAGAAAGTGTGTCGTATGAGTGTCATAGTGTTTTTGGTGACCCCCAGAATGCTGTCATCCTCTCAAGGGGGTCCTGGACCCCAGGTTGGGAATAAGGTTTATGCTCCATGGTCTGTTTTCATCTTTTAGGGTTTTATTAGTTTTGCATTATTTTTTTCTGTTAGGTAAAATTCAAGATAAGAAAATATAAAGGATGTAGCAGTTAGCCCAGTATTTTTAACAGAAGCAGTCATGAAAATGTATGATGTAGATTTACCCTTAAATCCTCTGCTCTCATTTAACTGTTGTGTTTCTGTGCTTGTTTGTATGTACGCGTACAGGAGCTCTGTGCTATGCTGAGCTTGGCACCATGATTACCAAATCAGGGGCCGAGTATTCGTATCTGATGGAGGGTTATGGACCAGTTTTGGCCTACCTTTTCTCCTGGACTACCGTCACTGTGCTGAAACCCTCGTCCTTTGCCATCATCTCACTGAGCTTTGCTGAATATGCCTCCACTCCTTTCTACCCCGGCTGTACTCCTCCTGTCGTTGTCACCAAATGTCTGGCAGCAGCAGCAATATGTAAGTGTTATTTTCATCACTTTTTGATAAATGCTTAAAACTGGTTGAAAACGCCAATGTTCTGTATTATTTTCTAATGTCATGTTTTTTGGGTTTTTTTTTATCACAACTCCACATCGAAATAGGAGTGACCTTTGACATATTTTATATAATGAATAGAAAAAAGCATTTTTGATCAGATCTGTTTAAAAGCACAGTAGAGTTAAAAATAAGTGGATTTAAGGCTTTGAAGTCAGGTTACTATAAAACCTATGTAGCTATTAAGTAGCCAAAGAAACAGAACTTTGAGTTGGTGTCCAAAAAGAGCAATGTACACTTATTTAAACCTTTTTTGTAAATTTCAGCACATGTCTTTAAAGCCTTTCACACATGCACTTCTTAAAATTTTTGGGAAATTCAACACAGTCTAAAAAGGACAACACAGAGATGGCAAAAGAAGCAACAGCATCTGACACTGTAATGGTAGTTTCTATTATTTTGCTGGGTATAGTTTGTATTCATCCTAACAACAGATAAGTGGTAATGAGTAGAAAAGAGTAAGAGGCTTACTTTGTACACAAAGACTGTACCCATCACAATATGTAAACCATACCACTGTATAAATACTTCTGTGATGTCAGCTGTGAGGTTGCTCGGGTGGGCATGTGAATCTGGGATGGGCTCCATATTGGAAACTCTCTCAAACTAATTTGAGATTAAATTACAAACCAGATGAAGAGATGGAGCTGATGTTGGACTTGCTCCAGCTGACAACACAGAGACTTGTAATCATAAAAGCGGGGCCCCTAAACAAAAATTGAACTTTTATCATCTACAAAACCACAACACGGTGTGATGATGAAAAGTTACTTCTGATACTGTGTTTCCAATAAAATCATGAACAACTCACCAAAGATGCTTTAAAACAAGGTTGTAAAGTTCATTTCGACTGTAAAGCTGTTATATTAAAGAGGGATTTGTGAGCACTGACAGTTAACAGCTTGATTCAGATAACAGAAGCAGATTGCACATTTACAAGTCTGTACAAGTCTGATCAACTACATCTTTGTATTTTAATCAATACAGGAACTAAAGTCTGGTCAGATCCTCCATTTAAGCTGTCACTCACCCATCCATCACAATTCCCTTCTGTAGCTCTGCTTAATGACTGCAGCCTCGAAGCCTGAAAGCTGTCAGACCCAGATGTGAACAAAGGACATTGAATGAATTATATGGACAATGGCATTGAGCTGCTTGTATGCACACAGCACTACTGATCTAAAAACTTAAATCTGGGTTGTTATGAAGCTGTGTCTTGTAATAGAACTTTTACATGTGACGTCACATTTTTCATTTTTGTCCCAACAAGTTCAGCCAGAGTTATCTTTTGCTGTGCAGTGGATTGTTCTAGCAAAGCTTTAAATGTCAGAATTAAATACCAGATAATTATTTAATGAAGCATACACCAGAGCAAAGTCTCCTTTGCATCTCATAGAAGCACTGAATGGGCCAAAACTAGTGTAAGCAATTGCCAGTATGACCATGTTTATAGGAGACTTGTTTTCAAACAAGCTTTCAAAAAGAGAGAGAAAAACTCGGTTAGACTTTCTATAAAGCCCCCCTTTATAATGCATTATTAGTGTATATAAGTATGTTTATAATGCATCATAGTGTGTTATAATGTGCTTATAATGCTGAATAACCTTAGTTAAAAGCACTTATGATAATTTGTAATGCTCGGTAATAGCAACCATAAGCCATTATAATTCCAGTGTTTATAATGAGTTATACACATACTTATGGTGTGTTGTGTTGTCCATATAACCATGAAAAAATGTAAGTATTTATAATGCTTGAATCTTTTTGTAATGATTGATGAAATTAGGTGATGATACAACATATTGGCTGGTCACTGACTGTGTCCACAAATATTAAGATTTTTTTTAGATTTTTATTCTTAAAATATATTACCAGTATAATCAGCTAATAACAAACTATAAACACTGTTATAATGCATTATTATGTGAGTATTATAAGTTACTCTAGGTGGTCATTACACACTCTAAGTAAAGTAATAAAGCCCTGTTTCATAAGCAGATACAATATAGCGCAATACACACTGGTCATGAGGCACCATTAGTAATCAATTTATGCCTAAATTTAAGTACAGGGAAAAAGATAAAATTTGCTGAATACAGGTAAGCAACCATAATGCTGAAGACTTTGTTCTTTAGTGCTTATGAAGATGATAATGCAGGATTATAAGTAAATTATAACATATAATGATGTCTTATAAACATGCTTGTAATATGTTATAACACATTATAAAAAGGGCTTCATTGAAAGTGTTACCAAACTCACGAATAGATTTTTCTGTAGTTTTTTTTTACAAATGCGTGCCTGGACACATTTAAATAACCTTCTTATAAATCAACTATCAGCAAGGACAGCTGAAAGGCTTTTGTTTGCTGTAAGTACACTGTGTACTTAAACAAAAAGGTATTTCCTCAACAATCAATGAAGAACCAATAGACAGCATGTATCACAGAAATGTGGACTTCAAACTGAGAACCAAAGGCTAGAGGTTTTAGCACTGATAACATTAGCATTAGCCACATTACAATCAACAGTTGTTAACCGCTGATGCTGTGTTCCTGTTATGTAAACAAGGATACATTTGGACTGTTCTTGAGTTAGATAAATCCTGCTGTGTTAGATCAACTCATCACTTCAACTAAATGCAAAGACTTTTCCACAAGGCTGGCAGGATCAAGACAGAATTTAAGACATTTGCATCCATCCATGATCATTTTGGTATATTTCAGTGAGTTTGTGAAAACTCCAAGGTCAGCTGCTCTGTATGATGAATAAAAATCCATTGATTGTATGTATTGTAGCGTTGAGATACCGTAAGTTCTGGGAAGATGATGGCAGGCTTTTCCATTCACTGATGAATTAATAACTGTTTATATTGTAATATTTTGTATTACAGGGACAATGAAGAGGGAAGGAGGTTGTCTCAGCACAATGCCTGAATTGTATATGACCCTTTATTAAATGAAACATTTTGTGTCTTCCCAGTGTTGATCGTGACTGTAAACTGTTTGAGTGTGAAGCTGGCGAGGTACGTGCAGAACTTCTTCACTGCAGCCAAGCTCTTCATCATTTTAGTCATTGTGGTCGCTGGAATTGTTATGCTGGCTCAAGGTGTGAATCCCTTTTTTAAATGTTTGTCCTGTCCTGCAACATTAAATATGAACCACTCACACACATACACTTACATACATGTTTGTGTATTTGTTTCTTTCAGGACATACAGAAAATTTGACGAATACATTTGATGGCACATCTGGCATATCTTTTGGAGCAATTGGTCTTGCCTTCTATAACGGACTTTGGGCTTATGATGGATGGTAACAGTTTACATTTCATTAAGAAAAAAACTACATACCGTTTCCTCCTTTCTTGACAATCATGAAAATTTAATATATTTGAGGGTGTATAAACGGTAGTGCAGACAGGTGACAGAGAGTGAAAGTATCTTCCCTAATGTCCTTCCAGGTTTTGTGAATATCAAATACCTACATAGCTAGTTAAGAGCAGGGATCTTACTGTACAGAAAGCGTATGTCTCATTTGCTGTACAAGCTACCAGCTTTGGTTTTTCCTCCTTAAACTACATGAGATCAAGGCAGAGCATTGTTGCAGGATTAACTAAGGTTTCATATGTGGAGGTCAGTCATTACAATTTTTGCATTATTACTGCCCAACCTGATAGTCAAAGGTTTTTGGGACAGCTATGCAAATTTTCTCATGTGGTGTCATAACAAATGACAACAGAAGATCAGTCTAGGATGCCTCAAAGCTTCATGACAGAAAGTTTACCAGGTTTCATTTTTGTCCTGCTTCCTGGTATTCCCTCACATTAGAGATATTGACCAGTGAAAGCACTAGGACCTCTATAATCACAGATTTAAGTAGACTGAAGCTGATGCCTTGAGACCTGAGAGCCACAAAATAGACCTTAAGGTAAGAACAGCATCCTTGCCTTCATGATGTGTTGTAGAAGAGCTACCACCAGACTATAAAGAAAACGAAATGTTGGAGAGAAAGAGGCACCTGAACACCTTGAAGTGTGACTGCTTGCATTTATCATCAAGCTAACGTACTCATCACATTGAGTACGTTAGCTTGCTTTATGCTTTAAATACTGTGTGTTTGTTTGCTCTCTTCAGTCTCACCCCTCCCTCACCTGACATCATTGCGCCAGTTGTTGTATGCAGTCCGAATAAATGGTGAAGTCCATCATGCTTGTTGGTCAAATCACAGCACGATTTTATGTCTCTGTGGTCTGGCACACACAAAGATTTTTAAAATGTTGCATTCTCAAAACTGCACAGTCAAAAGTCCAACTAGGGACAAGAGATGTAAATAAGCAAAAGCTTTAAACTCTATGGGCCTGATCTACTAAGATCCCAAATAACAAGTGCTAAATTGCGTGTGCAAACTAAAAAATTGCACGTGCTATTAGTGGACATGTTGCAGGTGATCTACTAAGACTGCATGCGCAACTGATAACAGGTGCAAAAGTGGTGCGGACCCGCTCTCTTTAAATGAGGATTTTGCATGTGCGACTGTCACCATGGATAGTTTGGGAGAGCAGAGTGGCCATAAATGAAAAATGAAGTTGAAGTAATGGAGTTGGAGGCAAATAAACACACTGGTGAACTCCAGCAGAGACATCTCTGCGTTGCCAGAAGAAACGCGATTTGGGAGGCCATCTGTGCCATTGCTGGATAGAGGATGTATCTCTACTATTTCTGACCAGAGGTTGTGGTAACCTTTTTTGCTGTCTGTCATTTTGACAGACAAGGTTGTCACTTTTCCCTTATGCCATATTTTTATTAGTAATTTTTCCTTTTCCTTTTTTGATTCCAATTAAACATAGTCTAAATGACAGCATTCACATACTGTAGTTACACAGCCTCATTATCAATAACCTCTCATGTGAAGAGCAGTCCTACAGTTACGCACACACAGACTGAGCGTTTATCTTAACGTCCTTTTTCCGCACTGACTGCATCACTCTCTCCACTCACTGACAGCTCTTAAATCCGCTGTCTGTGCGTGGAGAGTGTGACGCAGACAGCTCTGAGTGACAAACGGGGTGATTCTGGCTATGAAGGGGATCTTTTTTTACAAAGGTTAAATGACCTCCTCCACGATGTATTTAGAGCACAAAACAGAGTGGGTTTACTTTACGCATGTCTGCATGAGTATGATGGCACACTGGATCGTCCCTCTTTTTCCAGTCCTTCATAGTGACAGACAGCCTCCAAATCTTTCCGTCAGTCATCAAAATATCAGTCAATGACGGGAAATATTTGCTTAATGTGACCCCTGTTTCTTGCCACAATGACTGTGTGTAACGCTGTGCCTTTTTGCACCTACTTTTCAAATGTGGTAAATTTAGATGCAAAAACACTGAGCGCAATCAGTTTTGGGTATGATAAATCACATTGTGGGTGCTAAATGATTACATTTGCATCTCTTCCTCATCGTATTTTGCACGTTCTGATAACCTGCATGTATTCTGCATATTCATGAAGGCAAACACACTAAATGGATTGTGTGTGCTATTACGCTCATTTGACAGACTCAATCCTCAGTGCACCCAGTATCAAGTTTGCACATGTTTTAATACACGTGAACCTTCAGTAGATCAGGCACATTGTATGAATGTATTTCAGGGTTTCTCCAGCTTTACATTGTCCCTTTGAGCTGAGGAGATTGAGGGTGGCCTCATGTTAGAACCACAGCAGGGGTCAAATGTGTCAGGCTGTTCGACTCTCAAAGAGGCTAATTAGGAAGCAAAGAGGCTAAAATACCACATAAATACAATGTCACTGACATACATGATGAAGGGGTCAAAGGGCCATTGGATGATCGCAGTGTGAGAAAAATGAAGTTAAACATCTGAGCCAATGATTAAGTCCATGAGGATTTCAGTGTGTGGTCCTTCAGGAGCTTGTCCTTCAGGTGCTTTAAGATACTTTAAATACCAACAAATGAAAACAGTGGAGGAAAATGATGATGCTTTCTGCACTTTTTTTTGCATTTTTACTTAACATTTTGAGTTAACATTTTTTAAATTTCTTTTCTTGTTCTCATTCTCAGGAATCAGCTGAATTTTATAACAGAGGAGCTGAAAGACCCTTTCAGGTAAGACACATTATTTTCCAGCTGGCTTCTGATTCCAAAGGTCAGATTTGATCTAAGTTTAAAAAACATGTTTTTTTTCATATAAAGTTAAATATGAAAAAAGCTTACAATTGTGTGACATGAACATATATTAGATGGGGCTTAGCAATATAAGCCAACAAACGTATATTTTTAGCTTATGGTGATAAATGATATTTTGATATTTTTAAAACTGCCAAAACTGAACCAGAAGGGACCCAAAAGCACAACTCAGACAGAAGTAAAAAATTCCCCAAATCCTTGATCAACAATGGTTTAGTACACAAAAGATTAGCTCAAAGACAGGCAGAGGTATCAAAAATCAGCAGGCAAAGGAATGGTCAAAAATACAATCAGAATCAAATACACAGAGAAACACTGAAGGAGGAATGCTAGAAAGCAATGATACGATGTACAACGACAATCTGGCAAAGAAACAGAGGGGAAGAGGGGTTAAAATATACACAGGGGTAATGAAAAACAGGTGGAACAGCATGAATCACAGGTGCAGGGAATCAAAATCAAGGAGCAGCAGGGAGACACACAGAATGGGGAGGACAGGAAACACAACCTGAGAGACAAGGGTGAGTGCTTTCAAAATAAAACAGGAATGACAAGACATGACACATGAGGATAAAAACTAAAAGGGGAGCTAAACCAGGAGATGTAACAAAAATTGCCTTAAAATAAACAATTAAAAAGTTTTGTTTTAAACCATTACTTATACCTGTTTTGTACAACAGAAACATGATAGACAACCTTGCAGGGCAGATGGACCTGCCTGATTCATTGTCTGAAATCATGCAGGTCTGTCTCGCCAAGCTCCAGTCCTCTACAACTTCACTCGGCTAAAAGCTGAACTACCCAATCAGGGGACAGAGGCGGGAGCTGCAGATGTGACGACAGCGGGAAGTGACTGCATGTTTAAAACAATGGCGGCGTGTGAAGCAGTCTCTGTGGATGGGGCAATATCTGCAGTTTTATCAGAAATGGACTTTATTTCTTCTTTAAAAGAGGACAAAGGCATGTCACTTAAATCTTTTCTTACGAGAAACAATGTTTTGCTCTTCTCCTGACTGGTTTTGGTCAGAGTTTGATCCACTAACAGGCTCTTCTGGTCGGGAAAAAGATGGGAAGGAATCAAAACCCCATTGTGATAATAGTGTCTCTGCTGGTTGCCCACATAGAAGATCAAATCAGAGAAGCTGGGAGGCTGGGGATCACTGCCGGGAAACTGGAAGAGAATGTGAAAATCCTTTGAGGATGATGCTGTTGGTCTATGGCAGTCGTGATTACTCAGTGATACCTGGCGAAATCTGCTCTCCTTAGAAGTTTACTGGGAAAACTTGGTGGGGATTGTCGTTGACGAGGTTCATGTCACATATAAGTGGTAAATGATACATCTGTGTGGTATACTTTAATGTAAGACGATAGTCTAAGGACTGAAACGTAGTTTAAGCTGATGACTAACAACAGGATCTAGCGGCTACGTCAAACTGTGGCTTGATATGGATTGGTCTGTGATGAGTGCGACTGGCAGAACGATCGTCCTAACACCAGCTGCAGTTTTTTTGAAGGTTCTGCCTCTGAAAACATTTTCAAACGGCTTTTTCCCTGATGGACTGGTGAAATATTTCCGTGATGGATAGTCTGGTGTGTCAGGTTACATGATAGAAGTTTTGACATCTAATATTGAACAATTTATTATTTTTATTCATAAAAAGATGGTGATAAACTCTAATTGACTATTAGACACAGAGTAAAAGGGAGACAGAGCTCTGTCTAAGGTGTCATGCCTCTGATACTACCTCTGCATATGGACCAAAAGGGGGGGTCATCTTATTCTGTCTCCCTGTCATTCAGCTTGACAGGGACATATATATTACAGCTTTAAATTGCATTGTGAGTATGGCTCAGTTTAAGCAGGGTACACACATAAAGATTATAGGGCTGTTTTTGTCCCGACTTTCCCCCTTCCTGACCAAGGACGGCAAACGCCTGGTTACCTTATATCTTATAAGATTATCCTATAAGATTATCCTGTGGTCTGAGGTGTGTTAAGAGTGAATTTGTCCTGATAATCAGTTTAATATTTACGAATGTCGGGGCAGACAATCATAAATATTAAACTTGTTCAACATTTACAACCAAAAATCTTCGTGTGTGGAGAAAGCCGACGACTTGTGACGTGGAACGTAATGTAAGCAATCAAGAAGCGAGCTGACTGAGGAACAAGGAAACAGGTGTAAATAAAACCAAGCACGGCCGACCTAAAACTTAAACATAAAGTTCAGTGGACCTCAGAAACTGAGGACCAGCTCACATGTTCACGCTGTCTCTAGGATTGTTTCAACAGTCTTTAAATTTTTTTAGTTTCAGATTTTTCTGTCAAAAATAGTCCCAAGACCACCATCATTCCCTCTTCCTGTGTGTCCTCTCCCATGTTGTGTGTTGTGTTTTCCGGTTGTTGCCATAGACATATACATTTATGGTTGTTTCTATGTTTCTTCTTCTTTTTTGTTAGATGACATTTGATCACTCGAGATTTATGTCTTGGAGGACTAGATTTTAGATCAGTGGTGGGACAGAACTGTTATGTTTGTGGTGCGCTGTGTTGAGATTATTGGAGCACACCACACACAAAACGATCAAAACTGTTCAGTGCCTGATTTTTTTTAACTTCATTTGTGGGGTCTCTAACAGATAAAAAAATCTCTTCAGAGTTAGAAAATCCTTATGTGTGTACCCCTCATTAGTGAAACTAAGACAAAGCTCTTTGCTCCTCTCAACAATGTGCTCAATTTACATTTTAACTGGTTGTTTTTTGATCTCCTTGTCCTTTTTTAACTCCTTGTTACCTGATGAAGTTATAGCAATTACAAAGGTGGGTTAGCAATTAGCAGTTATTATAGAACTTGTTTTTAACTTATTTCTTTTCTGTTTTGGTCATTGTCTGGTGAAACAGAGCATTTTAACTTATTCTTTTATCATCTGTCTCACTAAACTTCCTTATTTGCAAGATGTCAGTACTTTCACCTATTTTTTTTCAGGAGCATGTTGCCTGTCTTTATTTTGTATCTGGTGCAATATGTATCATAGGAGATTACACAGAGTGAGGTGCAGGGTAGGTGCAGAGTAAGCTGGTTCATTAATGTCTCCTTGTCCTTCTGTCTACTTCTCTGATGGGCCTCATCTTGTTGATTGTCCATATTGCTGGATGGAGATGCACTGACTGTGATTGCTGCTCTGTGTAGCACTAATGTCCTTGACACATTTCCCCCTGGAGACTGAGGTTTATTCCTACCCTTACATTTTCAAATGTTTCTAAAGTATCTGTACAATTAAGGCAGTGTGCATGCAATTGATAATAATTAAAATGGTACATTACCAAATACTAGACTGTCCTGTAACTGCATTTATTGTCTCAGCATCAAACAGGTGTCAGTGTTACATAGTTGTATGGATACTGTAATGTTCCTTAAATGAAATGAGATGATTAAAATTCTGATTTCACATTCAGACCAAATATTTTGATTAAATCCTCTTGCTGTCAGTAAGCGCATCACTGAACCAGAATCGGGTCTAACTTTTATTTTTTACCGGCAAATAAATGTCAAGATAAGCTTACGTAATATAAACTACATTATATCACTCTATATATCATTTGACAGTATATCTATATACACTCACTGGTCACTTTATCTGGTAAACCTTGCTAGTACCATGTTGGACCCATTTTTGCCTTTATTTTTGATGGCATAGATTCAAGAAGGTGCAGGAAAGATTCAAAAGAGATTTTGGTCCATACTGACATGATAGCATTATGAAGTTGGAGCAGATTTGTCGAATGCACAGCCACGATGCAATTCTTCCGGGTTCACCACATCCCCAAAGGTCTACTGGATTGAGGTATAGTGTCTGTGGAGGCCACTGGAGTGCATTGAACTCATATCATGCCCAAGAAACCACTTGGAGAGGATTTGAGCTTGTGAAATGGCACATTATCATGCTGAAAGTAGCCACCATGAGATGGGTACACTGTGGCCAAACAGGAATGGCAGTGGTCAGCAACAACACAAAAGTAGGCTGTGACATTTAAACAATACATTAAGGTTGACCAAAGTGTGCCAAGAAAATTTCTCTCACATTATAACACTACAAACCAGTCTGAACCACTGCTGCAAGGCAGGATGGATCCATGCTTTCAGTTGTTTATGCCAAATTCTGACCCCACCATCTGGGTGTTGCAGCAGAAAGCAAGACTCATCAGACCAGGCAGAACCTTGGTTCTTTGAGTTACTGTTGCCTCTCTATCACCCTGATCAACCCTGGAGATTCTCCTCTGCCCTCTGGCATCAAAAAAGCATTTTAACCCAGAGAAATGCCTCTCAGAGTTTTTCACTTTTTCAGACCATTCTCTGTAAACTTTAGAGATGGTTGTGCTACAAAATCCCATTTTCTGAAATATTCAGAACAGCCTGTCTGGCACCAACAATCATGCCACATTCAAAAACTTGGTTTGAACTTCAGCAGGTTGTCTTGACCATGTCTACATGCCTAAATGAATCAAGTTGCTGCCATGTGATTGTTTGACTTGCAATTTGCGTTAATGAACAGTTGAAATGGATGCACCTAATAAAGTGGCCATTAAGTGAATAAGAAAAACTTTATGAATTGTCCATTCCTATTAAGATGCAGAGACTTTATTAACTGTGTTTTTTTTTTATCATAAATGTTTATATTTTTGTTTATTTATCTCAGAAACTTGCCTCTGGCCATCATCATTGGGATCCCATTGGTGTCTGTATGCTATGTGTTGGTCAACATCGCCTACTTCAGTGCCATGACCTCCACTGAACTCCTGCAGTCCCAGGCTGTTGCAGTGGTGAGAAATATAACAGACTGTCATGATAACAGTGGAGACGAGAGCCATTAAGTTTGAATATCTTAGTTTTTAATCATTTTTGGATGCAGAGTTGACAAAGAAACAAACGGGAATAAATGAATAGCCAAATGGGAGCCAGTTAATTCATCACACATGCATATATTTTGTTTTATTTCTGAGTGTACATGAATCCTTGGTAGCACTTCAGTGTTGATTGACTCTGCTGACTTTTCCTTTTCACAAAGTTTCTTTGTTATTTTTTAGACTTTTGGAGACAGAGTCCTTTACCCTCTGTCCTGGGTCGTTCCGCTCTTTGTCGTCTGCTCGACATTCGGAGCTGCAAACGGAAGCTGCTTCACCGCCGGCAGGTAAGAGAGACAACTGCTACACAACGTATAAAAAGGGGACTTATTGGCATAGGATAATAAATATCTTATCAATGAGAGACATCTGCTTAAAAACATAACTAGAAAAACATTGTCAAATTGAGTAAGAAAATAAATACAAACAAAAAACTTGTCTTTGTCATTTCTTACAGACTGGCCTATGTGTCTGGCAGAGAGGGCCACATGGTGAAGATCTTATCGTACATTAGTCTGAGGCACTACACCCCATCTCCTGCTCTATTATTCAATGTGAGTCCCTACATTTTTAACTAGCAACCTCATGTTCTCCTCTGCTCTGACTTGAAATGAACCAGTGGCAGTATCTTCAGCCTATATCAGCCTGGGGAGATTTTGATTTTTCTTTATGCTCTATAATTAACAGTAAATAAAATGTTTGCTAGTCTTCCCTAATGAAAATGTAATTTTATGTTTATCATATAACCTCTGTTGATTAACTGCTAATTAAATCAAGTAAAACATTAACAAAAAATAAGGAGCAGAAACTGACCTGATATCTTCTCCATCTACCTACACGACTGACTTTATATTCTGAAATAAAAACTTAGCTCAACAAAAACTACACTACACATGGGGCCCTATTTTGATGGCGTAAATCACATTATTGACAATTTGGGGTCTGCTGGTCTATATTTTGATATTTTGAGGGCGCAAAAGGATTGATTATGTGGCTTGATTACAAGTTATTTGATTCCTCTCCTTCCATTGCGCCACTATACTCAAAGAACAGACACAACACGTTGTATCAATATGTTCAAGTTCAGATTAAAGGGCCTATTTATTGAAGCATCCAGAGAAAAATAAAAATAAAAAAAGAAGAGTCAGAAACCTCTATATAAAGAAACATCATCCCAGTCTACATTGGTCGAGAGGCAAAACTTCATCAGTTATTAAAATCTCCAGTTCAACTGACAGGATCAGACTTCGATGTTCTATGTTTGTGATACCCCTCTTTACTGTTCATCAAATACCTTTGTACTTTAAGAAGTTTGTTTTCTCACTGCAGAAATCCTTGACTCAGTTTTGTATTGCATACATAAAATGCACTGTACAGCCTGTTTGATTAACTGTGAGCAGAATTATTGGTGAGCTTCTTTACTGTGCTTAAAAATACTACACACGTAGCTCCGTGTTTTGAGAAAATCTTCAAGCCTTACCGCTCCTCATTTCAGTCAAACATACCCCTGGGTGCAAACAGGAGCGCATGATCATTTGTTATTTTAACACATTTCCATCAGGCTGAAATTGTTGAAAACACCTGTGCTTCACACCAAAACACCTTGTGGCAGATATATGATAGGGCCCATGATTTACCATCATTACTATTCATGGACAAGTTCATATGACAAAGGAGAAAAGCTACTAAAAGTAAACTTTTTGATTCACACTTTGAGGTATTTGCAAAGCATTCTGTGACTGCTTACAGCACAAACCAGATTGCCCACTTTTTTGTTCTAAACTTTTTCCCCTCATCAGGTTAAATTTACCCTCAAAATTTGTTGTTCACTATTTAGTTACCACACCTCACAGAGTGCCATTCTTTTTGACTTGAGTCTGTAACTGAGACGTAAACATTGGAGGCAGATGCACGTGGTCCCTGGATCCCAACTTCGAAGCTTTGAAATTTCTAGTTAGGACATTTTGTCATACGGTTGGGTTTAAGTCACACGTTAAAGGTCAAGTTTGAGCAACAGCCAAAGAATTATCATGGTCCTTTAGTAAAACAGAAAGGCATAGCCGAGTACCAGGTCCAACTTCCTGGATACACTCTGTAACTTCCACTGTTTCCACCATAAACAATGATAAATATGCTGTGTCTGTCATGGTGGCTCTGTCATCACAGTCACCAGAATAGGACATATTCTGTTTTGATCATGAGAAGTGAATTTTTTCTCAAGTTTAAAAATACTCAGATAATATCTGAGGTGGAGTAAGTACCCAGTTGATAATTATCCCTAACATGTATTTCTAGATTAACAAGATTACCGCAGTATGATTACATGTATGTTTTTTGTAGAAAATACAAAAATCTTCCTCTATGAATTATTGATATAATTATATCTTTGTTATCTGGTACAGTATGTTTATGTAAAAGAAAATTCTGCCATGTTTTCATGAATTAATAATCACCCTAAAATCCCAGCAGAGGCACCACTGCAGGTCATTTGTTGATTTGTCTTAATCATTTGCTCCAAAAAATGATTTGTTCATTTGTTCCAATCGCTATCCAACTCTCTAGGCTGTTTTGTGAATTCACGGCTCTCATAAATTCAGAGTATGTGACAAATGAAATTTCCTATAAAATAAATTCTTTCTGGTTCCTCTCTGTTCAAGGGTATTTTGGCGATTATCTACATCATCCCATCAGATATAAACACTCTCATAAACTACTTCAGCTTTGCCACATGGGCCTTTTATGGACTGGCATTTCTGTCTCTCATCGTCATGCGCTTCACCAAGAAGGATCTTGACAGACCAGTGAAGGTGAGGCTTGTGAATTATGGATTAAGAGCGTTTTACAACACACATGTATGACTTATTTCTTCTAATTTAAATCCATATTGGTACACATATACAGATTGATACATTAACAGAAGTAGTGTTGTTGACAAGCTGCATTTACGAGTCAACTCTTTTCCTTTAATGATGGAAAATGACTCCTATTTAAGAAACTCTTTCCACTTTAGCCTTTTTATGGTCAATACATGGACATGTGAAAGTCAAAGTGGTACTTATTTAAAGAGACATATGAAAGCTGAGAGATTAGCTCTTATTTCTGAGCTGGGTCAATAATCTAGATCTCTATAGGCAGAAGTTATTGATAGTTGTGCAGTGTAGAGGAAACAATGCATTGGGTCTATAGCTCTGTTCACCCTCACTGCAAGAGCAGAACTGCAAGCTAATTCTCCAACTTTATTGTGCTTTTTTGCTATCAGCCTCTGAACCCTCTGAAACACCATGTCAACAGCAGGCATGACTGTGTGATGTGCCCTCCCCATGGAGCAGAAATTTTATCTGATTTTGTGCCATAGCAAGAGCGTTTTTGTCCTCGTGTGTACCTGAGCCGAGCTTAACGTTATTTGTAGATCACTTTTAAGTTTATAATGTTGTTATTTTTTTTTAATCAAAGAAAGAAATATGGTCAAGTTCTGATAAAACTGCTACTGAGGCTGTTAGCATCTGTGCTAATCTCTGTAATACTCTTCAAAAGATCTCTGGCCACCCGCTTTGGGCCGCTCATAGTTGTAGATTGGAGCTTGGTAAGATGAATCTGCCTGATTACAGATATTGAATCAGGCTGATCCATCTGCACAGCAAGGATAATTTTTTGCTGCCCAAAAATACAAATTTTATTCATTACCCTGAATTACTACTTTACAAGTACTTACAATTTGAACAGTAGCTAATTGAAACCTTTTTTAGCTTTATCTTTTAGCTTTAAATCTGTGAACCTGCCACTCTAAAAAGGCAAAGACAGTATGACATAAAAACTCTCCTTGTTCACAAACAGGTTTTATAAACTGTACAGTCCACTGAATGAAAACTTGAGTACACAAGCTCAGACCTAATGTATGATTGAGGCATATCCTATGACCATGATCAACTTTACAAAACTAGAAAGCACTCGGAGAGCACAAACCTCCGTCAAGGTAGCTCACATATTGCTGTTACATCTACAAGCAATGGTTCCAATGATAAAGTTACCATCATAATATGATTCTATGAGCCTGAAAACCCACACCTAGTACTCAGAATCATTTTGATATCATCATTAGTTTGCCAGTTATTAAGCAAAAACGATCATCTGCTAATGGTGGTTATCTGGATCACCACCAAAATCAAATTATTTTTAAGTTGGGCAACTACCAACATCTCCTGAAGATTTCATCAAAATCCATCTAGTAGTTTTGTGTTATCTTGCTAAAAACAAACAGAAAAACAAATATACAGGGCCAAAAACATAACCTCCTTGGCAGAGATAATTATCTCTAAAGTTGCTGCCTTTTTAGGAATAAAAAACCCTACTCCACTGCTCAATGAATACATATTCTATTGTCCTAATTACAAATTATTTATTCCTTATAAACCCGCTTACCAACATTGAAGGTGACCAATAGCACTGTTTTATGAAAAAAATGAAAATCATAGAAAATGGAGACATGAGGTTTATGCCTGGCAGCGACGATGTGCTGATCTATGAGTAGAAATAACTGTTTACACATTTTTTGGTCATACACATGTTTGACAGTGGGGAGCATGTGTGAGCTGATGTTTAACTACGCCTGACATACCATCAGTTTAAAATTGCGCAGTGTCGCCCAGGGTGAGGGTTAAGGTTAAGGTTAATGATGACAGAACAGCAGTAAAAGATAGTGCTCCTCATGCAGCCTCTGTATAACTGTGCATTTTCATACATGAAGGTACCGATAGTGATCCCAATCTTCATGGTCCTGGTGTCCGTGTACTTGGTCTTTGCTCCCATCATTGATCAACCAGAGATGGAGTACCTCTACTGTGCGGTCTTCATTGTTGGTGGACTCCTCCTCTATTATCCTCTCGTCCACTTGAAGATGAAATGGGCACGAAAAATTATGCGTGAGTTTATCGGTTTATGCCTTTATTTGTTTTCTCTGATGTTCCTCTCCAAAAAGAGATAATAAATGAGTTTTTAGTGAACTGACTTAAAGATTCTGTTAATGTGATCTTTGACCTCTGTCCACCTGTAGGCCCCATCACCATACATCTCCAGCTGCTGATGGAGGTAGTCCCTCCAGAGAAAACTGAATGAAAAGAAAAACACGCTGACAACCAGATCAATGTGGTGCTCCTTGATTTTTAGCCTTTCAGCTCGTTTGTGGAGGCCCAGACTGGATCCAAACTTGTCACCAGATTTCGTTGTTGTTTAACATCTGTATGTATAAAGACGGAGGTGATGTGATGTGTTTGTGTGCATGTGGGATGTGATGAGGGTTCCTGACTGGATAAGTAAGAAAGTGTTTTCAGAGCACCCTTCAAGAGTGACTCTATTGTAAGTTAAATGTACATAGCAATGTATAAAAATTAATTTTGAGGGTAATTTTTTTCTACTAGATGAAACAGAGTGCTTACAAAAGCTTTCCTGCTATGATAGTTAAAATACAATACACAAGCATTAGGTGGGCTTGGTTTAATATACACTACTTCTAATCAACAAACCAGCATTACTGCATTTGTAGCACTTTTAAAAAATACTTATTGCCATTTATGTGCAATATATTATGTCCAAAGATTTACATGATGTGTCTGGAGGATTTAAACATGCATGAATCTGCACATGGACAAAAGGAACTGGTAAACATTTTAAATGCAAAGCAATATGAACATGAAGGATCAGCAGATCATGCAGCAAGATGAGGAAGCTTATCAGTGTTGGTGCTCCAGTAAGTGAAAATAGAATCACTGACAAGCACCGTTAAACAGTTTGTTTGCACATATGTAAGTGTCTCTTACTCATATCTTACTCAATTTACACTGGAACATACTGAGACAGAGCTTCATTGTGTTAAACATAAAACAGTAAACTGAAATAAAAATACTCATGCAAATATCCCAGTTTTGTCTCTCGTATCTGACTGCTTCTGTACTACTGTTTGCACTGTTTTTCATAGAATGCAAACTCAGAAACACAGATTTAAAAGCATCCATACATGCATTTGGGGTTGGCAAGGTGGAGCAGCGCTTCACTAAGTGTGCCATAAGTCAGTGCTTTAACAGTGACTTGTAACCTCAAATAAATATGAAGTGGAAAGTTTAATTCCTGATTAACACACAGTCTATTTTAGACTGTTCAATAAATCTTGGACAGTATTTTACATTTTTGCCCCTTCTGTCATTTAGTTTGACACCCCTGGTGTTAAGCTTTCTACTTGTCTGCACCAGTCACATACTACAGCATAAGTTGTGTTGATCTGATTGACCCATGGTGAATGAGACAAACATAATGTTTCTTTCAAATATCACTACAAGTCCCTTTATTTAGAGGTTCTGCCAGTTTTCAAACACAGTCTATAGGGTGTTGCCAAGATGGTCATTTAAAATATCTTTAGAATAAGTGAAACAGTCCATTTAACGTGTCAGATTATTGTGGTGCACCCAAAATAAAAAGTATAGGAAAAGAAAGTAACATTAACACACGCTGTTTATGAACTAAATCTGGAAACATGCGCATGACTTTTATCCATGTAAGATTTTGGTAACATTACTAATAAATAACATTAAAATGATAGTGGACAATATAATATTATTAATTGGTGAGACAAATTTGTTTTTTAATTTCAGGTCTATGCTGTTTTCATTTATTATCTGCAGCTTCACTTATTTGGACTGCTAGAGGTGACCCCGGAGTTGGCTGGGCCCCTTGAACGTACTCATACTGCCTATGCAAAGAGCTGGTTCTGGGTTTGGTTATCATGATTATTTTAACTGTATTTTTTTTCATAAAAATGATTCCTTAAAATGCCATTCATGGATATTTGTGATGACTTTAACCTCTGTTGTCAAATATGGAAGCATGTTTTATGAGGCTGCACGATGGTAATACAAGTCAGTGCGGTTGCCTCACAGCAAGGTGGTTGCTGGTTTTACTCCCCAGTGAGACAGGAGACTTTCTGCGTGGAAATTGCATGTTCTCCCTGTGCATGTGTATTTGTAGTCTGTCTCTCTGTTTCAGCCTTTAGATTGGCTGGAAACCAATTCAGTTTGCACCCTACCTCTTGCCCCGTAACAGCTAGTCAGGCACCAGACTATCCCCAACCCCAAGAGGGACAAGCGCTGTAGAAAATGGATGTTATTGTGGTCATGTTGATGCCTTGGGGGGAATAAGGATATTTTCCACAAGATGGCAGTACAGAGCTGTGAGATGACCTGTAATGGACTCAAGTCTTTCCTGTAAGTATGCTGTGTTACCATTTAGATCACCTTATCTTTATTCATAGATTTTTCCTCTCACAAAAATTTTCTTACCTAATATTCAGCACATTTTCATTTGCTTTTCATTTTCATTTTTCATTTTTCATTCACATTTTTATTCTCAAAATGTTTTCAGCGTAGAAACTGTTTTACTTTGTGTGTTTACCTGACTGCATGTAATCATAGGATAAGTATTTGAGCTCCTTCATATCAGGAGCACAGACCTTTAAAAAGCATTTGTTACGTTTGTTGCCCTCTAGTGGCAGACACTCCCTCCACACAGAGTCATACGGAGGCAGCAGTAAATCAGCTCTGGCTGTGCAGAATAAAAGGACATTTGCAGAGAAGCTGCTCAGTATTTCCTGCCAAATGAGGCTGGACTGTGCAGAGAAGCAGCATGTCGGCTCTGAAGTCTGTTGCGTTTGGCTCTGCTTGAATTTGCTCTGTGCTTTTGTCAAAAGATGCTGTTATCCTGCTGAATCAACTGAACATAAAACCAAATATGTGTTGACAAAATGCTGGACTTTTCTTCCAATGGCCGGCCCTGAGACTGATTTATGATTCAGCACACAAAACTGTAACATAACATAACCCCCAGCTTACATCATAGTTCCCACTCCTATATTTTGTGGATTTTATTTTAATTTTAATTTTAGAGTCGAGATGTGCAGTTACATTCTGTTTCATCACACTTTAATGAAAGAAACAACATTTTTCATTTCAGTCCTGCAAAGAAAAAGTCAAACTGCTCTAAATTTACAAAAAGAAGATGTGTCTTTAAGTGGTGTGGGGGTGCTTTTGAGATGATGCAACACACCTCTTCATTTCGTGTCATTAGTGTTCAGGGATTTAATGAGTTAAGTGACTTGTTTTTGTAGTTGTAAATTAAAAGTCCTCATGTTCAGAAGTCCAAAGCAAACTCAAGACACCACAGGGGAAATTTACAAGTGGTTCTTTTGCCTGGTGTGTGTTTTTCATGAATAATAATAAATAACATTGTTTATCTGCTGCTGATGCTGTCAGGCTGATAAAAAGTTTACTCCAAAGTCATAACCAATAGCCTATACACTGATCAGCTGCACACAAACTGAGTCTGAGTTACTTACAGTGTCTCCTGTTCATTGTACACTAGTCTTTCTCATTATTTTCACTTGGGTACAGTTTTAGAGCATAACATGGAAAAGTGATGTAAAAATATACAAACATTCTGAGGTAAAATGACTTATGAAATATTAATCAATATGAGATATTTTACTAGTGCTATGATGGGTAAACAGAATTTCGTGCTGTTGTCATAGACTGTATGAGAATTGGACAAAGCCATCTGCCTTATGATTATCATAGGAACCTTTGAATGCTGTGGATGCTTTGTAATGTATGCTGCCATACTGCGCATCATCTCAACCTATAGACAGAGAGGCCATGTTGAAGTGGGACTTTAGGCTGTCTGACCAATAATGATGCTGCATTTCCAAAACTGGAAATTCCTTAATAAATCCTTAATGAAAGAAAAAGGCCACAATATTAAAAAAAATCCCCTGCAGTTTTTTAAACCAGGCTGTAGATTATGGGACATAAAACACGTCTTTTCCCTGCACACAATCACGGGGGTGTTAGGTTTCTGCAGCCAGTCCCAAGTGGACACTTTGAGGTACTAAAGGTTTTGATGTTTCCATATGGGCCTCCATTCTCAGCCCCTGAGGTTGCTGCCTGGGTGTTATCTGGTTAACAAAAAGGTGCTGTAGACCACATTGCAGTTAGTCTTTGAGACCAGTGGATTTATAACCTGAAGGTCAGGCTTCACTAGAATGAACAAGAATACATGATACAATCCAATATGATAGTGCACAATATAACAAAATAGAGCAAGATACATTGAGGACACTGAGGTCCAGACCTTGTAATATTTTTTAATATTTTTTTATTTACAGAAAACAACTTATACAATGCCAAAGTCCTGCCTCTCTATAAGACTGTCAGCTTCATTACTTCAGTGAGTGTGTTCCAGGTGACTTAGTAGGTGATGAAGTTACTGATCACGTTGTAACTATAGACCTTTAACATCTGATGTCACACCCAGTCTCATCCCCGGCTGGATGGCAAAAAGGTTTCTATCCAGCATGTTACTTATTAGATGTCTACACTGCATAAATATAAATGTCTTTTCAGTAAACCTACCTATTCAACCATAGTTATCCACTGCTGTCTGGACAGTGGACATTCTACCAAAGGTCTAAATGTCAGGTTTAAGTATTTGCAAGATATTTTTCAAGCTTTTTCCACAGCAAACTGTCATTTGCAACAGAAGCACTTCATTAAGAAAGTAAATCAAGCAGGCTTTCAAATACAGGTGGAGAACTTGTGAA
The DNA here is from genome assembly GCA_037902135.1 of Cetoscarus ocellatus. Taxonomy (NCBI): domain Eukaryota; kingdom Metazoa; phylum Chordata; class Actinopteri; order Labriformes; family Labridae; genus Cetoscarus; species Cetoscarus ocellatus. Next base: position 1,551,153 of record JBAMNC010000395.1, on the reverse strand, counting down.
TGCCTCGAAGTGTGATTTTTCATTAAAGTGGGGTTTTCAGGATTTCTAATTGGGGTTGTATAATGTGGATGTACATTAGCCTCAGTGACTGAGATCAGATATGCTTCTGCCCAAAAATAAACAACGTGAAAGTTTGGGTGACGTAATCCTGCAGATGGAGCAACTCTTCTTAATCTGAAAGGTAAAGACAAGCCACAAAAATAGGGTGGTTGCACATTGTGATGAACACTGTTACAACTTCCATTATCAAGCCTCTTTGTTTTGGTACTATTGCACCACACAGCACAACCCCCTGTCCTTCTGTCTACTGATCAACTCATGGTCTCACTTTCATTTTGCTGAGTACACTGATATCGCTGTATCCCTAAAAAAAGAGTACTTATATAAACAGCAGAGAACACAACATTTTTCGAGGGAGGATTCGAAAAACAGCCAAAGACCCATAAAAAAACAGTCTTTTAACCATGTAGAGGTTAAACACCTGTGGTCTCTGACTTTAACTTTTAAAAGAACATGTAAAAACAATAAAATTATTGTTGAAGTAGTTCATTTCTCAAAAAGCTGGTGTAGTGATATGTTGCCGAACTGGTATAACAGTGTACTATAATTTTTTAAACAGAAAAATCCAAATAAAAAGAGCACTGGGTAATCAGATCAGATACACTTTAGAATAAAAAGAAGACATCAATGACTCTCTCTTAAATCAAAGCATTAGAATTATTTACATCACATAGACTTACATGTAGGTAAAATTTGACAAAAAACTCAGTGACGACATTCTGCCACTGCTTTGGATGCATATTTAGAGGTTTATTTTAATAATAGTTATTTCTTATTGTTTTTAAATCCATTGTAAAAACTAGAAAATCCTTAAAATACAGTATCTCTGTGCAGAATAAGCAGCAGAAACTGGGCATGTAACTGTTTTGTTGAACAATTTCGATCCCTGCTGACATTCTTGCAGATATTACTCTCTTTGGGCTCTTAAGTGCTTTTGGGTCATCCAATTAAGCAGCATATTTTGGGAGAGGGAAGGAAAAAAAGTCAGCACCCACAGGAAACACATTAAAGCTCCCCACAGGATGACTGGAAATGAGAAATGAACTCTAATTACTCTGGCAGGAGAGAGATACATACAATAGTGCATGAAGCACCAGTATGCTACCTGCAGCAAATCAACCCTCCGTTGGTCTGCTGACTACCCAATCAGAGAGACCTCTCTTATAGCAACAGCTGCTGGTCAATCTTTGGTTCAACAAACTTCTGCTGAGGCCAAGTCTTTTCAGTGTGTCATGGTCAGAAAGTGTGCTTGGGATGTCTGCAAAGTATCCACATCATAACCTATGAGCATTTTTCATCCTGTTTCCTAAACTAAAAGTTAATAATGAAAAATGCTTTATTTTGATATTTTGCCTCTGTGGAAGACCAATTCTCTCGTTTGTTTGTAATAATAATAATAATAATATTAATAATAATAACGATAACAATAAAAAGTATGTCATTCTCAAAGCCAATGGCATGCTATGCAGTTTGGACCCAGCCCTTCGGTGCTATGCTACAAGAAGTACAAAACTCCTGATACAAAATCATGCTGTAACAGCCATAGGTAATTATTTTACATCATAACCTTATATTCATAGTTATACTGGACTATATGAGGTATAGCTATCAAATAATGGGACTTATGAGGATAAAACCATGTGGTTCACAGACACACTGAGTGTCATATATTAAAGGTTGTGTATTCACACACATCTGCTGTAAGTTTCCAAATAAGTGATGTCTTAAGTTCACTGCTAGCTATTAATAGAAGGGCACATACTTTTTTCTCAGGCATCTGTTATGGCCACTGCTGTATTCTGGGGATTATTGTCTCTCTCCCTTGAATGCGTGTTCTTGTGTGTGCGTGCATGTTCTTGTGTGCAGGTCTGTCACTGACGCTCCCAGGTTGCTGCTGCTGCAGAAGACTGCCGATCTTGTCCACCTGCGCTGTGGGAGAGCTGATTGATGTAGAAGACCTAAGCTGTAGCCAGCCCTGCTCCTGTGCCTCTTGCTTGGTAGACTTGGTTGCTGAATTTTGTAAACTCTGTAAACTTGTGAGGCACTATAGTTTTGTGACTGTTTCTAACTTAGAGCACATCACACTCACACTTAGAGAATTTCTGTTAGTCACATTAGGGTTTGGGTGCTGTTTGTGTTGTGTTTGTTACTTTTGATTTGTTGGAATAGTTAAATAGGTTTTTGTTTTCTTTTGTTTAAACAGATAACTCTAGTTAGAGTCTCTTTTTGTTCTCCTTTACAATTTTGTTCACAGCACTCAGTTTTAGTTGCCTGCCTGTTGTTACTGTCACAAAACCTAACTTTTTGTCAATAAATAACTTCATTAAAATCTGGTTTTCATGTTATCTACCCTTTCCCCCCACAAGCTGGTTGTAACATAAATAGGGGCTAGTCCGGGATAAAAATCTGTTAAAGGAGACCTGATAATAAAAAGTTACTGTTCATTTAAGGTAAGTTTGTGTTGTGTTTTTTTTTCCAAAAATTTGCTTGTGTGTTAACGGTAAGGTATGATGGCGTCATTTGACCGAGAAAGCTTCTTGGCCAATCCTTCGCTGGATCAAATTAATAAATGCAGGCAAGATAATTTGATTGCGATAGCTATCCATTTCAATGTCTCTGTTGGCAAGACAATTCTAAAGAGAGAATTAAAATCAGTAAGTTGATGGAGTTGGGATTGATTTTGATGCCAGTGCTTCCTGGTTTACCTGTGTGTGCACCTGGGTCTGAGGGGACTGGTAGCCACAGACCTGCAGCTGAGGCGAAAGCTGCTGATTACAGTGCACAAAGGGAGACTGGTGAGGTGAGTGAGCGGCTCAAAACACCGTTTACCTTGCCTCGATATGATCCCTTCTCCTCGGTAAACGCTGATTCTCTGGGCGAGGCCAGATTAAAAGTCCGGCTGGCATGACTCCAGATGGAGGCCCAAGAAAAAGCCGGGAGCCGGCAGAATCAGCTGAAACTGGAGATCAGGAAAATGGAGATCAAGTCTGACATGGCAGTCCGCCTACGCCAGCTCAAGCTTGAAGCTCAGCTGAGAGAAGCTCCAGCACCGAGCGCATCTGAGGATGCAGGTATGTCTTCCCTTTCCAGCAGCCCTAACGGTGAGTCTTTTGACATCAGTAAAAATATTTCTCTTGATCCTCCATTCAGAGACAATGAAGTTGACAGCGCTTCAGTGGTCTTACGACGTGTGGCCACTTCTGCTACAATGTAAAATGGTTAGCTTAAAAGTTGAACAATGTATAAACTTGACATTTTTGGTAGAATTTAACAAAACAGCTGCCAAATCTTTTCATAAATAACTGAGTTGCATTGGAAACACCACGTCATGCGCACATGTGTTTGAATGCCACTAAAACATTAAACAAATTGAACAAATTGTTTGACATGATTGACAGTTCTGGACAAGATTGATCAGAAGTCGACTTTATTAATAAAAAAAACAGTTTTGCAAATTTTGCTGGAAAATTCAAACGTGACAAAAACATGTGCCAAAGTTATCCCAAAACTTCTGACTCCTGATCAAAAAGACAAAAAAGTGGAAACATTTTGGAACAAATTGAAGGAAAACAATTTTTTTTAGAAGGAGCAATTAAATGCGATGAAACTTGATTAAACAAATGGCAGTCAATGAATTGGAAAACACTGTCATCAACAAGACAGCGCAACGAAGCAAGTCCAAATTCAAGGACATGTTGATTCATTTCTTTGACATTAAGGGGATCATTTTGGGGGATTTGGTTCCGGGAGGGACAATGGTGAATCAACACTTTTACAAACAGGTTCTAGAAAAACTGCAATAAAAAGTTTGAAGAAAGAGGCCGACACTGTGGAAAAAAGTTTCATTCTTCAAAAAGACAACCCGCCAGCTCACACTGTGCTCTTGGTAGAGCAGCTTCTAACACAAAAACAAATCACAGTGCTTGATCAACCTCCCTGTTCACCTGATCTAAGCACTGTGTGACTTACATTTTTGCTAAGATCAAATCTGTGCTCAAAGGAACATGTTTTTAGTCAGAAAAAGAAAAAAAAATCAGAGTCTGAGACAACTGTCTGAAGAAGACCTGCTGCATTGTTTTGTTCATAGTCCTGAATGCAGTGGTGTGTTGATGCAGACGGAGTGAGACTGAAAGAGCAAGACCTTGAAAAATGTTTATGTTTAATTTATTGTATTACAGCATGAGTCTCCTTTTTTAATAGCCACACTACAAAAAAATGTAGCCCTTTCTTCCACACAATATGACAGGATGCACTATCACAAACAGGCATCTCACACATCAGTGGTCAATGCTATGACCATGGTTATAAAAACAAATTAACAATGACAACCAGTCTCATTTTATCTTGTAACTGCAGCATAAGTAAAAAAAAAAAACAAAACAAACCATGAAAGCCAAATAAAACAACTGATCTTGCCTTCGCACATCACAGCAAAACTGCAGTGCTAAACACACCTAAAGAAATGTTACTCACGTTAGAAAGAACATGAACAATAAAATCAAACAAAGTGACCTCTGGAAAGTAGACTTATTATTTAAGGTACCAAACACATCTGTTGCCAAAACTTCTTCTCACGACAAAGTCCATCCTCCTTTTACTCTTTAAAAAGTCTAACCAGCTCTTTCTTGAGCTCTGTCTCCCTCCATACATTGCCAATAAAGTTAGAGATCCACTCAGCTTCCCCCTTAAAGTTTTTAAAGCACTGTGCTTGTCAGTATCCTGCTGTGCTCTGGTGCTGCCTTACTGAAATAAAATGTGGTTTGCAAACACAGTGCTTTATCTGAAAAGTCCCCCTTGAAAAAGTCTTTGCTGGGGAATTTTCAACCCAACCCCTTTCCTCCTTCTGCCGTCATGTAAAAAAAAAAGAGCTATGAAGAAAATATCTGTTCTAACCAAGAAATAAAGTACAACAAAATCTTTATGCCATGAAAAAACACAACACTTATTTAACTTAAAATCCTTTGACTAAGATATGCCGCTGGTGACTGAAACTGCTCAGCCATCTTTCAAATCAGGCCTTAATAAATTCTTTGAAAGCTACTGCTCAGAGTAAGCATGGTAAACTTGCTGACTTTGTATTACTGGGACTGTTAGCATAATCATAAAAGTTGAAAATTGTAATGGTTACCATATAATGTTCGAAGAAATGTACAACTTCCCCAGTTCCAATGAAACTTGGATGTTGTGTAAAACTTAGAATACAGAACTGACCTATATTTAACTTCTTAAACCTGTTTTTTTTTTTTTTTTTAACAGATAATCACTGATTTTGAATTGGATGCCTGCAACATGTAATATTGGAGGTACAGTCTTCAGTTATCAGGATCCTCTTCTTGTACTTGTCCCTGGTTCTTGTCTTGCAGGCAGCCTGGGATCATTGGTGTCCATGATTTCAAAACAATTGTAAATGTGGACTCATCAGACCACAACACACTTTTCCACTTTGCATCAGTTCATCTCAGATAAGCTCGAGCCCCGAGAAGCCAGCCGCACTTTTGGGTGTTGTTGATGAACAGCTTTGGCTTTGCACCATCAAGTTTTATCTTGCACTTGTTGATGTAGCCAAAAACTGAATATGGTCCTCAAGGCATTCCTGAGCCTGCTTGGTAATATCCTTTACAGAATGATGGTTTTTAATGCAGTGCTGCCTGAGTCAAAGGAATTCAGTGTTTTTTTATTGCCCTCGCTGCTTATGTGCAAAGATTTGTCCTGATTCTCTGAATCTTTTGATGATATTATGGACTGTAGATAATGAAATTCCTAAATTCCTTGCAATTGTACATTGAAAATCATTGTACTTCTACTGTTTGACTATTTGCTCATGCAGTTGTTCACAAAGTGGTAAACCTCACCTCATTCTTGCTTGTGAATGACCGAGCCTTTAGTGGATGCTTTTTACACCTGTTTCCAGTTAACCTGCTCACCTGTGTTATGTTTCAAATATGAGCTTTTCAAGCATTTCTCAATTTTCCCAGTCTTTTGTCCCAGCTTTATCTGAACATTTTGCAGGCAAAGAACTCAAAATGAGTGAATATCCCCCCCCCCCCCCCCCCCGAAAAATGAAGTTCATCAGTTTGAAGATTAAATATCTTGTCTCTGTAGTTTCCTCATTTGATTAAAAGTCAAAAAGGATTTGCAAATGATTATATTCTGTTTTTATTTACAATTTACACAACATCTTAGCTTTGTTTGAATTGGGGTTTTTGGATCAGAATGTGAAATATATCTTCTATTCATGTCTTTTTACTGATGTGCTGTGGGAGGAGAGTTAACTTTAAGCAACATTGTAATCAGATATAAGTATATTTTTTGACCAATACAACAAGTTAAAGACATTTTGAGTCATGCTCATAAAAACTACTGTACCTTCCTTTTTTTTTTTTTTTTTTTTTTTTTTTAAATCTTTTTACTAAGGCCAAGGTTATAAAAGACAAAATGGTGGCAACAAGAGACTTGTTCTCACCTTGTAACCACTGAGGGCAGAGCTTGACAAAGAATTTATTTCCAACCAATTATTCAAGTTTTCTGTTTTTCATCATTTCACTGTAATGTATGAACAAATTTCAATGGTTTACTGAAAAAAAACATAAAAAATCCATTGATGACACATTGTGTGTGTGTGTGTGTGTGTGTGTGTTGTTGTTGCAATGAGAGACGTAGAAGATTCTGGTGAAGGTTAACGTGAACTTTACTTCGTTCATTTTCATGCAGCTTTGCCTGCATTGGCGCAGACACACTCATACTGTACACTCAGATTTCGTCTCATTAATGAGTAGACGGCTCTGATGAGAACTCATCTGCATGTCATTATCATCACATTACTCAAATTTTCCAATCAGTAACAGAATTAGCATTTGGATTAGAAGCTTGCAATCATTCAGCGACCTTTACAAAAAGTGCACATAACGTTTCCCTAATGAACATATGCTTCAAATAAAGACTGGGATGGTCCTGATTCTTCTTTTTTGATTTGGGAGTAAAATGCATGTCATGATTTCTACAAATCAAGGTTTAATCTGACATCACTGATATCTGACCTCCCTAACCACACAGGTGTTTGTACTCTAACATGGATTTATTGGGTAGAAGTGTCCATAATTTGACTTTAAATGCACTCAGCTCACTGATTATGGCATCCTGGTGCATGATTAGAAAAAATCCAAACACAGGTGGACACGAGTGGCTCTTCAACATCCAGCAGAGGAGACTGTTTTGTCAACATGACCTGTTTTCCTCCATTGGAGGGCACACTTGAATAAGCAGTGGCAGCGAGGAGAGCCTGAGCAGTTTCCATGTACACTGTGATCCTTTTACAGTAGAGCATCCACATCCATTTTTAACAGACACGTTCACCAGATTTGTGGCTCACCCCTACCTGGCACCGCTCCCAGAAATGTCCTCGCCGTGCCTTCAGTGTGACGAACATCATGAAAAAATGCTCTTCATTTGAATTATTATGTTTGGACTGACTGCTCGCTCATAAGCATGTCTTTAATAACTTTCTGACAGCTTTTCAGCCATTATGAGTGCATGTTTGTCTTTTTTTGTACAAGCAAAAGATTTGAAGGTAGGTTTATTGCTCATCTACTTAGAGTAAAATTATTATTATTATTTTATTTTTTATGTCATTATTGGCCTAAATGTGTAATGCAGAGAGAAGTCAACTTGTGTGTTAAAAGAACAGCAAGCATTTCTGATCATTTTCTAATAATCAGTTATCTATACCCTATTGCTATAGTCACGGTGACCAACTTGATAAGGTTGTTCGATTAAGAGAAAATTCTCAGAGAGGAGGAAGACATTACACTGGAAATATTGTAGTTTCTTTTTACTCTCACAAATTAAGTTAAAGCTTAAAACATTGTAATAAAGTAGGTTTAAAGATGATCACAATTACGCATTGTAATTTTTTTTGTTCTCGACAGAGCTTATCATCAGCAATGATCCAAAACACAGTGAAAAATCCCATAGGCTTTGGACTTGCAGTCAGCTGAACCAGCACAATGCTAATATCCGCATTGGCCAATAAAAGTACATCATCCCTCCACTACTCTAATATTAATTCAACCGTAATAACTACCCTTACTAATCATATGAAAAGGGGACCCTCTTGAAAACAATATTTTAAATTCAATAGACAAATATGAGCACAAATTCATGGGCATCAATAAATTTATCACTGTCATGACTTCTCATTTTAGTCCCTTTGTTTCTGCCCACCTCCCTACCTCTGCCCACTCCCCAAACACAGCTTTGGTGGATGGCTTTTCAGCATGAGTCTGGTTCTGTGTAAGATTTCCTTTTTTCTTGCCACTGTAACTATTGCTGACTATGGCAAAAATGATGTGCTCATAGTGGATCCATGTTGGGTTTGGAATAAGATATACAAAAAGATGAGTATGGCACTGACTCTTTTGTAAAGGGTCTTGTAATAAAATTTGGTATGATATGGAGTTTTGGAAATAGAGATTGATTGATTGGTTAGGTGAACCTCAGCATGTGTAGAGAGGCTCAAAACCAGGCTGCAACAAGGGATGCTCCCACATAGATAATCCCCAGTGAAAATAAACTGGTATTAAGTTATAAAGCATTCTAACATGAACACTGATAGCGTCCAAGGTCAAAATTGCACTCTGAACTGAACTTCTTCGGAAATCCTGGTTCTGTTTTCTCACGAGGGAGGAGGTGGTGGGCTCTGGGTAGACCAGTTCACAACTTCTGGTCTTGAGAATTCACAAAGACACCATCCCAAAAATCACATTTCCTCACTATTTCTTGAAATGTTTGCTTCACATTTCAGCCTTCTCCAGGTCAACACTGATGTTGATAAATTTAGTGAAGAGACAATCAATTAGGATAGAAAGCAGAGCATCAGGGTGACTTTTTGTCTTTGTCTTAGTGTGAATGTTTGTCTTTCTCTTGTTAACCTCTTCACTGCCTTGAACTCTTATCCTCTTTATCCCTCTCACACACACAGGTCTCCTCTCTCTGCCTCCTCCTGCCTGGATTTTCTCTGTATTCCTTTTGATCTTCATCCCCCTCCTCCTCCTCCCCTCCTCGCCCTGTTGAGGCTCTTCACCAACTTTAATTGAGCAACTTAGAGATCAGGGGCTGATGCCATCAAGCACAGACACTTACAGGTGAAGCCAGGGTTCATCTTCATTTACATACATGAATTCCCCTGTGTTTGTATGTGGTGTGTGTATGTTTTTAATATGAGCTGAGATATTTGCATTTTTGTGTTTGTACTTTCCAAATTTGTATGCACTCACACTCCTCAGTGTTTGTGTGTGAAAATGTCAGGGATCAGATTGGAATTCAGAAAAATATATATAAAAAGCACTGCCTGCTAATTGTGTTGCTGTGCATGCTCCCGCTTTTGCACAAGCTGTAGTTTCTGGCTGTTTAGCCGCTCTTTGATCAGCAGATAGTGAGATGGTGGGGAGGCTGGGAGCGCTGGCTTCCTTGCCTGATGCTCGGCTGGCTCCACTAAAGATTATCCAAACAGTGTATGTGGACGAAAAAAGCAAAGGAAAAGCAGAATAAGAAGGAAGATGAGGTAGACTGGTGGATGGAGAGATAGTGTTTGGTAAAATAGAGGAAAGGATGGAAAGAGAATGAGGTTGTGGATAGGTTAGGCAGGGAATGATCCAGATTTGAAGGAGTAATGAAGGAGTGCAAACAGCTTTCAGTGGATGCCTGGCAGGCTTCTCTCTGATGTTTGTCCTGCCAGTGTGTTCTTCTAACAAACATTACCACCAACCGCTGCTGCTTCACAGCCAAGTTATGATCCTGCAGCTCTTTGTCAGAGATTGTTTCCACATCTGTCAATGAGTCTGAACAGCGAAAAGCAACATTCAAATTTAAAAAAGCATTTGCTTTTAGCTTAAGTGCTATGTTTTGCAGAATTCTGGCATGAACAATCACACAGGACTTAAGTTTAATTAAAACTCAAAGAGCTGTATCTGCTGTCTTCATCCACTAACATATTTCTGATCTTGCAGAAATGTAAAAAGAACATTTACATACATAGTCGAGTCAAGCTACAGTTAATTATCAGTATGTTAACTGAATTACTGTCTTTTTCCAGTGTACATGCACTCTGTTTATTCACAGATTTGTTTTCCCTCCCTAATGCAGAATGCCCCCTTTTAGCTGCCAAAGACGTTAACCTTGGTGACCTTGCTATCAAGTTGGCAATTCATTATTTAACAAAAGTTTTATTTCTTTAAGCGATATACCTTAAAGGATATTTTGATTTTTGAAGTGGGGTTGTGTGAGGTACATGGCATATGCCCAAACATTAGCCACAGCAACAGTGATCAGCTCTGTGTCTGTACAGAAATAGTAGGCACAGAATCTAAAGGTATGCAGTATATTGCACATAAGGCCACCTAGGGCTATACGCTGGCGCAGAAGGTAGTGCGCGTGCCACACAGCAAGAAGGTTGCTGGTTTGAACCCTGTGTTGGTCAGGGCTTTTCTGTGTGGAGTTTGCATGTTCTCCCTGTGCATGCATGGGTTCTCTGTGGGAACTCTAATTTCCTTCCACAGACCAAAAACATGCTTGTTAGGGTGAACCCTTTGGTATAGGTGAGTATGTGAATGGTTGTCTGTCTCATGGCCCTGAGATCAAGGAGAGACAGAGCCACATCTCTGACCTTGGACTGCCACAGAATCTCCTAGAAGGAACTGGAAAAGATTGCGGGGGAGAGGGATGTTCTGGGTTGATCTGCTTAGCCTGCTGCCAACACAACCCAGCCCTGAATGAGTGGAAGAATATATTTCATTTATTTTAATTCACAATCAAAAACTTCCATAATTCAAAGTAAAATGATCAATATGCTTACATACTTTGATTATTTGAGTATTTTCTCTGTCGGGTATTGTGTTGTTGTTGTTTTTACCCTAAATGACACTATAGACCAATGTTTTTGAAACCAAGGTCAACGCAGATCTGTTGTTTGTTATACAGATCAGACAATAACTGAACTCACACAGCAGCTTTGTATTCATGGATTTTCAGTATCTGACAGAACAGTCCTAACATTTTAGCCTTGTTTCATCTCGTCGTTGGTAAGTAAAAATAAGTTTTGCCACTGTTTTTCTGATTAAATATTTGTTTCAAGGCACTTACAGTCTATTTTATGACATGGATAAAAATTGACTGACAAAATATTCTACCTTAAGCTTTTTTTTGACAACATTTGTTTTGTTGTTTGTCTTTTCATCCATCCATCTGTCTGTCTGTCTATGGGCAAGATAGCTCAAAAAGTGCTCTACAGATTTTGATGACATCTTCAGGGGACGTTGGTCATGGCACAAAAAAGACTTGATTATATTTTGGTGGTTATCCAAATCCAGATGCATTGTGTGAAGGGGCAGTTTTCAAGATTTTTGCCAATAACTTTGCTAGAAATGTCAGAAAATGCTTTGGTTTGTTCCATTGGAATACTTCTGGTTGATATTTGGTTGATGAAATGATCACTGCAATGATCAGTATCCCTTGTGCATGTGGCGTTGTCTCAGGGCAGGACAGCACAGCAGCTTCAGATTTTAATGAAACTGTGGCACATGTGCAGAACACCTACCTGCAGTCCAGTTTGGGTCCATTTAAGGACTTTACATGAATGTAAAACTTCAGCAGGAGTATAAAAGTATGTTAGTCAAACTTTTTAATAATTTGATTTACCATGATTATTTTTCATATTTAAATGCATTTCAAAGTCAGACAAACACAATAGTTAAGCTTTTTAACCTACAAGTAAACATATTGTATATGGAGAATATAAATCCAACTTTGACCTAACCGTCTAGTCCCATCAATAATACATTTTGCACACTCATTTCTCTAGCCTTGGTTATCTTGCTTTTCGATACCACCCTATCAGAGCAGAGACACAAGCTGTGACATGCTGCTTGTCCTCCAGTCAATAACATTCAGCTTGTCTATCAGGGGATAACATTAATAGATAAGAAACACTCTCATTTATGGGAAAACGTGTTCACATAGATTCTCATACAATCCATCTACAGCATGTCGTCGGGAGCCTGCCTCTCATATTAACATCGATAAATCAGCTCACTGTATGGACACATGAAGTAATACAAGGGTAGATGAGTAATCAGCATGTGCAGTATAGGCTGTGGATTGTTACTGTGCATATAAAGATGTAGGTTTATTTTAAAAGGAGCTTGTGAGGTTTTTTTGTCCTAAATCATTAGAGGGGATTTTACCAAGCAATAAAGAGAAAAAAATCACAGAGAAAGATAGAGTGATAATTCACAGGGGGGAAGATTATGAAACACTTCAAATACAGAAAATCAACACAACACAGGGATGTTAAAATGAAAGAAAATGCTTTAAAAATCTTAAACAAAAGAAATCTGGTGGACAGAAAAATAAGCAGAAAGAGCAAGGCATAGAGCATTAAAAAATTAAAAAATATATAAATATGTTTGCAGCCTCTGTGGCTTTTCTGTAAATTTTTTTATACATTGAAGTAATGGATCATTTGCAAAACAATGTATTTTAGCACTGAAAGAAAAGCCATTGACTGCATTGGGCCCAAGCCAGTAGGTCCATCAACCTCCCCTGCCCAGCTTAAACAAACTTTGAACCACAATATCAAGGCAAAATATGCAAAGTTTACGACGACAGCTGGAAACTTCCCTATGGAGGCCCTCTTCTGACAGCGCCCACTCTCTCACACTGCTAAACTTGCATGCAGAATTTCTATAAAATATTAAGTATGGTGGTAAACTTGGGGTTAAAGGAAGGCCCTGTCATAGAGACAAAAAAGTAATTTTTAACTGTTTTCTGTAAACACAGCATTGTTTCAAGAAATAAGTACATCCATATGAAAACACTAAAAGCGCTGTGGTATATATGCCAGGCCTGTAAGTGGTGCTGTAATGCTGCTGCAAATATGCACCAAAACCAGAGAAGAAGACATGGCATGGAGCATACACATAAAACATGAACAATGTAAACAGACAAAACAAGATGTGGCATATACTGTTCTCATGTCCACTTGTTGTTCATGGTGGTAGTAGAGGAGCAGAAGATTTGCTGTAATGCTGTGTTCCACTTACATCGGAACTAGGAAGAGGGGAGTGGGAATGACGTCCTATATATATATATATATATATATATATATATATATATATATATATATATATATATATATATATATATATATATGTGTGTGTGTGTGTGTGTGTGTGTATATATATGTATATGTATATATACACATATATACATATATACATATAGATAGATAGATATAGATATATATAGATATATACACACACACACACATATGTATATATATATATATATATATATATATATATATATATATATACAGACATATACATATATATGTCAAACAATACTATGTATACGGCTGATTTATTGCGATAAGCACTAGTCAGAAGTGCTAATAAATGGGATATTACAGGAGCTTGATAACTGTTCACACCGGGGGCAGCCAACTTCGATTGTCAACTCGGGGGTGGTGAGGATCACCCCAGTAGGAAATTCCGACCTCAGGGGGCGTTCCAGATTAAATTTCCAAGTTGGAACTCAGAAATACCAACTTCCCATTACAACTGGAAAGCACCATAAAAGCCACAAGCAAGGAAGCTACTGTGAATGAATGCTACACTGTATTCCGCCATTGTTAGGCAGTGTTAGTGCAGTGTTAATGTATGCAGTTTAAGGGGGAGGCAGGCTATGAGACTGTGGTTTCTAAAAATGTGTGTATTCATTGCACACATGGAAATGCGAGAGTGGAGTTTTGAGATGTATTGACTCTGGGATGCCTTCTCAAAAATGTACACCTAAAAACTGTCTTGGCATGTCTATGCAGCCACACTTAATGTTAGAGCCAAAGCCACATCAACCTCTTAAGAGGGGTGCAGTCAGCCACAGCTCATGAGGATGTACAGTAAAACAGGAGGGTGTACAGTGGCACATTTTTAAGTATAAAAATCAAAAACAAAAACAAAAACGCTCAGTGATCTCCTCCGAACAGATACAAGGATGTACTTATCATTGAAACACAAACATACACTACTCTAAAGTGTTTTTCTTGGCTATAGGAAACAACAAGACATGAAAAATCAGCTTTTAAGACCGCAGGATGGAGAAATAACACCTTTAATATTGATTAAACCACACTTGATTACCCCAAACATAAATGAAATGTACTGCAAAACTACTTCACCTTTCCACCTATAGCATAAACAGGATTCTGATGTTTCATTGATGATCAGAGTTTCTTCCTCTTTGATGTGAGCCATGGGAAAATTAATTTGGGAGGCAGCAGCTCTCTTAGAGAACAAGCCTCGGAGGAGCGGTTGCTGTATTAAGCAAATTTTCCTTGCATTTTCACAAGGGCTGCAGTGCTGTCCCTCTGTGTGAGGAGCTTAGCCTGCGAAATATCCCAGCCCACATCCCTCACTGCATAAGAGAGAGGTCAAGAGACTGCCAATGGAAGCTGTCATGCTGCATCTGAAATGAAATAGAAGCTGCTACGCACGTATCAAAGACACCAGGCATGACAGAGGATACAACACTCAACACGTGATTACACTTTTTCTTCTTTCTTTGGCGAGCTGAATTTACTAACCCGTGTTTGATCCAGTGTCTAATTAATTCCTTAAGTTCTTGTGTTTATAGGAGGGGAGGGGGCGAGGGGATACGCTGTGTAAGGAGAGGGGATCCTTCTTTGAAGTGCTGTTCAGCAAATCTCAAGAGGGCAAGCAAGCCCGAGGCTGGACTCAGGCTATGGGGAGAGAAGCAACAACCACTTCACCACTGCAGGGGCCAAAACTGGAGCTCACCATGACCATGTTTTTTTACACTAAATTATCTGTTTATCTGAAACATTGCATCCCATCAGAAATGTAATGTCTTGGCAGCAAAAGATCAACAGACGAAAGGCTGAGAGTTTGCTTTAATTGAGGCTGTGAGGCGTCTAATAGCTGCATCCTCTTAAGCATTGTTTGCCCCTACACAAGAATATAGGCACTTAGCAGCACTGAAAAATGAAATTCTGTAATTCTCTGAGGTGCACCCCTCCCTGAGCTGGAGTAGCTAATGAACTATCAGCAATTTATCTTCATTCCACCCAGGGCCCACTTGTCCTTCCCTGCCGACAGAAGCCACTTCTTGGCAGGTCTTGCTTCAGGGAATCCAAACCTCCTGGCTCCGAAGTTAGGAGCTGCATTCTTCTGAAAGTCATATTGAGGTGAAAAACAGATTTCAGTGATGCTATTTATGTTGTTGTAGACAGCACCATCCATATTTGTGCACGTGAAACTACCCAAACCTGAAGGTGGGGCGGACAGAACAATACAAAATTCAAGGTCACTCTGGCCTAAAAAGGTGCAGACTGGCTTTGTGGATTTAGTACTTTGGGTTCATCTCTCAGATTACATTGATGAATTGTAAATTATAACTTTGGACCAAGAGAATCTCAACAAATGACACAGCATCTTGGTCTAAAAGACTCAGCACTTTTGAAGGAATGTGGTGTTGATGAAGGGTCATTGATACATGAGCTATGGTCTTGTCTTACGGTTAATCAATATAGGATTCATTGTTATATTGCCAATGTTGTGAAAGAAAAATTTGTGCTCTGTCCCAAGTTATATATTTTGGGAGACTGTAAAGTCTTTTCTGCCTTTTCAAAACCAATAACACACTGGATACAGACTGCTATCACGACTGGTTGACACATCATTCTCAGGAACTGAAAAAAAAGACCTGGAGAACCTCCTGTTTCATGTTGGTTGACTGAACTGGGCAAAATATCTGCATATGAGAAAGTGTGTTTACTATTTTGACTAATGTAATAGGTCTGGTTGATAATCAATTTGAAAAAAACAAAACAAAACATTCTTTTCACTTATGGAAAACAAGCATTTACTCTGTGAACCTGTGTTCATCTGTAAAACCACAATGAAGATATGTTGACCCATGTTATAGTTGGAAGTGGAGGGCAAGGTTGTACAAATTTTGTGGAAAAAAACTTAAAATCATAAAAATAGACATATTATGTAAAGCAGGGATGTCAAAACTTTCCTAACCAAGGGTCAATATAAGAAAAAACATGAGGATTGCCAGGCCATGTTTGACACATCCTAACTTTTGTGTAGTAAAATTAGAAAACCAATGTAATGTAAAAGGAGCCAACATCACAGTCTTTTTCATTTGGGGCTTTGCAAAGAAACAATCTTTGAAGAATTTAGAGCAACCTATCAGATTTTAGAGGTTCACATTTTCTGTTATTGCTTCATTGTGGGTGAAAGATTTTCTTAAATCAGTGAAAGTTGTATCATGATGAGCTGTGTTTAGGTTTGTTATTTTAAAAGTTTTACACAAATGATCAGACTTCTTTAGATCAGACCACCAGTCTAACGGTAAATGGTAAATAAAACCTTTGCAGTCGCTAAAAAGCTACTGTTCTGCAAAGGGAAAGACAACTTCCCTCCCACTATGCAAGAATGGTTAAATGCACTTGCTAAATTAGCTACACTGGAAAGACTTATATACACCAACATTGATTCTTTGGGCAGATTTGATAGGATTTAGGGTGTTTCCTTTCTTTTATTACATGACTTACTACTGGCCTTGACCCACAACAAAGAAGGTTCTATTGGTCTGATCTACTAAAGGTTTGCCTGTATTGAAACGTGCAAACTTGAAAGCGTGCGCAAAGCTGATCTACTAACAGGGTGCACCAAGGAATGCATCTGTCAAAGGAGCAAAATAACACACGCAATCCATTTAGTGTGGTTGCCTTCATGAATATGCAGAATACATGCAGATTATCAGAACGTGCAAAATACTGGGAGGAGGAGATGCAAATGTATTCATTTAGCATCCACAATGTGATTTATCAAACCCGAAACTGATTGCGCTCAGTGTTTTTGTGCCTAAATTTTGCACATTTGAAAAGCATATGCAAACAGGCACAGCATTATGCGCAGATCACTGCGGTCATTGTGGCGAGAAACAGGGGTTGAATATTTCTGTCACTGACTGAATTTTTAGATGAATGACGCAAAGATTTGGAGGCTGTCTGTCATTATGATGGACTAGAAAAAGAGGGACGATCCAGTGTGCCATCATACTCATGCAGACACACATGTAAAGTAAACCCTCTCTGTTTTGCGCTTGTAATACATCGTGGAGGAGGTCATTTAACCTTTGTAAAAAAGATCCCCTTCATAGCCAGAATCACTCCATCTGTCACTCAGAGCCGACTGCATCACACTCTCCACGAACTGACAGCGGGTTTAGGAGCTGTAGGGTGTGGAGATTGTGACGCAGTCACTGCGGAAAATGGACGTTAAGATAAACGCTCAGTCTGTGTGTGTGTAACTGTAAGACTACTCCTCACATGAGAGGTTATTGGTGATGAAGCTGTGTAACTATGTGAATGCTGTCATTTAGACAATCAGAAAAGGAAAATTTAAAATGACAGATAAAAATATGACATGAGGGATAAGTGATGACCTTGTCCGTCAAAAGTGACAGACAGCAAAAATGGTTACCGCAACCTCTGGTCAGAAATAAAAATAGTAGTCATATCGTCTATCGAGCAATGCTGTTTTTGAGCTGTGAGCTTTTCACAGATGGTCTCCCAAATCACGTTTCTTCTGGCAATGTGGAAATGTTAATGCTGGAGTTCACCAGTGTGTTTATTTGCCTCACACTCCATGTCTCCAAACTTCGTTTTTCATTTATGGCCACTCTGCTATTCCAAACTCTCCGTGGTTACAGCCGGTAGCACATGCAAAATTCCCTTTTAAAGAGGCTAGTCTGCACCACTTTTTTGTTAAAAATTGCGCACGCAGTCATATTAGATCACCCGCAACACGCCCACTAATAGCACCTGTAATTTTTTAGTTTGTACAGACAATTTAGCACTCATTACTTAGGATCTTAGTAAATCAGGCCCTGTGTGTGCGGTATATATATATTTAAAGGCTTCTGTTAAGTAGAGAGAATATACTATTTTTATCAAGAGAAGAAAAATCTTGACAATTGCTCTGTGTGATTTGCACTACATCCGTTGTGATTTATACAAAAACTTGTGGTCGTGGTTGAAATGTGGTCCAGATCTGATAAAACTGCAACTGAGGCTGTTAGCATCTATGCTAATCTCTGTATGAGCAGTCACTTCCTGTTTACTTCTCGCTCGCTTGTTCCTTTTGCTGCTCTAAGACTCTGATTGGGTTGTCCTACTTTGGGCTGCTCACAATCGTTGATGATTGGAGCTTGGCAAGACGGATCTGCCTGATTACAGATGTGGAATCAGGCAGATCCAGCTGCTGTGCAAGGTTAGAGTAAGAGAGCAACAAGGGAAAGAGGATGTGGGTCCCTCAGGGTAAGGCAATTGTTCCTGGTATGGTAATATGAGGAAAACTGAGGCTGCAATTAAGCTTCATTGATATTTCTGCTGCTTCTTAAACACACCTGGTAAACCAAAGCTGTTTGGAATTTTACTCCAAATCCTTGCACTCCCCTCAGCTCAGCATGGCTTAGATAAGCGCTTGCACAACACATTCATGAAAAATGGGATTAGTAGTTGTGCGCGGTGACTGTCGTCTCCCTTCTGAAAACCTCTTAAGATTTTGCCGCCAAAATGGATAAAGGGATAGCTAGATGTTTATAAGTGTTATAACCATTTTTTAAAATCATTTGTATTATTTTTAATTATAATTATTATCATTACTAAATCACACTGTGATTATGGCTGATGGACAGGTCTTGATGAACATGATCTAAATGTGCTGTATGTTAATATGCAAATTTGATTTTGTGTTAGGTCTGTCAGTAAGTGCCTCACAGTGTTAGAGTTTTCTAAAGCTTCCACAGTTTTCCTCACAGATGCAGATTTATTTCCTATGGCCTGCTACACCAACAATGCGTAAGTTACATCTTATGTTATGATGTTCAGTCCACACTAAAGCCTACATTGAAATTAATTAGGATCTAACTTAAGTTGGGTCTTAATTTTGTTGCACCACAGAGATGCAAGGTTAATCTGAATTAGTACAGTCTAACATTCAAACTAAGCAAAATTCAGTTGAAGAAATTACCTTTCAACTTCATTTGTCAAAACAGTAAAAACATTTTTTTTCAGTGCTTTTTTCTGAATTCTGAGGCAAACTGAATGCACCATATCTTGGGACAGGCTGACAGCTTGAAATAACTTTGGGTAACTGCCATACACGGCAACAAAAATGCATGAAAATATGTCAAAACTCCATTCCATTAATAACTTTTCAAGTTATCATGTTATCTAACTAAATAAAATAACGAACAAACACCAACAAAAACATAACCTCCTTGATGAAGGTAATAAGAGATGAAATTGCCAACATGAGATAATTTATTATTGTACCGCCAAAATACTGCTGACAAAAAAGTAATGCGCGAGCAAAATATTCGTCAAAAATTTCAAGGGGATACTATCTATCAAGGAGAACGCAACGCTGACACCAGAGAGCCTCTAAAGACTTCTGCTCCTCCTCTTACTCCAACTAATCCCACCTTTAACACTTGTACATCATGGCAACCATATTTTACAGAGGACCTAACACCTACTAGGAGGTAGGTCTAAGATGGAAGTTGTAACTTATGCCTATGTTGGAACTATCTCAGCTGTTGTAACACCTCAAACCTTATAAAGTGTAAACTTTGTAAAAACACATAAGTTCAGTCTAGCCTACATTTGAACTTTCACAGCTAGTGAAACCCATATCAGGTCTCCCCAAATCAAAATGTATATTACCACTCCACCATTGATCACTAACTTTTAGTGGTGTACATTTGATGATGAGAGTATTTTTAGAGTTAGTATTTTACTCGAGTAATTTCTGTGAATGTCAGTCTATTTTGATATATATGTGGTTTTCTACATTAGTAATCTGTTGGTGCAAGACAATTTTTAAAGTGGCATTTATAGTTATCCATCAGCCTATCTTTCAATCTTTTATTTATTTACATAGTATAAACATTAATTTCATTGAAAAAATACATAATGTGCAAAAGTATACCTCACATGTACAAAATTTATTTTCCAGATATTGCTTGTATTTTATTCCATACACATCATTGAAAATTTCCACATTGTGATTATATGATATTATTTGGGTTTTATATTACTGTGCACTTTAGTAATATAAAATGAAACAAATAACTACAGACTAATTACACTGTCAAAAGTTTCATTTAGCTGACTGCATAATACAGTAGGGTTCTACTTTACTTAAGTAGATTCTAAAAAGCTATGCTAATTTTTTACTTAAAGCAGCACTAAGTAAGATTCCGGCTTTTTAGCTCTCTAGGGGCCTTTATGGTCGTTGAGTGTAACTGCGCAATTACAAAAACAGAGCGCCTCACACCAACGTGCATTTGTTGACATACAGAGGGAGGAGAAGCGAGCCGACAGGACGTCCCAAGACACAAATAAACCATGTGGACTGATAAGGTACGGTCTGATCATGTTTTTTAGTTTGTAGTTTTTTAGTGTGGAAGTGTTCCTACCATCCACATGGAAGTTACATAGTGCCACGGAAGGTGATACAGACCCCCTCAGACTATGACAGAGGTGTCATTCAACCTGTTGTAAGGTAATGTACCATCACAATGACTCTATAGAAATATTATATTAGGTCGGAAAAACTACGTAGTGTTGGTTTAAATAATATTTTATAAAAATAACTGTACTTTTACTCGAGCACCATAATTGTGTACCCTTTCCACCCCTGAAGAGAACCAGTAATACACTATTCAATAAATTAAAAAAGTATAGCTTTGACTGGCTGGAATTCTGTGTTTAGCTCATGCAAGTGTTACTCTGAGCACTTGAGTTCAAACTATAAATATAAGTTAGGGATGTACAGAATGTAAAAATCTAGGCCGATGCCAATACTTATGTTGTTAATGACAGTCTAGCTGATTGTGATAAGAGTGGTTTTCATTTCGGGTCTCTTGGTATAATTCTCCCACAATGCTGATATTTTCTCTCATGTTTGACCACAAAAACTGATCAGTTTGTCCAACTGGTCATCTCTTCTGCCAGTTACGAAACTCCTCAGATCAGCAGCTAGCTGTGCCTGATTACAGCTTTAAAGTGATGTCATCACAGATAAACATCAAATAATGTTATCTGCTCATCCCACATTCACTTTTTGACATATAAACGTCACATAAATGTCTGGGCTCCAAGGACTAGAAAACATGCCGTCCTCTGACATTATTTGTTGATATGAATGTTTGGAACGCTGGTGGACTTGTGGTGACTTTGCAACCCCCGTGGTTTAGCTGTAGACTTTGAAGTAGCTGGCATTATGGCCCCTAGCTCCTTTACTCTATGTCATTCCACACTATCTCTCCCAAATGTTCAATTCTGTACAGTGTTCTGCTCAAATGACAATAAAAATTCCCAAATTAAACTACATGAAAAAGATAATAATGATATTAACATGTCCATGTTGGATCTGTAGTGTGAGTGCTGGGACATTCGCCCTCAAGGTCAGTTTAGAGCTGACAAAAAACAAATGTTTCAGTAGCATTGTTAAACACATCAAATATTATTGTGCTAGTTGCTTTATTCAGTGGTCACATCTGTAGCATAAATCTCAGATGTAAAATTTGTCCCAATTCAGTGAAAGGAGTATACACTCTGAAATGGAAAACAAAAAAAAATATATTTTTCCTGATTTAATAAGAAAGGGTGAGTATTTATATTACAAAATAAAGCAGGAAATCGTGGTCTACATTTTGAATGGTCCATGCCCATACTAATCCTTATAGGCAGTTAAACCAAATCAGCTGTTTATCCCTAACATTGGTTTCATAAAGTTTGATGACCGCTCCATGGTATATTTGGTACTTGTGATAAAATGTATGTAAACTGAATGGAGATGTTTTCTTCAATTGGCAACAAGGTGACCATCTTGGTTACCAAAGCTGCCCAACCGTTTCACTGAGAATGCATATTCACAGTTGTGGGAGAGCTAAAACGCTTGGTTGATGTGCCTGTTTTTTCAGCATTTCCCTTTACCGAAGAGGGTTTAATTATTTATGAGAATTTTGTGTCAACAGATGAAAGTATGGACCAAAACCTATGTTTCAGGACTAAATGGTCTTCCAGCAGCACTGAAAATACCGTACCATGGTGTTGTTGGCTTTCTTGTAGTAGGAAGATACTTTGTTAGGAACATACCAAGTTCATTCCTAAAAAAAATATTTCAAATGAGCTGTCTCGTGGGTTTTAGTTGCATTTCAACGCCACAAAAATTAAAATGTACATCTATTTGCTTTTGTGTAACTTTTCGTTCACAATAAATCAGCGGTTCAGTTTCGGTGCTCTTCAGTTCCCCCCACACGTCCCCTCTCCAGCAGTGGTTTGTTCCGCACTCTCCAGCTGATCGGCCCAGGATTCCCCGGTGGCTCCGTCCGTCGTTTGGTTTTGACGGCTTTAATGTCTCACCGTCGGTTTAATCTGTGCTAATTTCACGGAGTCCGGGGCCGCTCGTGTCGGCAAGAAAGCGCCTTGCTCGGTTAAACTATCACGGACAGTGTCCTGGCCGGGGCATCGACTCTGTACGTGTCAAAGCTAGGGGGATCTCAACGCAAACACAAGGCCCTCAGTCCATCCTCGGATTCACCTGCTACGAGGAGAGCCCGACACGAACAGCCGACATGGGAGACACGGGGAGCGAGGGCAGCAAGCCTCCGAGCAACGTTAACGTGATCCCCCCGCGCTGCCCCTGTGGCTTCTGGGGGTAAGGCTCAGACAAACACACTCAGATGTGTCTCTTTCTTTATCTGACAACAGCTAGCTAAGTCGTTAGCCACCTAGCATTAGCAGCTCAAACGGGGATGAGCTGCTTTCCTTGTTATTACCCCCTCCCCATTGTTTTGTAGCATTAGCTGCTAGCTAACGCCAGCTGGACTCGGTAACCTTCTCATGGAGGGGCAGAGAGCAGAAGACGGATGTGGGATAACAAGCCCAGAGGGTTTGTGACAGGTGTGACAGCGGTAATAAACGAGGTTTATTTTGAAGTATTTAGTTCAGATACAAAACAGGCTAATGCTCCAACGCAGGCTGGCGGCTATCGACCACAAACGGACAACAGTCAGCTTTATCAATTCAAACTGGTGATAATCAGGAAATACTGGTTCAGTGACACAATGTCCAACACAATGAAGCGCAGTGTTCGTGAAGTATGCCCCGAAGCAGGGGAGCTGTACCGGGGGGAAGTTGGGAAGATTTTAAGGGCCCATGACTGACAGGGGCTCCAAAAATGATTACATTATCAGTATTTTATATATCCTGACTTATTGACTTACATACAAAAAATCAAAAACAAAAATCAAACACAAAGTTTTCCTAATTTTAATTGCAAAAATTAAAAACACACATGCACCTTTTCATTAGTATACTCTGATGAAACAACATTTGTACGAATAAAAATGGAGACCCTTTTAAAAATTGATTAGGGGATATTTACTGTCGTAAATAGCATATTTAAGTGTTTGGGTCTCAAGAAATAATAAAGATAAAATAACCAAACAAGTTTTAGTGCAAGGCAAATGTGTAATCTGCGTAAGTTTTGCTTTGATAATCAGAGATTCATAATATTGGTTATACAGTGATTGGAACCATTTTAAATGCTTAAATGATTAAATTTCCATAAAGTTCTCAAAAGTACATAGTTTAATTCACTATATATTCCGTATTTCAACTGAATACTGATTTCTTCACTGTTTAAAGACATCTGTGTCTTTAAAAACAACGTCTTGGCAGTAATAAATATAAGCTGTTCATTAAAAGTTTATATAATGCTTAAAAATGTATTAGGCAACCACCCAGTGTAAGGTTTATGCAACAGTTGCCCTAAATTAACAGCATTGGTAAATACCCAGATCATTTTTTATGTTTCTGTAATGGTTAGTACTCCAGAATGTAAAAGCTTTTTAACAAAAAATGATAATTTAAAGGCTAAAGTATAATTAAGATTGTTATCTATGAATTTTCCAATTTACTGTTTCACAAACAAAAATGAACATTTGTAAAGCACATTATTTTTTATTTATTAAAATGTCAAATTACACTTATTTACTTGCACTGCTGAACAGAAAATGAGTTTTAGTGGTTGAATTTAATTTAAATTAATTTCTGACTTCTCAGAAAAGCCCTGTGAGCTGGCTCAGGGTTGAGTATAAAAAGGTGATTTCAGCCGGAAATTCCTCATTTCTGTTCAAGAAGTATGTCAATAACAAAAACATTTTCAGTTTTTTACAAGTTATACATAAAATATTTATGTTTTCTCATTTTTATTACAGGTGGTTAAACACTGTATGTTATCATATTTATTTGCCAATTTGCTTTACAGATATATTTTTTGAGAGACTTTGCAGAACTGGTTTGGGAAAGGGCCTGATTTAAAATCTTTCATGGGGCCCAAAATTCCTGGCAGCACTACTGCCTTAAAGACTCCCAAATACAGTTAAATGTTGTAAAACACGGAGTGGGATGTGAATAAATTTGACAGGCCTTGCTATAATTTTAGCTTCTTTGTTTAATATTTTTCAGTATTTTGTAGGGCTTAACAATTAATTTCGATTTGTTGTTTTCACAATGCAACCCTTAAGAGTTAAGACAACAGTTTAAATTTAATGCAAAAATTTACACCCCCAAAAAAGTTTGGAAATGAATTTTGGGTGATTGTTTCTCATTCTTAATAGTACCAACTGGTATTGTATTTTATATTGTTGCAATGCCTTTTCAGTAGTGGTGAAACAACACAGACAATCCATGATGCATTTGGGTTACCTGCCACAATTTGGGCCAGAAATGATCCACAGATTGTTGATGTTATTTATTCAAACATCTGTTTGTCATTACTTTAAATTCAACATATTTACTGGTAATTTGGAACTTGTGTTTGTTTTTTTTTATTTGTTTCTTTTAATGATGATTCCTATTTCGGTTACCCTTGTTATTGTTTACGATTGGTGCTATTTTTATTTAGGACTGCAAGTACGAGTTTGAGAAGTATGCCTATATAATTACATGGAGGAGCAATATATCTGTTCACCTTTTGATTCAATCAGAAGATGCCTCTTCACTACCTTTAGATTTTTTTGTGCCTTTTTACAGGAGGAAAAAGGGATTTTTTAAATCTTTTGTCTCTTCATCACAATTAATGTTGTTATTTCAACACTGACCAATGCATTTGAACATTGCACATTTTTCTTGTACTGTGAATGCCTAGCATTTGGTCAAATCAGATTTTTTTTTTTTTCGCTTTTGTGCATTTCAAGGTAAGTACTGTCCTGCACTATATCTAAACTGAATCAATTGTGGAGTAGAAGCATAAGAGATAATAGGGCACAAACGGGCTCTGGAGCTACCTGTCAATGAAAAGTCTACATATTTTGGCTTATTGCATTGCACTTCTTTATACATGTTTGCCTTTTATTAAAAAAAAAAGAAAATACTACTAGGAGGATGTTTGTCTTTACAAAATGAAAACAAAGGATCATGTGTTAGTTTACAGAAATAAGTACCCAGCACTCGTCACTTTGAGTGAATTGAATTACTTTTTACAGAGTTGGCATGCTAACCTTACATGCCAGATAGACAGTTTTGTACAAGTCCATGTGGGCAACAGTCAGTCGAAAGTGTTCAGTGGAAGACCGAACCTTTCAAAAACATATTCAGAGGGTCAATCAGAGGCCTATCAGAGAATGTATTCATCAGGCACTGCTGTAAAGGAGTTAAGTATGTAACCCAAGCCAGTTCATTAATCAAACTTTCTGGAACATATTTTTAAAGAAGTACAATTATTTTTCCATTGAGAAATGCTTTCAGTATTTTACCTTGTTCTTTATTTAATGGAGAAATGTTGTCAAGTCCAGATAATAGTGACTTTAGAAGGCAGCCACACTAAGAGAATAGGTAAACTTTTTCCTAAGGTGATTTATTCCCCAGTTATTTAACTTTTACCAAATTCAGTCATTGGTATTGTGCTTAAACAAGAGTGCCATATTCTTGTACTCTCACCAGCCTTGACTTGAAAGTAGGCCCTTTTCCTTGAAATAGTTTGTTGCCTCAGCACTGACAGATGTTGTTCAACCACAGAGTGGGTTGGCAATGGAAAGTTTAAACAATTCAAATTGGTGTTTAGAAAGAAATGCAAATAAATTGAGTCACTGCTCCACACAATAAAACACCCATGGTTTTTTTCTTTCAAAAACACATTTACCTTTATGATTATGTTTCGTCCCACCAAATGGTTAAAGATCTGTTTTTACTTTGTCCTGCTCAACTTAGTCATAACGGAGAAGAAATCCCAGATAATAGGATTTTTTTAAAACTATGTAAATGCAGTTAATTTGGTTTTGCACATGTAAGGTTGGTTTGTCTATAAGAAGTCTATTAAATATTAACTAATTACATTCAAATGTCAGATTTTAATGAACAAAATGTCATATTTCAATATTTTCTGTAGATGAATGGTGACACTTTTGATATATACTTTTCTGTCAAAGCCACATGTATTAAATACCAAATGTCACTCAGGGACTTTTATGGACAGCCAGCTTCACAATGTTATCATATTCTAATGAAACAAAACAACAACACAGAAACTACCTACCTGTTTAAAAAGAAAATTATAATATTAAAATTTACGTAGTTCATGCTACTTAACAAAAAAATATATCAAACGTAAATCATGTTGTCCAAGTGTTGTTCAAAGATACTGATAAATTCAGTAAGTCTATATTTAGCTCAGCCTTTTTATTGAAAAAGAAATATATCTGCGACACAAGGCAAAAATGAAGAAACACTGAATGAACTGAATGCTGGCATTCAGAGTACAATACATTATTTGGGTTTATTTGGAGTTTATGTCTTTACTAAAATGCCCAGTTAAGTGATTGACAATACATCCAAACACAGGGAGGCCTGTGCTCTACAATGCTCTTTAAAAGGACCATTTGTGTTTTAAAAAACATGGACTCCTAATCTTCTAATCCAAATCTAAAGAAAAAATGAAGCACAGGGATCCGAGTTTGGCTTAGTCCTTTAGTCCTGATGAAATGGTCTGAAGAAGCTTGTGTGCTCCTGTTTTCTGTGGATTTGCTTGAGTAAGGAGTCGATTTAAGTATTAAAAAAATCACACAAACTTTAAAGTCAGTGTGAATGTTCCCTTTTTTACTTATGTTTTGTTAAAAAATTAATTCTTTGCAAGCCAACATCCTGCATGTCATATACAGTATGTCAGTGTTAAAATGTATGACCCTCCCTCATTTCCAGCCCTCTTGTCAGATAATTTTCTGCTTAAAAACGACAACATTGCCTTGTTAGAATAGCTGTACTTAACTCCTCTGAACAGCAGTTCATAAAGTGGTGATTGCTGTCACAGTTGCTCTGTCTACAAGTTTTGTACCTTTTTATGGTCCTCTCTGGTTTATTAGGATGCTGTACACCTTCCCCATCTCCATTAATCTGTAATGGCCTTGGGAACATGCCCATGCACCTTATAAGAATTTCACCAAATAGTAATGAGCGCCAGAGCACAATGCTTTCTGACTTAAAGACAGTATTTTGACACAAGTGCCCAGAGAGCAATGTATTTTTTATATATTGATTCACCTTTCAGTCTGTTGTGGGAAACAGAAAGCTGTTTTTTGGGTCTGGGGTGGTCTTTGGGCTGATACATAAACTATTGTTTGTTATTGTTTAAGAAGTCCAGCCCCCTGAAAAAGACTTCTACTGTCTTTGTTGTGAACACTGTCTGGGATATAAGAGTATGTTGCTGAGTTTAGGTAGAAGAAAAGGAGAAACAGGACTTCCTGGGAGTCACCTTTAAGTTGTTTTGTGTGCTGCAGACTTGTCAGCATGATGTATGACACTTAAACACTTCCCTGAGGAAGTCATACAGCGTCAGGGCACACACTTGTCATGTGTCTCATCCAGTGTGACTTTCATGTTTTTTTTTTTTTTAAGTAAACTTAGTTCTAGAGAGCCGTTCGAGTTCACCTTTAAGGATTGTGACTGGTGCTCTGTGGCTCATGAACCATAAATGTGTCTGACATTTAAGAAATGATTGATGCTTTTACTTCCTTTTGTCATTTCTCCCAGAGAGCAGAGGACTTGATTGTCTCAAAGTGATCTACGACAGAAGACCAAAAAACCTTTTTTGTCTCTTTTTCAAAAGCTTGTATCAGAGCGATCTCCCTCAGCCAACATTGCTGCTGAGTTGTGAAACAAAAATGTACAACTTGTTTTATTCTGCAGGTCTGTTTGTGCTGACTTTGAATTTTTCCACAGTAGGGAGAATATGACTTCATAAGAGATAAACTAGACCTTCATCTAGGTTTAGTGATCATAATGTGTTTTTATCTTTTATTTAAATCCTTTACAAAGTTTCTGTTTCTGTAAAAGCCTAGTTTCATAATGTTGTAACAGATACCAGATGAAAAACAGAAGATCTTCAGTTTGATTTTATTTGTTTTAATTGCACACCACATTCCTTTTTTGTGCAGGTGTGGGTTGTTTGTTTTGGTCTTGGTAAGTTGTGCAAGAGTGTGTGTAGCTTTGAGTCAAGGCTGTCAAGTGCTGCTTAACATGGTCTTGTCTGTTTTTCACAGTAAAGTCTAGGCAGTGCTGTACTTTGGTCAGGTTAGAATGCTGTCTTTGGGTTTAAGATGCTTAATATTCTTTTATATTTATAAATATTTTAAAGAGATATTTTCACTAAATTCAACATACTCCTTCGATTGTTGTCCCTAGTGTTTTCAATATATTTTTTCCCCTCAACTCACTGTGGTTATTTGCCTTTTTGACTAACAGAAAGAGTTTGATATTTTCTTCTCCAGTCATTTGAGTTATTCCTCTAATACCAATATTATATAAACTCAAGAACCCATACAACAGGGTTTATATAATATGTATTTTCTTCAGAGGGTCTGTTTTTTTTCCCAGAAATGTTTGAATTGTGGACATTCCTCCATCTGTATGCCAGCTTTGCATTGTCTGACACATTTGCCAGAAAGAAATAAGACAAAACTAATTTAAAAGCATTTCAGGGAGAAAAAAACCCTGATGTTTTTAAGGAAAAGATAGAATACAAATACGTGGTGTTAAAACAAGGATTTCAGACTTTATTAAAATGTTTGTTATTTCACAGTATCTGCAGAGAAATGCAAAGCTCAATCGGTCATCATTGCTAAGTAGCCTGGTACAATCAAAATAATGTTGTTTATTTGTAAATATATCTAGGTTCTACAAATGTTTTATCAGCTAGATTTACCGGATACAATGTTTGTCTTCAGGCAGATCTATCTTGTAAAGCTTCAAACTGGTGGGTTTGTGCTCAGTCAGGAAGTTTAGTGACTACATCCTTTGTGTGGCCTGTAATAGCTGTTAAAGACAAAATATCTATTAAACCACCTTTCACTCTTTTTAAAGTTTTCCCTTTCCTAACATTGTCGATGGGATGTTGCCCAGATTGACTAGAGACATAAATACCGTGCATGCCATATTCCTTTTTTTCTTGGGGCTGGACCATACCAATAACATAGCAACATGATTTGATTTATTCCTTGATGGACAAACTGTGCAGTCTTTTGCTGATTCTGTAATGCAAAAGATAATTTATAGTAATCTTATCACAAAATTAAACACAGCTGAATTTACGGCTTTGCTTTCCTAATCAACAGAAAACTAATTTTCTTGTGACTAATTCATCCACATCTGGGGTTACCAAGTTTCTGTGAATACACCCTCTATTAAAAAAACATCTGACTGTATTTGGAAAGTCATTTTTAATTTAACTGTTCATATCCTTCAAAATGCATCTCCAAGGCGACAGAGCCCATCTTCCTGTCTGGTCTAATCAGATGTTCTCATTAGTAACAGCAGCAGGCCATTTATAAAGTAGACTGATTGTGTGTGTGTGTGTGTGTGTGTTCAAAAGTCACTAGCTTGAATAAGCATGCTCTTTCTTCCCTGCATGTTTTTCTTCTCACCCTTCCTCACCCCTTTTAGTTGCTTAATTAATCAGTGATTTGATTATCTCTGATTTGTAAGGCTGACAACAGGATACAACTGGTTGTTTACCCAGTATCAGTTTTTTCTCCTGGCCTGTGTCTCATGAGCTTTCTCCTCTATCCTTAGTTCCCTCTTCCTCTGTTTTCACTCGCAGTAGCCTGACAGACACTCCTCAGGTTGACTGCAGCTGACCCTACATTTAGAAATGAGGACAAAGGTGTGCAACCAAGCACCCAAAATAAATAGAATGTGACTGATAGCAGCGACCGTCACGCTTGATGCGCAGACAGTAAGGACGAAGGCCAGAGAGGAAATGAGAGGAAAGCTAGAGCCATCTGCTGTAAAAGAGTTGTGCCACTGAAATCACTAAGACCGTGGTGATCATCCTCATAACAAAACTATCTTACATCGAAGATCCTTACTCGTGATTAGGGAGAAGTATGTGGAGGTAAAGCTGTGGATATTTCTCTTCTGAAATACATGAATGATTCAGCTGATAGCAGCTTGTGGAGCTTCATGGTGAAGAGTGCGAGTAAATGAGGTCTGTCATTTTCTCCATTTCTGCCTCTTGCTTCTATATCAGCTGTGTTTAGTGCCAGCACACTAGAGAGGCTTGAAATATTAGAGCAAAATCAAGCTGCCAGCATTTCCACTTACACTTCTTGATCAGTGTCAGGAACAAAAAACTGAACATTGACCTTGACCTTATCTCAAAGGCCGCTTCATATGATTATCTTACGCCCCAGTCACATATTGCCGTTTCTCATGGCGATTGTGCACGATTGTCATAATCCTGATGAAACTTGCTTTGGTCATGATGCATGCGCTACTTGATCTGGATCAGCATTGTATAGTCGTGGACGAACTCCAGGGAACGGAGAAGGGTCCCGACTGTTTCAAAACTGTCGTGGAGAATCGCCGCTCGGGATGTAAGCCTAATGCAATCCTAAGGCGAATGGTATTAGCGTGGCATGTACGAGGCTCAATCGGGCAGATCGTGGCTCAATCCTGAAAGCTTTCCGAGGACGATTGACAAGGACGTATCCGTTTGTGCCCTGACTTGTCCCGTTCAAGGCAACACAAGCAACAGATCTCAGTCGGGGCTTACGTGACGCAAACTGGGCTCGAACGGGGATGGAAATTCATGGAATCCTTGTGGTATTGTTGTATTGACCTAATTGAAGCAGGACGAGCGCCCCCGAAGTGCTGTAGAAGCGTTACTGGTGGTGTATTTACAGGGTGTGTCCGGGGGAGAGACAGTAATTTCTTCCTGTATCATGCCGATCAAACCAGCCTTGCCAGTCGTGTACAGTCATGCACAATCGCCATGAGAAGTGGGAATGTGTGACTGGGGCATTACATACTGCCATCAACATTAGGACTGTTAATTGCAGGGTTACACTTTACAATGCCAGTATGACTCTATACAGTAGGATGTGATAGAATATTATTAATATGGAGCAGTTTTATATAATACATTATTCATCCATGCATCCATTATCCATACTGCTTATCCCTCTCCGGGTTTGCGGGGACTGGAGCCTGTCTCATCTGACATTGGGCGAGAGGCAGGGTACACTCTGAACTGGTCGCCAGCCAATCGCAAGGCCACATAGAGAAATGCACAACCATTCACGCTCACACTCAAACTCACACTTAAGGGCAAGTTGGAGACACCAGTTAACATAATGAGCATGTTTTTAGTCTGTGGGGGGAAGCCAGAGTGCCCGGAGAGAACCTTTGCGTGCACAGGGAGAACATGCAAACTCCACACAGGAAGGCCCCGACAGACCCGCGATCAACCTGTGAGGCATGTGCACTGCCCTACATTATTCATGTATTTGATGAAATAATATTCAATACAATCCAATATATGGCCCACAACAACAGTTCTAATAGTGATTCTATGATGTAATATTGAAATAGAAAAGCAAGTTACTGAATTACTGACTTACTGAGGAGTAGCAATAGCAAAATTTTGTGTGCTTTAAAGATTGTATTGTAAGTCTTCGGCGATATTAACAGCAGTCTGTTTTTGAGGTCTCCCAGAGGTGAAAACATGTTTTTGTTGTCCTCTGCAGGACTCTCCCCAAAGCATTCAGCAAAGACCACAACAAAGCCAAATTCAAGCGACTTCATTTAGCCCAAAGGGAAGTTTAGTTTTGCAGTCTACCCAGACCATACATGCAATACTTATACAAACAAACGGCAAACATTGGTATGCCATAGACAATACAGTTGCCAGCTAGTACAGTGAAAGAGTTGCTCGTGGGCACATTGGTGCTCTCGCCTGGCCCCTTTCAGTAAATATATATGGAAGTCCTCCAAAGATGAAATACATGGATAAAGAACCATCATCAAATAAAAGCCAATCAGATAAAAATATAAAGTAAATCACATTTAGATAATTATATTGTCACTGTCTGGCAAAAACCTCCTGTCTCCATTTTTTTTTTTTAATATTTTCATTTTCACAAAACACTGCTCCTGGTCACCTTTTATGATAGTGAGTGGGTTTTTTATAAACTCTTAGCCAAATTGAGGTAAAAAAAAAAAAAAAAAGTTGTAATCAGGACAATACAATACTCATCCATTCAGTTGGCTAGCTTTTTTTCATCTCCTGAAAAGTAGAAATTTTGGAGGTAGGAGATTTGTGCCAAGCTGTGGCGATATGCTACATTAGACGGTATTCAAAAAACTGTTCAAATAGCATAACAAAGTTTGATGGAATTGTCTTAAAATGAATATGAGAGCAAACAAGGCTCTCACACTTACCTGCCAGCACAGTCACTTAGCCAGGGTCGCGGTCCTGGACATGTGACCAGCATGAGAACGTTTTTATTCCTGCCTCTTTATGTTGCGGCTAACTCTGATCTTTAGGCTGTAGCTGATAATGCACTTTGCTCAGTGTAGAGCTTATATGTCTCTCTGTTGCTTTACAGTTACAATTACAATCTGTACATATGAGTGTTTAGCTGGAACAATAATTCTTACTTGATAAATTTCCCCTATCAAAAGAGCTAAAAGCTTATTCAAGGTTTGTCACTTTATCTGTGATTACATCAAGATTGTTTACAGTCTAGAACTGAAAGTTAAATATTTAATGTAACTGTGCTGGCAGGGAGATGAACAGGAAGAGATTTTAACAAAGTCACAACTCAGTAGAGCTTATTCATCGCTAGTCTGCTCCTCAGACACTGACAGCCTCATAGCTGCAGCTCAAGACTCAATGAATAATTAAACACTGTTTTTTTCACTATCAACTCCAAGACCCTTAAATAAGATATGAACACTGAACTGGTAAAAATGCAAAGAATTATTAACACATTTTCTTCTTCGTCTGCTCTTTTCCTCAGGTCCAGCAAAACCATGAACCTCTGCTCAAAATGTTTTGCAGGTAAGATTTTGTCTTGTTTGTGTCTGTTTGGCAGATGTATCTCCCGTCTAACATGGAGCTCTGTGGGCTTGGGATGGTGTTCAACTTTCTACGCTCTCTGTAGCTACATGTTTTGAAAGGCCATAAAGTGACAAAAGGTGGACAAACAAGTCTGACAGAGAATCACAGGGGGACAGTGCATTGTCTGCTGTACATTTACTTTTAAAGACAAGACATTTCACTCAGTATCTGACCATTTTCTCAGGACAAAAGCATCTTTAGAATCTCTGTAGAGTGTCATAACCTGGCCCAGGGCCATGACAAATACGGGAAGAACACGTATTTTTGTGGAAAATTATGTACTTTATTGACAAACAAAAACAAAAGAAAAACAACCACAGCTATTAAACTGCAGGAATGGATTGTGATCAGTCAGTTAGTAAATTAAATTCTAATAAACTAAGACAAAAGATGCGTCTGATGGCTGAGGTGAGTCCAGGTGGAATGAGAGAGAATGAGCAGCAGCATGGGAGATGTTAGCCAGGTCTGTGCACCAGGAGCTAAGACAGGGACCGTCACAACAGATATAGAATAATAGTTTTTAAATAACCGAAGAAAAGCTGTGTTGTAGTGCACCAATGTCAGTGATAAAACTGCTTGTTAAAATTGTTGAAACCACACCCACTTTCAAATTCTTAAACTTTGAAAAAATGCAACAGCCTGACAATGACTTTTTCTGTCTGCTGTATCTTACCTGTCAGCTATACATGTATAGCCACTGGACACAGACCTTTCTGTTTTAGACATTTGAAATATCTTAAGTTGCTGCTTCCCAATACGCCCTTTCCTGGTATTGCACCTTAAAAATAATGGTTGTTTATAAATGTGCACAGTGGAAACCTTTATTGTGATGACTTATTGGAAATTAAATGTGTAAAATAAACAGAAACACTTAAATTTAACAAAGCACCATGGAAATTTGAATGGAAAATGTTTACATTATTCACAGCCACAGACAGTGAGTAAATATCTGATAATTTTGGTCCTGTTATTAAAAAAGTTTAGTGGATACTTCTGTTGGTTTGAAGAACTACTGTAACCATGGCAATGACAGACACAAGCAGCCATGGGTCACTGGTCAACATGGTCACTTGTAAAACAATATTACAGAGGCTGTTCTCGAATTCGCCTACTGCCTACTACACTGGACTCTAGTATGTAGTATGACTGTTATGTTAGGTTCATTTTGTAGTATGCTACACTGGTTTACAGTTTGAGGAATGCGGAAGTAGGCTACAGCTGATTGTTTTTTTTCCAAACTTTATTTTAAATGTACAAAACAAACAAACCACGAGTACATCTTGACAATTCAGTTATTAATCTGCAAATATATTGCCAGAAGCAGCATTTTATATAGATCAGTCAGTGGTGAAGAATAGTTATTATTTCAGTAAGGAATTCTTTTGTATATTTTTTGTGTGACGGCGTATTAAGGCCGCTTAAAGAAATACAAAAAAAAAAATCGTGAAAAAAGTCGGAATTTTCGAGTTTGTAAAATCTCAGATTTTCTACTTTATAGACTCGCAAATTAACAATTAAGAACAACGTGATTAACAACAAAAACGTCCTCTGCAATTATTACAAACTATCACCTGGGGACCTTTGATCATTTGTAATTATTGCAGGGGACGTCTGTGTTTCTTATCCACATGCAAATCAAGCATGTTTTTAATTTGTAAAGAAAAAAAAAATCCATATTTTGTTATGTATCTATATCAACATCTATCTATCTATCTATCTATCTATCTATCTATCTATCTATCCATCTATATATATAAATATATATAAATATATATATATATGTATACATATATATAGATAGATAGATATTATTCATATTACCAGGTTATATTGTTTATTGACATTCATCCCTGTGTCAGTTTATCTTTATCCACTTATATATGTATAGATTTTCATAACTAATAAGTATTGGTTTTTAATTTCCTTGTAAATTAGACCATTGTGTCATGTCTTGTAAACAGTATAATAATGTTTTGGGTTCAGGTTTCACATTCTCCAGTACTATTTGTTAAGTGTTCTGTTATTCCTGTTGTCCTTTTCCTGTTTGAATATTACAAGCTGCCACTAAAATCCAGTGTCCCCTATTTTCATTTAATTAGGTGTTTCAATCATTGAACAATACAGCTTTTTATTAAAATTTACAATCACTTCAGAATTCTTTCAACAATGGCCATTAAGTCTTTCTGTCTCCTCTCCTTCCTCGCCACATTCTCCTGCTCTCTCCTCTCCAAACACTCCCCCCACACTCCCTCCTAACCCATGTCCTGCTCAGTCCCTGAAAGAAACAGTACTTCAATGTAAAGATAACCGTGTTGTTCAATGTCTACACCTGATAACCTGCTAACTGTTTAATTGTTTTTAGCTTAGCAGGTATAGGACAGACTTAACACCACCTTCCAGCTGTTACGAACCGTAACGAAAAAAACAACAACAACAGTGACCTTTTAACAACTTATTACAAAACAGTATGTGTTGAAAACGAAACGATACCAAGTAATGGCTCTTAAGTTTGTATTCCTCTGCTGCGCCGGTTGTTGCTGCTCCGCTCTCTGGAGTGACCAGGCGATTTGCATTGTGGGTAACAGTAGGCGAAGCAGACTGGTCCGATGCATACTGTGAAATTTTCCCGAATCAGTACGTCATCCGGGTATTTTTTGCATACTGCAACTTTCGCATTTGTTTGCATACTGTATACTGCATACTACATTTTGGGCGAATCAGTACGCACTGCTAGTATAGTAGGCGAATTCGAAAACGGCCAGTCACATCTTCAACATCAACAGGGTTTGTATCAGAATGTTTTTATAAGAGCATCACAGCAAGGGAGCGACCAAAAGTTCATGTGAGCATGGAAGTATTCCAGTTATCAACTCTTTAAAACTGCAATGATTTAGCAATGTCTGCTGCAACACATGTGAACAGTGAGAATGCTGCACAGAGGGACATCATCCTGAGACTTAGGCCCAGAGTGCGATGTTTTTGGCCTAAAACGACATGGGTGACAGGATTATGCATAAGGAACCCATTTTTTGTAAGTGAGCTCCCTATTTGACTTAGCCTAAAATAACCTGGTGCTAAAAGTGGTGCAAACTCCCAATGAGTCTAAATCAAAAATGGAGTCACACACAATTTTTAGTTTTTTTTCACACATTTAAAGTAATTATTCTGTCAAATATAATGGATCTAGAGTCAAATTACTGATTTTGCTTGGTAGACATGATTAACTTTCCTCCAAATGACATGATATTGAGTTACATTTTTAAACTTGTTCTTCATAACAATCAAGATATGACTATTTTTTTCCCTTCCTCTTGTAACTGAGGACTTCAAGATTTTTAATTTTTAGAGCCATTGTTCTCATAAACTTCAAGCACAGGACTTTTGTTGAAGCCTTTAAAGATTTTATTTTGGTCATCACTCATCACTTAAGCTCATTATTTTTAGAGACTCAGTGCTTGGGATAATCGTGGAAGCCTGTGCCAATGATCATAAGATTCAAACTGAATCATTGCACCGTACTTAAATTACAGTGATCTCCCTCTTTGCCTCACTTGTTTTGCCCTCTACACATTAAGCTCCAAGGTTGTATGAATATCTCACCATATGATTTTTCTTTAATAGACATTCAGAAGAAGCAGCCAGATGATGATTGTGCTTCAAAGGCCACCCAGAGCTCCAGCAGCAGCCAAACAGACATCTACTGTAATGAAACAAGCAGCAGCATCAGCCAGTCGCTGATATCGATGCCTAACGCATCAGAGGAGCCTCTACCAGAACAGGCAGGAGCAACATCTCGACCTGCTCAGGACGGTAGGACAGCAGTGGACTCACAAGAATTATATATTAACTGTAGGCTGTTACCAGTAATGTGATAATCATGTTGATTAAGGCAATGACTAACTGGATTACAAATTGAATTCTCCTGTCCTTGTTCAACAGTTTGATGCCACTGACCATAGTGTCTCGATGCCTTTACAGAGATTGAATATGGGGACAACACTGACTCTCTTAATATCTGATTTCTCTTAAAATTAAATCCCAGACAGATTAACAGATATGTCAGAAGTAATCCACCCATTTGTATATCAAATATCACGCTTTTAATGTTAAGCTGTTTTCTCTCCTTTTTGACCTAAAGGATTTTTTTCATTTATTTTGCTAAAGTTCTATGTTTTTTCCAGTATTCACAGCCAATATATTGGCCATGCATATTGACCATATATTGGCTGTAATATCAGCAAAATACATAGATCTGCCATATTACTTAACCTTATTATCACTGCATGGGTACGTTAAAAAATCAAGACTTTCATTTTTTTAAGCTACATGTTGCTTTTCTTGTTTTACAGCTGTTCTTACACAAATGGACCACCACATTGCAAGTGACAAGCCAATTTCTGTAAAGTAAAGACTTGGTGCTCCTGACAAAAGATATTGGTGCAGTTATCGGTGACAATGAGTTCAGAAATATTGGCATATCGGGTAATGGCAGAAATCCAATATCGTGTATCCCTGGTAGTTTTCTGAGTAATTTTCTTGTCTTTATTGTTAAACTGCGCTCAGTTGCTTACACTGAGAAATCAGAGTTTTTTTGTACATTCACCTTTGCATTTTTCTTCACATGTAACAGTTCTTCATTCTCAGTTTCATAAAATTTGAATGCTTTCATTGGATTCATAAAGGAATAACGTAGTAAGACTTTTCTCTGTTTACTTAAACAGTTTTGAAATTAAAATTTGTACACTTTTAAACATGCAATTGAAAATAGACTTTATAAAGTCTTATTATCAGGTTTTCCTCTTAACTTGTCTCAGGACTAGGGTCTCTTGAGATATTTCTTTTTTCAAAGGTGTGTTTATTGTCAAGTTATTAAAAACATTTTAAGGTGTTCCAGCTTTTAGTCTAGGACATGTTTGTGTAGAATATTTTCACAAGTTTCTGCCAACTGCAGCAGCTGCAGTGCCTCTGTCCTGGCTATATTTGTCCTCATGGCACAGATAGAAAGAAAAATAACAAAGGGTACCCATTCTGATGTGAAGGTTTTAAGGGGACACCTACAATTGCCAGGGCATCGGTCATGGCTGTACAGTGACAAGGTTATTTCTGGAGGGTGATCCAGGACAGAACAATAAAGAGGATGCCTAATGCATGTGCAAGAGGGGAATGCGGGCACCGACATCCTCTTCTGTGTCTCACCTAAATAAGAAAAGCATTATTGATAGTTTGACCAACACTTGCACTTTTTTATAGTATTTCTTCATTATTTGGAGAATGATCAAGTGACAGTGTACTCAAACAATTAATTGGCGAGTTAATGAATAAAGAAAAAAGTTCACGGAAACCGTCAAACTGTTCAATATTGGACAGACAGCTTTATTAATCCCTGAAGGGACAAGTGCTTGGAACATTTTCTACTTTTGTACTTTTGTATTTGTGCTGGTTGATTAGATACCACGTTGAATATGCATCAGTGTGAATGTTCAAACTTTGAATAAGCCAGTGATCACTGGTTATCATTTCAACAAATCTGTACCCAACAAGACTGGTTTACTGGATACTTCAATGAATTAAGAGTTTAGCAGCACTTTTTTGACGAATTTTCTCATTCATTTATGCATTGGGATGCTTTTAGAGGAAACAGGAGCCTAATTCACACTGTTGTTTCAAAGATAATATTTATGCCCCAGTGACATTTCGCCTCCAGTGTAAGTGTCCTAGAGGTAGTAACAGGCTTGATATTGGGGAGAGATGCATGCAGACTTGGCAGGAGGCAGGAGTGCTGCGAGTGAGTGTCTTTGCCTTTGTGTATGTGGGGGCACGTGCCATGTTGCACACATCCAAGCCGTATTACAGATCTTACAGCCTCATGGAAATAAAATGAATGTCTCAAGGTGTAAATATAACAGAGCCTCGTAGCAGCGCTTTTGCATAAAGGCTTTATGACTTAGGCTAGTGATTGACCTGACACACCAGATGGACTGTTTTACGTATCCATGAGATGTGCAATATTTTACTAGGGCATCTGGTCCACACCCCATAGACAGTGTCTGGGAAGAGCAGAACCTTGAATAAAATTGGAAGATGATTGGACAAATATTCTGTCTGCCACAGTGACTTTTGGCATAACCAAGCCAATCCTGGAGCGGCTGCTTCTTTCTCCTCAAAGGACATTTACTGGGCCAGTCATTGCCAGACTGAACACAAATGTATGAGCTTGAAGCTTTGCAAGATGGACCCCCCTGATTACAGACATTGAATCGGGGGGGTCCAACTGCTTTGCAAAGTTAAACACTGATATAGTATTTATCAGCTAAACCATCAAAATAAATACATCAAATCAGAAAGTGAGCTGGCTCTGTGCTCCAGCCTCTTGGCTTGCAGCTACTTTGCCCTCATTCATCAGTATCAACAGCATGTAGAATTTGGCTATACCTGGCTGCAAACTTAGAGGCTAATGGTACCTCTTGAACAGGTCTTCAGTAGGCTTTGTGTACCACTTCATGTGCTTCTAAATTTCCATACAAATCAAGACAATGATTTTCCAAACCACCTCTGTTTGCCGAGGAAATTGAAGCGCATTCACATCCAACATTAAGGGCTTCCTTGTATTATTTGATTGCCTTGACTAATGTTAACACTAATTGTAAATAGGTTCAAAGATATACACATAGAAAAATGATGCACAGACAGCAACAAATCACATTCAATACTTATAAATTGGAAACAGGAGTTCAATGAATACTGATTTTTAAAAGACAGATAAATAAATTAACAGATTCTAAAAAGGAATTGATCAGTCTAATATCAACAGAATTTTTACTCTGACTCAAAGTGTTTCCTGTCATGTTTTGTCTCATTTTGGTGAAAGAGGTCCCTGCCAGAGGCAAAACATTTATTACAGCACTCCAAGTACACTGCTAAACTAAGCAGTGCAACCACTAAGACTATTTTTAAATAAATGACTTGTACCGTAGGAAAAGTAAAGTCATGCTATTCAAGCTATGATTGTAGAAGCTGTGAAATATTTATATATGCAGTTTTGAATGTTGAAATGTGTGGTGTTGCCAACTTCAACTTTAAAAACATTTACAGGTTCAGGTGAACTTGTTTTCACCCACCCACAGACAGATGTCTCCTGGCTAGCTTCAGTCCTCACACATGCACATTGTGGTCTGTCCTCCCTAGATATCTAATGAAGTCTTTGTGAAGACAAAAAAACAGCTTCCATGATAGGAGGGTAGCAGCACACCCCAGTCACAGCCTTTTTATTCTGCTACCGTGTGAAAAAAAGTACGTCTGTATCTCAGCAACCGGCAGAAGACTCATGAATAACGTTTGTTCTCAGGCTGTAAAGACTGTATATAAACTAATACATACCAAGTTCCTTTTGGGCAACTTCTACATCATTCAGTTCAAGTTTACAAATTCTTGCAAATTCTTTTTTATTTATGCATGCTGGAGGTTCAGGCAAATTTCAAAACTTCTTAATACAGTTTGCTGTTGCATCCTATATTCTAAGAGACTTTATTGCTGTATTTTAGTTTGAATTATTTATTGAAATCAATAAATATACCCAAGAGAAATCTGACTTTGTTTTTAAACTTTTCTAAGTATTACAAGCAAGCCCCTCTCCTCCTCGAGTCCTCTCTTTTTCCTTAGTCTCATCGTTCTCTCTTTCTCTCTTTTTCAGAATTATCCAGCACAGATGCAGTCTTCACTCCGCTCTCCACTCCTACAAAACGCTCCTTTGAATCAGGTGCGACTCAGATTTACCTTCAACATGTCCATTATTGTCTTTTGGTTTATTCATATCATGTCTTTTTAAGGTATTTTGGTATTGAGTTCACTGGTATTACCACCACTGCACTGATTGAAAAGTTAATTTAACATCAAGAAGGAACAGCAGAGAGGAAGGACACTGGGGATGCGATGAATTGGGCCTATCAGAGGGTGAACACAGAGCAACAACTGAGCAGCCACCAATACGAACACACGCTTCTATTTTTTTGTTCAGTCTATGCAAAAGGGAACATTTTAGGACATATTGCATCAGTTGTTTTGCTGTCAAATCTTTGTTTTATTACACAAATT
Source organism: Cetoscarus ocellatus (assembly GCA_037902135.1). Classification (NCBI taxonomy): domain Eukaryota; kingdom Metazoa; phylum Chordata; class Actinopteri; order Labriformes; family Labridae; genus Cetoscarus; species Cetoscarus ocellatus. The sequence continues at coordinate 1,509,448 of JBAMNC010000395.1, read as the reverse complement.
TCAGCAAAAGTATTAATGGAGACATCAATAAAAGTAGTTTAGTTTTAATAAGCAATAAGATTTGACATTTAACCATTTAAAGCTGTATCAATATATTTTATTTTTTTTATGTTTCTCCTAGCTTCATCTGACCATTTCTAAGATTTAAGAAACTAATGAAAGGTAATAAAATTGAAGATTCATGGCCTAATGCTTAGTAAAAGTTTGTCATTGAGACCTTTAGAGAATGACAACAACAATAAATTATTAAAATTGTATTTACTTTAAGGAGCATCTATGTGATTAGTAAAAAAATCAGCTGATATTGACACCTGTTTGGCACCATGACAACAAAACAGAAGTCCCAGACTGTCTCAGTCAGTCTCTACTCACTGTATAGTGTACTTTACTGTTTGTGTGCTGTTTTGATGTTGTGTCCAGAGTCTGAGTGAGTGTGGCTCTGCACTGTGACAAGTATTGAACAACCGATGGTCAGTGAAACCAGCAAAATATCCCATCATACACTGCATTTATAAGCTTTACAAGGCTTCTCTCAGAAGGACAACCGCTGTGGATATCCAACAGAAACACAGACCAGTCCATATTTTGTGGCCTCTATACTGAAACCCAGAGGATTTTGAGGGAATGTTAGTGGTGGCACAAGAAGAAGTGATATGATCCAAATATGGATGTGGATCCAGAATTTTTTTTAAAGGATTTGTTAACATCACGAGATAGGACAGTCTTCCCAAATGCTTGTCTAAAATTAATCAGAAATGCCTTGGTGATAATTCTAGTTCTAGTCCTAGTTTTAGTTTTATCTATTGTGCTAATGAGTGCACTGTTAAGTTACTTAAATGCATCTGTCTGGACATCAACCCTAGACATGCAATATTGGAAATTCAACTCTCAGTTTCCACACTCTTTGATTCCACTGATCACTGGAGGCTTTTGCATTTGGAAATGGGTGGTATTTCAGAGAAGTTCAATTTATTACACGATTAACCAACAGAAATGTTTCCATTTTTTTTTTTTTTATCAAAAATGGAAAAACAGAAATCCCAGTATAGGGTGTCTTGGAATTCTAGTTTTGTTAATGTGTCATAAAACGGGTTTCAATGAATTTTCACATAATAATAGTAATAATAACAATAAAAATAATAATAATAATTATAACAATAAAATTAACATCTCTGGTATTGTGGCATCCATTTGATATTCATTTATAAAGTATGGATAATGAGGATATTCTATTTTTTGTCCATCTGTCACAGCTTAAAGCTGCTCACAGTTAAAACCTTACAAAGTGCTTATGTCAGAGTGAAGTTGCATCATTTATAATTGTAAAATCACAAACATAAAGTCCTTTATTTAATTATCCAAATTTCAGGAAATATATCATTGACATAGTTAATTAGAAATAAATAAAAACAGGCTTGAACCTATTTTTCTATTGTAGAATTGCCCCCTTCTGTTTTTTTTTTTTTTAATTATTTCAGCCTCATGCAACTGAATCTGCTGCACTTACACATACCTGTCTAAGCCAGCTGCACTAGGTACGGCTCAGAGATGGTGCGTGAATGTGTTCTTCTTGTGTCCAGCTGGAACATGTGAGCACACGTCTAACACATCCTCATTTAAAATATGTGCAGAGTGTGACGTGACACACTCTGACACACTCTGACACACTCTGACACACTCTTTTTAAATGAGGTGCTGTCATTTTGAGTTTAAAGCCCTGGATACTCTTTAGCTTTCACAGGATTTACATGTGACACTCATAAATTCGTAGAAAGTGCAAATGTCTTCCTCCAGTGGTTTTTTTCCCCTACATCTGAGTTAGACTTGTCAGGGAGTGTAATTTGGCCTCCGAGATTTACCAGGATAACAAAAGGCAGGCGAGGATGCAACATTTTTCCCCCTGACATGCACTTCGACATGTAAAGACACACACATCCTCACACATATAGGGATCGATGTGGCAGGCTGAGGGGATCTGGCTGCTGAGCCTGCCCTAGTTCTCAGAGATTTATTGAACGCTGATCAGCATTCGGCCCGGCCGGGGAAAAAGTCTGCAGGATTGATGGGAAAAGCTGAGTTAAAATTCCTGGCGACATCTGGAACTCCCTACATGCTCTTCCTGCGTCAGGTGCTGGGCTGAATGTAATCTAATGCAGGAGGGGCATTAACCTCTGGTGCATGTATTGTGTTATGAAGGTGTTTTTGTTTTTGCATTGATCAGGTCTGTACAAAGTTTGAGACTCATTCAATCAAGACTGTTTAAAGGAATGTCAGAGACTCATAGTACATGATGCGTTTTCAGATTATTTGGTGGTGAATGTAGGAAGAGGATGTTATAAAGCTTTGAGTGCAGGTATATTGTAGTGGAAGCCCTCACTGGCCATCAACCAAATTATTGTGTTATATGTAATTTTGCCATCTTCCAAAGTTAATAAACAACATTTTGGTTTTTATCTTGAGATCTCAACATGTATGTCTTACTATCTTAGAACAACAATAGTGCAAGGTTATTTCATTAGGGATGTATCAGTGTTTTGTTTTAATGTTGGTCGAATCCAATGTTATAACAATAGATAAACCTCAGCTTAATGCCTCACAATCTAGCATGAATCTATATCAGTTTCTGTTGTTTATCTGTGGTGTGGAACTACTATAATGCTGCTCCTGATGCTCCTTCATCCTCTCAAAGAAACTGTAGGGAAATCTCCAAAACAGTAGTTAAATCTGTGTGGAAAACAGCACTAAGACTGGCAGAAATAAAACTAACCAGCCAACCAACTGAGGTGAAAACAGTACAGTATGATGAGGTCAAGGTCCAGTCTATAGCATCGTATTTAGGTTAGCTGATGCTGTAGATTTGATTACCAATAGATAGAACATTGTTTTATTCTCACCGCTGAAGGACCAAATTCCCATAAATTTTTGACAGCTGTGATAATTAGAATTTGTGGAAAGGAACTTATTTAGTGTAAAGCTTTAATCACAGTGCATCATGGGCTATAAACATTTAGAACTAAAGAAAAAAAAACACCACAATGCTATATTCAGTGACACTATCATAGATTTGAAAGATGTTTGCAAAACAGCATTAAAAAAAATACAAGGACACAGACTTTTGTGAAAAAATAAATGAGGGAAAAAACATACGGTACAGTTGCATATGGAGTATATTAGTATCACCTGGAAGCCCTTTTCACTTATGTTTTTGTGTTTATTTCTGTCCACAGCCTCTGAGTCAGAAAGCGATGTTTCACCTGAAAAGCAGGCGAGAGTTAGGGAGGTGCCCGAGAGTGAGGAGTCTTCATCATCGTCGTCATCTTCCTCTGCGTCCTCATCTTCATCATCATCATCCTCGTCTCGCAGTGGCTCGAAACAGAGGAGCCGCAAACGCTGCCATCGCTGCCAAACCAAACTGGAGCTGGTTCAACAAGAGCTGGGTTCCTGTCGATGTGGTATGCATATAATGATATAAAACATGAACACATTCTGAAACATACATATAACCAACCACACACACACACACACACACACCCACACACACCCACACACACACACACACACACACACACATTGGATCTATACTCAGGCTCCAGATGTCTAAATGAAAGAACTCAGGCTTGTGCAGCAGGTAATAAATGACTGTTTTGGTTATTTATATTGGCCTCGTAAATACATGTTAGTTAATTTGGATATAGTTTTGTGAATTTTAGATGCTGTGTATTGAAATGCTTTTTCTCCCTGTGCGTGTGTTGGAGTGTTGATGGAAACATTGATGACCAGAGTGCTTTTGCTCGCCTTAGGGGACCATTTCAGAGAGCCTGAACGTTTCACATTGCACATAAAACATAAGCCAATTACCACAAACACTAATGCAGTTTAAACCAATACTTGGCTTGCTAATCAACTTGTTTGCATACAAATTAAAGTACTTAAAAAGTCACAGCTCTTCACTGCTTAAAGACCATCTGCTTAAACCCATGCAATCATTTCTAAATTGGAAATTGACTTGCCTTTTTTTTCCACCAGGCGCTGCTTAATGCAAGGGCCATCCATCCTTAATAGTCCAATGCTTGCTATGAAAACAGGCTTTTTCAGACGGAAGGGAAATGGTGGCAATTATAGTGATTTCTGACTATTGCAGTAATTGCAGTTTTCTTTCCTAATGGCTCTGCAGAATGTCTCAGTGTGTAAGCCAAGAAGGTCTGATAATGACTTGAAAGCATGACAATTTTCCCATTGTAAACGAAGGGGAAGAGATAGCTTTGAGTGTCTGTTCCACTGTTGTCTCACTTCTGTTACACAAAGGCCGTAATGTTTATATAACCAGTTGTAATAATGACACTGTATTAAAGCAGTGGAACTTAAAAAGCCAATTATATCAGAGGGGTCCTCCTCTTAAGTGGAGGATTTATTCCTCTCTGATTCTTTCCCACATATTTTTACTTCACAAGTGAACACATTTTTCTTAGCCAGTGACCTACTTAAACCTTTTAGCTCATATGTTTTTTGCTGAATCAAATTAATTAAGCAGTGGATGTAGCCAGGCCTACAGCACAAACCACAATTTGTGAAAGTAAATTTGTATTTTGGTTTCACCCTGTGTTAGGTAAACAGCGCTCAGAGTGTTTTTGTATTTTTACAGCAGGACTGTATGAGGCACTAGTAAAGAGTAACCACAGTAGATGCTGGTCAGCAGGGCCTCTTTAAGGAGACACTTAAGAATGTCAGGCACTGAAGCTGGTTTATACATCACTGCAGACAAGGGCTGTTGCACCACATGATTTAGCTCATTTCAAGGAAATAGAGCAGGAGGCACAATGCATATGAAATGCTCATAAACAGTCCTAAAAAAGTAGTTTGCTAACAGAGAAGTTAACTGCTGTGAGTATCTTTATATTTTAAACAATGTTATGAGCAATGAGCAGGCACTCCAGCTGGTCTCTCTTAGAGTCTCTGCAAAGACATTAAAAAATGCATTTTTAATTTGTTAGACAACAGAATATTGGGTTATTGACCATCAGAGCAATGCTAGTGATGAAAAAATCTTGTTTATAAAGTTTCAGAATCAGTGAAAAATGAAGTATTAATCTCTGGGCCAGGTGCCCACACCCACTCACAGGAAAGCAATTCCTTCTCAACCTCTAACCTGACAATGACAGTTTTTTCTGTCTGTTCCATTAGACCCGTCAGCTCAGCCAGTTTGAGCCAACAGAGACAGAATCCATTTTTTTTTTTCAGAACAAGAAGGTAGTTAATTGTTATAAAGTCAACATGTCATTTTACCATCAGGTATGCCTGCAGATCTACCTGCAGACCCTCTAATAGCCCTTCTCCACCAGCACGCCTTAGCTCTACTCTGCTCTACTAGGCTCTGCCCGGTTTGCGTTGCAGTTCCTCCGGCACTGTACCTCCTAAAACAAACCAGTTTTTAGTACCTACTCTGCTCTGGTTCTAAGCGAGCTGAGTCGATACTAAAAGGTGACGTCGACAAGTCGGCCGGTGACTGCCGGCTACTGATTGGTCAGAGAATGTCGTTACCGATGAGTCATAAGCGCAACGAGCTAGCTAACATGCTAGCAGTAGCTACCATTAGCTTACCCTCATACGTCTTTTCTTTGCAGCTCGATTGCTCTCGTCCTCGGTATTTCTTCTCGCCGCCTGCAGCCTTCTTCTGCTTTCCTCTTTAATTCGGTTTGTGAAAAAATGCCACAGATCGAGCAGCAAGTGTACTATTGCCTCTAAGTCCTCCATTGTTTTGATTGTTGTGTCGCGCTCAAAATGACATGAACGCAGTGTCGCCCAGCTGTTTTATGGCGACCCCGCCCCCGCTGGGCAGGGAACCGGGCTGGTGGAAGAGCAGCACAATGCGAGTAGAGTAGAGCCGGGTAGAGTCGGGGAAAGCCGAGCCGAGTAGAGTAGGGCTAAGACGTGCTGATGGAAAAGGGCCATAACAGTAGTTTCTGTGTGTGATTTGCGCCAGCCACGTAAATGCGTGACGTCACAGCTGCATAACACTATGCAGTGTTCTGTCGTAGAGCGCAATTGTAAACAAAGAGCAACATGAGGGACCCCCAGCACTCCAGTACTCCATGGAGTATTGGTTTGTGTGTACATTCTTTACAGCAACAGCAGTGAATGAATAACTTTAATCCACGGCTTACTTAAACATGGCGAGATATACGTTTTTTTTTTTTTTTTTGCTGCTGTTGCATAAGAATTTGTGATTTTTGGTGTCATGTAGAAAACAGTACTGTCTTTACCTGCTGAAGACATGCCTTGTCTCTGCTTCACTTGTTTTATGTCCAGTATAATGAAAAGAAGCTGTTTGTGGCATTAAACATTGTAAAAGACTCAGAAATTTCATTGTACATTCAACTGAAGCTGCGTTTCCACCAAGCAGTTTGGTTCAGTTCAGCTTGGTACAGCACGTATTTACTGGCATTTCCACTGTCAGATAAGAAATAACCGACCTTGGCCACCCACTTTTTGTCATCCCTTAGACTTTGAGTTGGATTAGTTTATCTTGATAAATGTAGTTACTTTTTGGACTGGAATTTTTAATGTAGAGTAAAATCTGAAAGATTAGAATTGTAATTGGTACAGATAACTCTCAGGTAACTAAACACTTGAATAGAGTATATGCCATTGCAAATAGAGCTTTGTTTTGCCTGTACTAAGACAGTTTTTATGGTTTATTGTCAAAGTCAACCTTCATATGTCATGTATTTTTGTGTTTTTATTTGTTCATTTAAACTTTATTTAATCAGGAGAAGGATAAGCCGTTGAGACTGAAAGTCGCTTATTCGAGAGTGTCATGGCTAAGACAGGCGCAGTCTAAGAAATGTACTGATTAACAACAAGCAGTCATACATACAAATACAATGTTAAACACATGAAATGCAATGAAAGACAAGAAATAATCAATACAACAGTGACTATTTACTATGATCAAATTACATCAGTCAGAGCCTCTGTATCCAGATGTGTATGCTTCCATATCAGCTGCATTTCCTCCCTCCCATGGTATCCCCTCCAGTATCCCAGAGGCCAATTCTTTTAAAGGCTCAAATGGGACACAACTTCCCCCCCTTCACTTCAGACGCAGGCTCTGTAATCATTGAGGTTTTAATTGCATAGCAACCAGCTGTCAAACTGGACTTTTAATCACCGCTCATTGAAAGGCAGAAGTGTTATTATGTGTATTAATGAATGAATTTAAGACGATGAGAGCTAACGAGCTTTTCTGAGCTTATCAAACCTCCTACAGTGGCAGGGTCTTTTGTTGAGGGTGCTACAGCGGAGACAGAGAGTCAATGAGAGAGAGATGGGGGCTGTCTGCTTTGGTTGAATGGAGTCAAAAGAGGGAGCTGTCTACTCCAGCACCGTCCTCTCTGCTGTCAAGACCTCTTACAAAAACGCGGCTGCAAAGTAATAAAAATATCATCAAGATAATATATGGCCCTTATAAAAAACATGTATAGTCATTGGCTGGTATTAACCTACATGTGTGTTAGGACTAGGTAATAAATCACATTTTTAAGATTTATATGTTCAAATGATTTAAAGAGAGACAGCTTTGTTCATACAGATAAAGTTCATGTTGATTAAAACAATAGATACCAGGTCTAATGATTGCTAAAAAGATTGCATACTGTAAAAACCTGTTCAAATATAATCTTAACCACAATATAATCTACTTTTTTTTTAAGATTATTTTTTGGGCATTTTGTGCCTTTATGTGTAGATGAGAGAGTGACAATGGATAGGCCCAAGAAAGGGGGCGAGAGAGAGTAGGGGCAGAGACTCTGCAAACTGGTCACAGGCTGGACTCGAACCCAGGCTGGCAGAAGCATGTACATGGGTCGTGACTGGTTGCCAACCACTCTGCCAAACCAGCACCCCTCACAGTATAACCTACTTTAACTGGTTATGGGGATTGTCATTTTTATTCTGAGATATTTACTATAATGTAAGAGAGTTTGACCTGGTCTATGGATTGTAGCTAGCTGCTAGCTGAACAAAATTTCAGTTCAGGGAGGCGGCATATCCCCTAATGACAATCATCAGGAGAAACATTTTCTAAGGACTGTTTGACGGAGCTACATAGGGAGAGGTTGAATTTTGCTCTTGTTCGGTTGTTTGTTGACCTGAAACACCAGATGGACGGTTTGACATATTTTACCTGTGCGTATGAGAAAGAACCCATAGAAAGTGTTTTGGAACCTTTCAATCACATATCTGTCAGGTGATTGGACTAGGGCCCAACCCATATGGATTTTTTGAGGCTGATACTGATATTTGGCAGAAAGAAATACCGATTACCGATGAATCGGCCGATTAATTAAAAAAACATGTGTAAAATGAATTTTTTAAAGATTTGGTCCAAAAACACTTACAACAATGAATATATCAATCACAGGCAGAACATTTCACTGTTTTATAATACTTTGTCCGTAAGTATTTGTTTAACTTTACAACAGAGAGGAATTTTCAAGTACAAAAACACGCAGAAAAGCATTAAACCTCTGGGAAATTAATTATAGGACCTTTAATAAGAGTCACTCTTTATCTTGTACTTCTTGTTGATGAAAATAATAAGAAGGTAGGTTATAGTACAGGTAGAACAACTTTAAAAAGTTGTAAACTGGTCATTGTGAGAGGAAAGCAACAACACTCTTTTCATAAGCCTCTTTTATTTTTCTACTCTGCAACTTTCAAGAGCGAAGAACTTTCAAGTACAAAATAAAATAGTGTGCAAAACTGCAGTCAATTCCTGCAAAATAAAATAATCTTATTTAAAATGTAAATATAGAGATGAATTATGAACTCTATCTTGTCCCATCTGCCTTTCAATCCCAGAGTCCTCATTAGTGCAATCAGAAGAAGGTTTTAAGTAATATGTGTGAGCAAATCAAAATGTTTAGTGGGACACTGCACATATTGCACAAACTTCTTTAAACAGGCCTGATTAAAGTTGCCAGCTATGATGAAGGCTCCCTCTGGATGAGTCCGCTGCAGCAGGCTGATGACGTAGTAGAGCTCCAAGGGAGCTATGCTAACGCTAGCATAGTTAGCTAGCTAGCTAGTTAGCTCAACTGCAGCGTCAGGAACAAGCGGGTAAAGCCCGGTTTCTGTGATAATCATCACAGAACAGTCACAAATAAACCGATCCCCTGCCATCAGAAGGTCCAATTCGTCAGTTTTGTGAATGACAGATGGTCAGGAAAATGCTCGGCAGTGCCGGTCTGTGAAGCTGCTTCCGTTTCCGAGCTAGCAGGGAGTCCGGTGGTCTCGCTATGTCCAGCGGTATATTGTGCAACCGCTGAAAGTCGCTCATTATGTTGGACTTTTAGGCAAAAACAACATTCAGCAACTCCATGTGAGTGCAGGCGAGTTTTGCACCATACACTCCATACAGTCCATCATCCATACACACAGCATCAGCGGCTCTGAGCTCAGAGCTGCTTCAACAACGTGCGCTGCCATCTTTCAGCTTGGACACTGAACAGCATTTACTGTTTTATGACAAATTAAGAATATATCAGCGTTACATCAGCAAAACTCTGGCCGATGTTGAATACTTTAAAAAAGGGCTATAGTCAGCCGATTTAATTGGACTCTGACTGGGCCATGCCACTTTGGGTCGCTCACAATCGTTGTAGATTGGAGCTTGGCGAGATGGATCTGCCTGATTACAAACATAAATTCAAGCTGATCTATCTACACAGCAAGGTTAGGGGATTGTAGACAGCATGTTTGTTGTAGTTTAACCATTAGAAAGTTTATTTTGAATAATATGAGGCCTTAAAAATGTAGGTCTGCAGTGACTGAAATAATATCAGGGTCATTCGCTCTTCAAAGATGCACAAGAAAAAACAGATACCACTTGTGCGTTAATAAATTTACTTCACTTGTGTTCACTCAGTTTTACTGTGTACTCTGCTTTTAGCCTTTCCTGCAATAATCTACTACATATTGTTGAATAAAATTATGTTTTTCAGGATGTTGTGTTGTTGTCATGCTTGCAGTGGTAATGCTGATTATCAAGTGCACATCATTGTAACCGTCTTTAGGAGCAGTAGGGGTCCCCAGTCTCTGGCACTGATACTTCATGGGCTGTGGGCTGAAAAGTTTGAGAACCTTTGAGCTAAAAGAACATGGATTTACAGTGCTTAACAAATTAACAGACCACCTACCGTAAAAATGAGAATACATCGATATCGATTGAGAAATCTTTTAAACCTTGTTTAAAACTGAAAATGTTTCTGTTATTGGACAGACATTTTAAACAGGAGTGAGGAAACTAAATTCACCTTTTACTCAAAGCGTTGAGCCGCTCACTGGGCTTCTCTGAGAAGTCAGAAATTAATCAAGCATAACATTCAACCAGTACATTTTTTTTTTGTTCAGCAATGCAAGTAAATAACTACAAGCTGACTTCTTAATCAGAAACAATAATGTGCTTTACTATTTTTTCTGGGGTTTTTTTTGTCCTTTCATTTTTGTAAACCAGTGAATTTAAAAATGCAATTAAAATTATATTTTAACATTAAAAATATAATTTTGGTTAAAGAGCTTCTACATACTGGTTTATTAACCATTACAGATACATTAAACATGATTTTGGTAATTACTGTAAATTTAGGGCAGCCGTGGCATAAACCTTACATTGGATAATGGTCTTAGAAATTTGTTAAGCACTGTATAAATAAATATTTAAATTTGGCTCATATCCCCCAGCACTCCTAAAAAGTACATACAATTTTTTAAAACGTAATAAAATGTTTCGATAACCCTTATATCAGTTTTAGTTCGTAATGTATATATTTACATTCAGCTATGTTAATATTTGCACATTGATAAACTTGTAAAAACCTCCACCGTTCCTCTTCTGCCCTGACCCTCAGGTTATGTCTTCTGTATGCTCCATCGGCTCCCAGAGCAGCATGACTGTCTGTTTGACCATCTCGGGCGCGGTCGCCAGGAGGCCGTCTTGAAGATGGTGAAGCTGGACCGCAAGGTGGGCCGATCGTGCCAGCGCATTGGAGAGGAGTGCTCCTGAGCAGATGTTCCTTCAAAATCTCAACGTTCAGTCGGTGTCTCAGCACTTACAGGGATTTGATCTTTTTTTTTCTCCTTTTTCATTTGTTTTTGAGATTTTTCTGCAGGTTTTTTGGATACAAACCCAACATAAAACATTTCTTTAAGGTATTTCTCACCCTTTTTAGATCCCACTGTTACCTGCGTCCCTGTTGTTTTCTGCCTCTGTTGGCTCCATCAGATCCCTGCTGCTAAGATGCCTTTAGGTGAATCTAAAAACCAGGAATGAAAGAACAATAAAGAGCATAAGAAATATACAATTTCTTCACTTTTTTGCAACCTCCTGACTACAAAAGTACTTTGAAGAAAGGACAAAGTGAAGAGCTACAACGCTTTATAACAATGTTTGTCCCGGAAGCCAGTTTAAGACTTAACTCTTTACCTCAAAAAAGAAAGAAAAACACATATAGAAGAAGAGGAAGGGGTAGATACCCTCTGTGTTCACTTCTGCTTTGGCGCTCTTTATAGACTGTGCTCTTTACCTCAAAATCAGACAGAGCTGCTTTATATTCTGCGCCCAGCATGGACTTTGAGAAGCTAGCTAGTCAGCCTCAGTTTGAGTCAGTGTCTTACCGCTCTGGTTATCCTGTCCTACTAATCCTAAACTTTTGGTAACACCTGTACTTCATCCGCCTCAGGTTGTCAGGATATTAAAGCCCTTCTCTCACCCCATGAAACCTTCAATTCTACCCCACGGGGAAACTCAACTCCAAGTTTCCAGATTCTAAAGAGGACATAGTGGACAATGAACCTGGGTTGACACCTAAACTCCAAATTGAGGACTTTTTTGGTGCGAATCTGACTAAAACGCATTACTTGGGAGTCCTTGGATTGCACACAGAACTGTCTTCAAAGTGGGATGTGATTTGTCGCAGATTTTCTCCGTCTTCCTCTTTTTGTCACCCTTTTCTCTCCAGCTCTCCCACATGACGACCACGACTCTTTTTCAGGCAACATGTGGATCACGTGTGCTGGACAGGGACAAATTCACAGGACCTGCAGGACATTAAAGTGTTCCAAGACCTTCTATGTCATAAACACGTCTGCAGATCACTCAGATACTTGTGCTAAAATACACTTTTTCATACCTACCAGCACCTGCTGTTTTGAGGGCTCCGCTCTTCATGGAGCACAAGCAGGTGAACTCTAACATTGTCCCTGAAGCTGAAATGGTTAATGGTTGTTCTAGTTCAGGTTTCTCATAATGTCTTAGTTATAAACATTTTAAGGTATGTTTTTGCGCCAGCTTTGATACAAGACGTCCTACCGTTTGATTTTTACTCCTTTTTTCCCTCTTCCTTTAATTCCCCTCCTTCCTCCAGCTCTCTGTCTTTTCATTTCCTGCCATCAAGATGTGCTCACGTGCATCTCCTCCCTCTTCCTCTCTCATCTTTCCCCTTATTGATTGCTCTATTTTTCCTCCTTTCCCCCCTCCCCGATCTCTTTCTCTCTCCCTGCCTGTGGGTGAGGGGTTGGTTGTCGAGCTGAGCCGAGTGTTGAAAGTAAAAAAATAAGCAAATAATTACTTTCCAAACGTTTTTCTGTTGGACTGTGGAAGGCATGAACGGTTCATGCATAATGAATGAATATTCTGTATCTGTAAGAAAATCCTTATTTAACCCTTTTTTTGAATTTCACTTACACTTTAGTGTAGAGTTTCTTTTATTTTGATTGTAATGTGGTTATAAATGGGAAGATGAACGTGGAAAATTCTTTATTTTTGTTTCCATTGCTTTACTTTTTCTTCCCCTCTCCAACTATTTTTCTTTAACTGAGAAAGAATAAACTGGATTAGACAAAGCGTGAACATCTGGAGTGTGCTTATTGATATGCTTGATGCGAACATAAGGGATTGCAGTGACAAAGGTTGGTGTTAATCAGTCCTACTCTGCAGCAATGAGAAGTGAGAGTGAAATGAATACATACATGTATTTAGCATGTGTGAGGTAAGTTTGGTTAAGAGTCAGAGCTGTCTTGCAACACTTTGCTGGCTCTCTGCCACGTCCTGACATCCTGCCAGTTCTTTCTCTTTTTTAATAGTGATGTAAACGCCTGTTCACTGAACACAGAGGGCCACTATAAAGCTACTCTCATTTATATAACAAATCTGTTTGAGCATGTTTGTGTGTGAACATGTGTGCTCACTAATGCAGAGTTTGAACTAAAGAGACTTCTGATGGCGGCGATGAGTCTTCTGGGCTTGGCTGCACTAATTAATGTTGTGAAGGAAAAAACACATGTAGCTACGATCAAAAGCCATCTTCAAACTGTGAGACTGGCTGGATGCCAGCCTGAGCGTAATCTCTCAGCCTCCTCCTTGCCCAAACAGAGCCAAAACTAAGGAAGTGAAAAGCTAAATGTGAAGTCCTTGTTACAGAAGTTTCTCCTCGATCAAGGTGATGGAAGCTTAAAGAGAAAAAAAACCTCTGGGTTTACATAAAAACCAGGGTCTTTCTGTGGAGTTTCCATGGTCTCCCTGTGCCTGCGTGGGATTTTTCTCGCAGAAAACATGCTTGTTAGGTTAATTGGTGACTCTGAATTGCCTGTAGGTATGAGTGTGAGCATGAATGGTTGTCTGTCTCTCTGTGTGGCCCTGGGATCAGCTGGCAATCAGGTCAGGGTGTTCCTCACCTCTCACCCAATGTCATCTAGAATAGGCTCCAGCCCTGAAACTGGATAGATAATGGATGGATGATCTGCTGATCGAATTAATACTCATGGTCACTGCTGCATCAACTGTTGCTATTACGCTATGTTGCACCTTTAGGTTGTAAAAATATCCAACCGCTCGTCTGACAGACAGAAAACACAAAAGCAAATGAACCAGCTAAGCGAGCTGCTCATCAAATACATGTTTACTGTGATGTGTTTGAAGTCCAGTCGGAAACTTTATGATGCGTTTATGTTGGCTCAGAGAAAACAACTATTTGACAAAGATTTCTAAATGATATGTTCAAATGTGATTTCAAGAGAGGGATATGTAAGTTTTGGTGAGGGTCTTGATTGAATGTTGTTGCTTAGAGGTGCTTTTATTTGTTTTCTTAGCAATATGAAATAATCACATTAAGTTATATAATGTAACTAAGTAAATGTCCTGAGACTTTTTATCTTTTATTTGTTGGACTATTTGCCCCTTTTAAGGCTATTGGATAGTTTTTTTAAATAGTTAATTTAGCCACATAGTTGAACACGCATGTAATAAGTCCTCACATTTTGTCATACGTGTATCCTCACTGTGGGATTCTTGCCCTGTAGGAGCCGGTTGTACTTCTGTGTTTAGCAAAACTCAAGTAGTTGTAAAGACAAAGCACAGCACATGGTTGGAGCTGTATTCTCCAGTGTCACTAATAGGTAATTGGTGATCAGTATCAGCAGCACAAATCCTGATGGAGGCGTCATTGATTATTTCAGTTAAATCATGTACATCTATGAACCCTTGCTCTGGGTACATTAACTCTCATTCACTCTTAATATTATGCAATCATCTCATCCATCACCTCTAAAGATCATTAGATGCTTTGCACTTTTCCCCAAACCATTTTTGTCCTTAGCTTGAATCTACATCTAAAGATGAACACAAACAGGTAGTGGTTCCTCCATCACACAGTTGTATTCTACATAGGAATGTTAAATCCGTCCAGATCTGAGTTATCAGCATGTTAACGGGTGTGTGGTTGTTGTAAATTTGCAGTCTGATTTGTATCAACCAACATTGTAGTGAGTGGTGTATGTAAGAGAAATAGTCTGTTTGAAAAGCAGGAATTTCTTTTTTTTTTTTCGGGCACAAACTACACACAGTAATGGTATTATATAGTAGAGATTGATCTATTTCTAAAGAGCTTTCACCTGTGCAGGTAGACAGAAAGAGAGAGATATGAATGAGAGGTGACCCAAATGAATGAAAGAATGCACAACTGTCTTTGTGCTTGAACATCTGTAAGGTGGAAAATTCTGATTATTTTTTTAATTCATTTATATCTCCTGATAACATTTGTGTGTGTCTTTGATGTTGCTGCTGGGTGCTGTTATCCCATTTCTGAGTACAAACTCACACAACTCAGGTTTGTTTAATGGCTCGTCAAATGACCACCAAATCAACCCCTCATTAAGTAGCATGAGGTGTACCTGTGAAGACTCCAGTAGAGCTGGTGTTTATTCGAGATGATGATTAGAGGAGATTCAGAGTGGTCTCATGCTGTAATACATTGATTTTTTAAAAATAATCTGTTAAGTCCCACTCATTCCTCTAGGAGCCCTCCTTTTGTTCCTGTCACTAGTGTCTGTTCCCTCTGTTGTCTTGATTAAATCCTCACACACAGGATGAAGCACACTGCCAGAATCCAGTGGCAACAAGCAGCATGAGGTCTGTATTTGCAGGAGGCTGCCCGGTGTTAGAGAGGGATTTGGGGGATAAGATGTTATGGTGGCCGCGGGTAAGTAATCTCCTTACAGCTCAACAAACAAAAAGCTTCCCTCTCTCACCGCCTTGATTGGCTCACATCAGTTATGTACACCATCCTTTTATTGGATTTTCCTCTCTTAAATACTTCGTCTGTCTTGATACTCTTCTTTTGACTTTACTCTTTCTCTTCAGTGACACACTGTGGAGAACGTTAGCTTGTCCTGGTCAAGTCAAAGCCAGAGCAAGAATCTGATTCCATGTTGATTGTCGCATCAGAGAGAAAATGATCTCAGATGAGCAGCAAATTTGATGTGAGGTAACTAATCAGGATCACTCTCACAGTCTCGTGCGTCATGCTCTGGTTTCCAGGCACTGCTGGTGTTACCCAGTATAATGCTGTGGCTCCTCATTAGTCTTATTAAATCTGATGAGCACTCTTCAGTGTGAAAGACTGTGTGAAATTACATTGTATATGTCACAACCACAGGAGCTCAGGCGATGCTTCTCATTGTATTTTTCAGGTTTATGACATGGACATGAACATTTCCTGCATGTCTGTTGACGGTCTATGTTTAAAAAAGGTTTAAAAGAGTTTTTTTCTTATTCAACTGCAACAGTTGACTTTTTAAGTATAATAGCAGCCAGCTATCAGGATGCCCCCAGCAATGTTTTTCTGTTAATGTCTCTAAGAGCAATTTCTAAAAGTAGCCATGCTGAGAGATGAACCTGCTCTGCTCAAATGGGCTGACAGACACATGGTGGAAAATTCTTAAAACTTCAGCTGCTAATAGACAGAGACATTTCTACCAGGAATTGGTAGAGACCAAAAGCTGAGGCTTAAAAAATTGAATATTGAGCTGCCATTTTCCAGTTACATGAACATAACTTAACATGAATTCTGATGGCTCTTTGTACCTCATATCTGTCCTCAACCTTTTTGATGCCACAGGATGAATTTATAGAAGACAATATTGTGATGGAACAGCTGGTGCAGGGTGGACTTACGGTTCAAACACACATTAAATGCAAAATAATAATTACTCAGTGAATCGTATGATCCGTGGATGTCTTGAGTTTGCTTACCTGAATCAAGTGGTGCACAATGATAACTATCAGATCAGTGTGTGTCTGTGTGGCTTATACATTTTATATCAGATACAGTGCTTAACAAATTTATTAGACCACCAGTCGATGTAAGGTTTATGCAACAGCTGCCCTAAATTATCAGCACTGGTAATTACCAAAATCATTACCTTGGCCAAGGAGGTTATGTTTTTGCCAGCATATGTTTGCCTGTTTGTTTGTCTGTTTTTGTCTGTTTGTTTGTTTGTTTGTTAGCAAGATTACGCAAAAACTACTGGACGGATTTTGCTGAAATTTTGAGGAGATGTTGGGAATGGCCCAACTTAAAATGACTAGATTTTGGTGGTGATCAAGATACCTGCCATTAATGAAAGTTCGTTTTTGCTCAATAACTATTGAACTAATAACGATATCACCATGACTCCAAGTGTGCTAGGTGTGGGTTTTCAGGGTGAATGAATCATATTATGATGGTAACTTTATCATGGAACTTTTGCTTTTAGATGTAACAGCAATATGTGAACTACCTTGGCGGAGGTTTGCGCTCTCCAAATGCTTACTAGTTTTTAATGTTTCTGTAATGGTTAATACACCAGTATGTAGAAGGTCTTTGACCGAAATTATATTTTGAATTCTTAAATATAACTATTATTGTTACCATTGAATTTTAAAATTTACGGTTCTACAATAAAAATAAAAAATAGTAAAGCACATATTACATATTAATTCTTGATTAAGATGTCAAATCATATTTTTTACTTATTTTCCTGAACAGAAAACATAGTTTTAGTGGTTGAGGGATGTGCTTGATTACTTCTCAGAGAAGCCCAGTGAGCAGCTCAAATTTGGGTATAAAAAAGTGAATTTAGTTTGAAATTCCTCATTTCTGTACAAATGTGTTTCCTATAACAATAAAATTTTCATTTTTTAACCATTTTTTAAAAGATTTCTCAAGTATATGTATGTTTCTTGTTTGTAATGACAGGTGGTCCAATTAATTTATTGATTACTGTACATTTTTGATTTTACATTTTCACAGTTGTAACAACAAACTACAACAAAGACATTTACGAGGACTTGCTCTGTTTTCAAAAAGCACCGAAGGTATTGAGGTCACCCATTACTCAGTAACACTGAGGACACACTTTTGTCTCAACTAGGGTTCATATATTTAATTTTTACGAGTGCCAAAGTATGTTTACAATGGCTAATCCTCAAGCAAAACCTCTTTTGTATTCTCAATCTGTCTGAGGTGCTCTGTCAGAGCATTTGTCACTTTAAGGGTGCCTTCCCCACATGGGCCCAGTCTGCTGTTATTGGTTGACTGGTGTATTTTGTGGTAATTGGTCAGTTCAGTGCTGCTCTGTGCCATGTTGTCAACAACTCTGCATCATTTCTACAGTCTCTGCTCTGTACTCGGCCTACCGGCCCAAACCAATGGCCTTAAACTGCTGGCAAAGCAGTGGTAGGATGTCACACTAGTAGGTCTGTTCTGGGGAAGGGGGAGTTGTTTCAGGCAGTTACTGGTGCTATAAGCATTCTAAGTCATCAGGTGCAGCCTTATCTTTAGATATTTTTTTATTTGTGGATCCTAAGTGTTAAATTAGTCATTTATGATTCCTATCACATTTTCTTAATGAATATCACAGACAAGATAGTTATCTGTAAGTTCTCTAATGAATTAAAAAAAGGAAATTTGAGTAATCTGATGTGGTGCTCAGAAACATGTGATAGAAAAACTGACTCCAAGGTGGCATGTAGACCCAGATGGAGCAAACAAAATGTCTAGAGAAGTAAGTGTTACCATGAATAGTTTTTGCTACAAATTTCTTTGCGTATTGGTATTTTTTTAATCAAATAACCAGGGCTTTTGGGAATCATGCTTAGATTAGAAAAAGGTATTTCGTTAGTTTTTAATTAGCCTTTATGATCTTACAACTTTTAATACATTAAAGGGTTCTTTGTTTTTTCTTTTTTAAGTGGGGTTGCTAGAGGAACTTATGAGTCCAGTGAGTGAGCTTTGGGGCAATTTAGAGAACACATGGTTAAAAAGTAGGTTTATCACATGCCTTACTTTTTTAGTCATCACAGTTGTGACAGAGTCAGTGACTCCAAACTCAGTTCTTTAGTCAAGACATACAGATGAGTGTTAAAGAATCCAGATAGTTTAAAAAAACTATCTGAAGACTCATTTAATAAATTAATGTAAACATTACAGCATGTCATTGATTGGATAATGAATGTCTTGGCTGTAGTTATCCCAGCTCATTCAGTTGTTACTGTCACTTTTTTCACCTTTTTCACTGTTGTTAACTTCCACAACTGGGTGTAATATAAGGGGGGAAATAAAACAAGCTGATCAGGTCATTTAATTATTGATCTTAGACACATATAACACCATAGCTTTATGCTAATGTTATCAATGTCATGAGCATGTATCAAACTGTTTTCTTTAATATCCTTAAAGCATATCTCTGCACATACAGTCTTATACAGTATAAGCCCCTCTCAGATCATAGCTAATGACCCAGGCCCCATTCATTTCCATCCCCACCATCATTAACCAGCACAAACTGACACAGTGCTGCAGGAGACGAGCCGCTGACATTTGGTCAGCTTTAAGAGGAAATTATCTGCACTATGGGAAGATCCAATCCCAGTGTAGCTATTACTGTCAGTCTCACATTTTTTTTTCATGTGACCTTTAAGGAAGGAGCTGAGTGAACACTTCTCTTCAGTTAGTGGATGATTTCAGCAGAGTGAGATAAACCAGAGGAAAGGCTGAGACTTAAATTACTGGTGATTTGAGAGATCTGTATTTCACTGAGAGAGCCTCTAATGGATGTCAGGAGAAAGTTTCAGGTTTCAGATCCCAAAACGAGGAGCTCTCTTTCACAAAACTACGCTTGTACACTTGTCAGTAACATTCACATGTTTCTGCTTCAATAGTGTATCACTTCACACTTTGAGAACCACTCAGCACTTAAGTCAATTAAAACCTTCTGTAAAGAGGTATTTTATCATCCATTATGGCCTTTAATGTAAAATTGATCACCATGTCTAAAATTTAAAGTGACCAAGTTTTACATTTACCAATGTTTGCAAATGCTGTCAACTTCAGCTTATCTGTCAACCACATTTTCATAATCATCCTGATATCAGCTTTCCTCAATAATCACATTGCAAAGGCATCTCAAGAGGTGATGAATAGTGAAAAAAAACATCCAGATGCACTGGGATTCTTCCTTAGCTGTGTTCCTACTATAAGTGCCATATATGGATTTTTGCATAGCACTTAAAGACATGCCAGTGCATGGTATGCAATCATGGGGATGTTGCACATGGGTTTGAGACATGCTCTATTAAAACCTTTCATTTAGCTTTTTCTTGGTTGGCAAAGATTTAATTATTGAAGCTCTTTGGTTTATATGTGTGTACTGATAAAATATCACTGTAACCTCACAGTAAACTACTAGGTAATAATTGCAGTCATTTCACAGTATAGTGTAGTTGTTCATCGTTAAAAATTAGAATTAGTTGTTGTGTTTTTAAAGTAACCCTGAATATTAAATACTGTAAAATAACAGTGCTGTAAAACTACAGTAAATTGTTGTGAATCCAGTCTATCATACTATGAACTTACAACATACAACATTTTACAAGTGTAATTTTACAGTGGCCCAGGTATATTTTTACTGTAAAATTTATTTAAGTTTTGTGAAATCACAGCATTAGACTGTGAAATTATTACAGATTATTTTGCATTCTCAATAATTTAGAGAAAGAGAAAGAAAGCCGCATGTTTTGGCCTGGGGATGTTTACAACACTTTCCTGTAATTTTGCTGTACCTGTAATCCTAACTGCCAGTTTTGGCAGATGGTAGCACAGCTGAAGGGGTTGGCATCCTTCGCTTCAGGAGCCTTAGGGCATAGCGTTTGCACCCTTGCGCCCTTAAACTGCATGACATGTAAACACTTACAAACAAAGTAGGGTTAAGGTTGCTGGTGGAGCAGACAAGTCATCAGGGATGATGAATGGCGAAGTGCCAAACCGGCATGTGCCCCCAAATCTGACCTAACCTAAAATCTAAACATGCATGGCTGTAAAATCCCAGTGTTCTGTTGTAAAATGATAGTATAATGATGTCTAACCCTCAGAACAATCACTTGTCCCTCATTTAACAATAATCATGTATTACAAAAGCCTCATTACAATGACACACTGTTGACATTTACTTTTGAAACCTGTGAAAAGGTAAAAGTG
Source organism: Cetoscarus ocellatus (assembly GCA_037902135.1). Classification (NCBI taxonomy): domain Eukaryota; kingdom Metazoa; phylum Chordata; class Actinopteri; order Labriformes; family Labridae; genus Cetoscarus; species Cetoscarus ocellatus. The sequence continues at coordinate 1,488,599 of JBAMNC010000395.1, read as the reverse complement.
TTCTAAAAGTGTGGCTATTTCATAAGCTAATCACTTGGTGATTCACCACAGTTTTCACACAGAGAGCCATTTTCTGTGTGCTGGTTTGTTACTGCCATTGTTCTTTAGAAAAGCTAATAGGGGTTGTGGGCTCACTACATGTTATCCACTGGGAGAGCCATTCGCTGCCGAGAGAAAAATAAAGGCTTCTTAAAATATCCCATCCTGGTGTCCTCTATGCAGGGAAAAGCAAACATTAGTCCTGACTGCTATGCACTAGTTGCACATAAAAATCAATGGCTTAAACAGACTGCTGGTCTGTCAGTGATGGTTGTACGAGGTGGGGCCTCTCAAAACACTAAAAACTGAAGTCTACTTAAACATGTTGGATATGTTGTTTAAGAAAATGTGTGCAGAGGTCTGGTAGTCCGTCAGCACGTTAGTTAAAAATAGATTCAAATTGTATTGGTTAATGAATGTGTAAAAACATAAACTTTACGGTAAAAGGGCAACAGCAAAAAAGAAGCGTAAGCAAATCCTTAAATTTTTGCCTGAAGGTGACTCAGGCCTTCTCTTTGTTGGTTTGTCCCAAATTTCTGACATGGTACCACACATCAGCAGAGGCATGTAAGACACAAAAAATAATATCCCACATAGCATTAAAAAAGATTATTTAAAATCATAGAGAAATGGACAGACCTCTTGTCAGACCAGTGAGAAATCATCATGCATCAAGCAACATAGATTTTACTTGAAAAATCGCAAAGAAGTAACAACAGCATAGATCAAGCTGCCGTGTCAAGTTCAGTGACTCATTTATACAAGAAAGGACCCAGCAGTGCATTATAGTAATGGCCAAATATTGGAATCAGCAGATGACAGCTGAACAGCTGATGTTCATGTTCAGAATGTAGTACCCTTGTTTAAGGATAAGCATCAAATTGGATTGGCAAGATCATGCGTAATGCTGACTAATAGTTGGATGAAAGGAGAAACAGTAAACCACTGATAAAACACAAAAACTGCATAGAGACATAATGAGGTCATTACGGATTCTCCTAAATAACAGTGTGTCTCTTGTGTTGCAATAAGCTTGACTGAAATAAATAACTTTTAATTCTAAATCACATTGCTTTTTATAGTTTTATTCTAAATGACAGTAGTAGTAGTGTAGTTTTTTTATTATCAGATGTGCCATACACCCAGTGGGGGTGCCCAGCCCACATAGACTTACAAGACACTGAAAATTCACAACAAATGAGGGCATTAACACAATGAGAGAGAGATTAAGAATAAATGTATAATGATAAGTGTCAGGCAGTGACAAAGCAAATGTTAACATGTTATTGCTTCTTCAAACTTAAGACCTTAGCGCTCTCAAAAAGTTCATAGTTCATAAATCAAACATAGAGTCCTTTTCCACTGTTGGAAGGCCTCTAACACAAACTGAGCAATCTAAATACTGTAGTCTATCTGCATCAGGCATTGAGAACAGTCTGGGCATTTTCAGACTATTCACAGAGCTGGTATCTAAAGGTGGTGTAGCACATAGTGCATGTGTCTCACAGCAAGAAGGTTGACAGTTCGATTCCTGGCCAGGCAGGGGCCCCTCTATGTGAAGTCTGCATGTTCTACCTGTGCATGAATGTTGCATTTATGTTTGATATAAAAAACCTGGCATCACATGGACCAAATTTAACTTTTGAAAGTTTTGGTATCAGCTCATTTACAGCCTGAAGCCAGAGTGCATCACGAAGTTTACAAAAGAAGAGGAAAGTGCTGATTCAATCATTTGTAATGCATTATGGAGTCAAGCATCACTCATGGCTATAGGAGGATGGTCTCAAGTGTCACATTTTCCCAACCACTTAATGTATTAAATATCATTAAGCCATTTAAATATCTTTGTGTCTGCTGTAACCATAATGGATGAAGATGTGGTTATGGGCGCTCATGTTGTGCTGAAATTACAGAGGGCTGTTTTGGTTCAGTTTCTCTAGAGTGCACTTATGCTTTAAGGCTCTGACTTTAGAAGGATTCAACCATCATGCTGCTTTTCTCGATCCAAACCCACAGTCTACTCTCACAACCTTGAGAGGCTGACAGACAGTCAGAGTGGAAGTGTGGTGGAGTGAGTGTAGCTACAGCCTTGTTAAAACAACATCACCCACTGAGTGAGGAAAAACTGACTCTGCTCGACCCTTAAACCTCAGGAGTAACTTCAGAACATATCAGACTGACTGTCTGTGGCTGGGTTTTATTTGTCCTTGTGTTTTCTCTTATTTCCTCTGCAGTTGAAGGGAATTCATTTTAATAAGTTTTTGTGTGGTAAAACTTCAGCCAGTAGAATTTGTTTTTTTTGAGTCAGTAGATGATGAATTATGTTAGCCCATATGCTGCAATTCTAATTAGTGCTTAAGCAGCAAAAGTCTCAGTAAAACCCTATTGGATTGAAAACTATCTTGATAATACTCAATATTTTACTGTTAGTTATAATCACAGCTGTCTAGTTACACTATAGCTATTATGACAAGTGATGCTGTTGCTTACACAATTGCAGAGTGAGAAGCTAACCCATGAGCTTGTTTGCTCCAGGTGCTGGATCAATGGAGTTATCCATGTAGGCTAAACAATCTAATCCAGGACTAGACTGAAATCAAGCAGAGGCCTCCCCACTTAGGCCATCTTGTAAGGATTTTTTTTTCTTTTCAAAAACAGAGTTTGGTTTCTTTGTTCACATATGCCCAAACAAAGTGAACTTAAATGTGAGGGAAAAAAATGGCAAGAGACATGAAAATTTTACTACAGTGATTCATTTAAGGCTTTGTCTATTGAATGTCCTAAAAAGCAGGTGCTTTTGCTTGCGTACAGCACGTTAAAAATAAAAAAACATTGAATGAAAAATGTGAGATAAAATTGGGTTCTCAACTCCCTGAGAGAAAATCTATAATTCACATGTTATCAAGAATCAGGCAGCCCTAGATAAGCACTAGATTTGAAACAGTTGATCTAACTGGAGCACCCTTGGAGCTAACATTTAAATCAAGCTTATTTTTCTTCAATCGGATTAAAATCATTCTGACTGGAATTTGCTACCTCACAGTTTACTTGGACACATTCCAATCATGGCGTACATGCATCAATCTAGTCTCTAACTGTCTCTAAGGTCTATATTCAGAGACAACAGAAGAAGTAGCTGCTGCCCCCTTTTAAAATGAATGGAAAGATGATTTAAGTTTTAAAAATATGATTTTTGCTCAGTATTATTAGGTAATGAAAATGTGTGGCTGCATCAGCCAACAACATGAACCTATGAATTAGAATAAACATGTCTGCGAATCTGTGAATGACCATGTGTTAATTAAGTTTTTCTCTTTGGTAAAATCCAAATAAATTAGGGACCCAATTATCAATGGGTTTCCACTGTGTGTTCGATTCTAAATTCTGTTCTTGTTACACTTTAGCTTAATAAGAGCTACAGTCCCTGACACTGCTTTTACGCACATTTTGAAAATGGGTACCAGATTGAATAATTCTCAAAACGCCATCCTTGCGAATCTGAGCGTACAACCAAATGCACACATTTTTAGATGTGATGATCTCATAGCCCACCTCTCCCTTAAACCACATGCGCTCACCCTGACAACAATGGAAACAATGGTGGGATACAGATTTGCATCCATACTATTGAAGCCACTGAGCTTGTTATGGCTTTTACAATAAAATATCCTGCCCTCTACCACCGTGAGCAACGAGTGGACACGGTGAACAGCAGGCACCAGTGTTTGTTTACGTCTCACATAATGTATTCTCCATGTCTTCTTCTTTGGCTTTAGTATCTCTGCAGCAGCATTACAGCGCCACTTACAGGCATGGCATATGTACCACAGCATTTTCAGTGTTTTCAAGACTTCTTGAAATGATGCTGTGTTTATGGAAAACTTTTTAAAAATAAAAAACTTTACATCTTCTTGTGGACAGGGCCTTAAAATGCACAGTTGAGTAGTTGAGGAGAGAGAGAGAGAACCAGGAAGGCTAATTCTGAATGAATGTTTACATGAACATTGTTTGAAATAATGATTGGCATACAACACCCCTCTCATTTGGAATTACATTTTTTTTTCTGAATGAGCTCTATCAGACCAGAATCTTCTAATCGTTTACATGACGTACTTTTATGCTTATCAAGCTTTTTTCCATTTACTCATGTCCATGTCAACGTAATGAGCTATTGTGCTTGCGCAACCCACTGCTGGTTAATAAAGACTACACAGGTTTTGTTAAACGTACACAAAATTAAAACATCTTTATTTGATCTTAACATGGTTTAAGCGGAACCCCACTTGTCAAATGCTGATAAAAAATTAAAATACTATTTATTCCATAGCAGAACAGTCTGGCAGAGAACCACTGGGGCATTGTTTCACCTGAACTGAGCACAGCTGTTATGTTTGTGCATCTGCAAACACCTGCAGCTGAGCTACTGTATGTCCTGACTTACCCTGTATTTCTAATGGGGCCAAACCAAAAGACATTTGCTAGCTTCTGTTTGAAAGAAGGAATTTTGCATGCCTTCAATCAATCTGTTGTGCGCAAACCCCACCCCCCAACCTCCAACAAAGAAAAAAGTATTCCACCATGTCTATACAGTTTTCTCACACTGTTTCTTGTGTTTCAGCCCCACAAATGTCAAGAATTTCCAGATCTAAATCTTTTCCCCCGGGCCAAAACATGGGGCTTTCTTCCTCTTTCTCTTTAATGTCGGTGCCTGCTTTGGAGAATCCTGTTTAATAAAAAAAAGAATAATCCATAAAGAACAGTACCAATTATTGCTCCAGCCGGGTTTTGTTTGCTCACATCAAGTCACAAGTGTCAAAAGTGTGTGCGTGCTGTGTGATCTATACGAAGCCTCCAGCTGAGAGAATAAAAAAGCCTTTTTTGAAAAAAAGAAATTCTTTTGACTTGGCGTCATTTTTTTGACATGCAAGACACACACACACACACACAGAATACACACAGTCACACAGCTACACCGTGTCCTTCAGTCTCAGATGGATCTAAAAGACTTTCATTTGACGTCTTACCTTTGGACGTGTACACACAAACACACATACACGTACACATGCACAGGCAAACTCACATAAATACATGTGGGGTTAGCTGAGGAAACCACATACATGGTTTATCAATCAGAGAGACACTCACTAATGCATTTCCTTCCCTCCCTCTCTCTTACAAAGATGGACAACACGTCTGATATGGGATCTTAAATCAGTCTGAGGAGTGTGTGTCTGCATTCTGTGCTGCAAGTGTACGTGAGAGCCACTCCTTTTAATGTGATAAATGTCACTCTGGAGCTGTTTATTATATTCACTTTGCAGAGTTTTAAATGACATATTAGTCATATGGGCCACTGAAACATGTAACATCATACAAGAAAAGACTGTTATGACTCTAAAGACACACAAGAAGGACACTGTGTGACCACCAGACCTCCTTTTGCCCTCAGAACTGCCAAATTCTCTGTGGCATACAGATTTAACATGACAATGTCAACATTCCTTACAGATTTGACACTAGCATTATGAAGCTGGTTTGTTGGCTTCACATTCATGGTGCCAATCCTCTGTTTTAATATCCCAAAGATCCTCTTCTAGATTGAGTGAGCCTGTGGGAACTGTAACTAGTTTTCTATTCTTGGCTGAAAGGTTTAGCAGCTGCTGTGGTTCTCAGTTGATTTAGCCTATCTGCTTCAAGATTCAATGTGTTGTGGGTTCAGAAATATTCTTCTGCATACTTTGTTTATAACAAATGGCTATTTAAGTGCCTTTCTATCATCTCTAACAACAGTGACCATTTCACACAACCAATATCTATCTATCTATCTATCTATCTATCTATCTATCTATCTATCTATCTATCTGTCTATCTATCTATCTATCTATCTATCTATCTATCTATCTATCTATCTATCTATCTATCTATCTATCTATCCTCTGCTTAGTCTCTTAAGCATAAAAAAGACATTTAAATGTTTTGAGAAACTGAAAGATAATTGGCTGTTTAAGAAAATTTGCCATCAAACACAGACAAAGATGTCGCTCCAGCAGAATAAATCAGATTTAATGAAAACTGGTCAGTCTTTCATTCATGGTGACCTTTGATTCTGATGCCTCTTTGTTTCATCTGCAGTCTCCTCATTGCTTTAATGTTTTGGGAAGTCTTTATTTGTTGTCTGAATGTAATAATAAAAAAGACCCAGGGCTGTTTTCCTCCATGTTTGAATATATCATGAATACTTGGAAATGGCCCAAGTCTGCCTAAATTCTGCTGTGCTGACTGGCAAAGCGCAGGAGGCTTATTCTGGTTTGTCTGCTGCAGAGAGTCAAATATATATTTATCCGTCTAGTCTGCAGTTTAAAAGGTATTTAAGCTTATACCTGAAACTTACTGCCACTGTTTTCCAAAACAGGTAAAGAATCTGGCAAAACGCCTGATAAGGAAAAACACCTTTAGGACAATGTTAAGACTTTATAACAGGTCTAACTGATCCCAGGCCAGCAGGGCCACTTCACTTAAGAAATGTAAATATTGATCACCTTACTATAAATTTCAAAGGAACAACAGATGCTTAGAGACAGAGACAGACTGTGTTTTTTACAGTTCAGGAGGAGCATTTGCAACCATTGAATAATTTGATTCTCAGCCATAAAAACAGAGATGGGAATTTTGTCAACTTTTCTTAAAATCTGACAAAATGGGAAACAGTTCCTATAATGTGTTTAAGAAGAGCCTTTAGAAAAAAAACAATCTAGAAGGTGACTGGACTCATATTTATTACAGGCTAATAGATGATGCTATAGGCAGGCTTTGCTGTAAATGAGTAAAGTACATAATGTGAGCCAGAGTCCTAAAATAAACCACCACTAAAACCTGCTGGGAGAAGGGGGACATATATTTTCCATTGAGAAGTGTTGATCTTTTTCCTTCTTTCTATGAAGAAATATCAAGTTCTGATAAAAAACTGATGCTATATGAGGCAGCATCCATGCCAATCTCTTGACAAGCAGCTATTATTTACAGGCTTGCTTTTAGCTTTTTTTCTCTTTCTTCTCAAAGGACGGTCAGTTCCTCTGCAGACTCTGCTCAATCGTTTCATCTTGGAGCTTTGCAAGATGGATTTGTGTGGTTACAGACACTGAATCAGGCTGATCCAGCTGCACTGTAAGGTTATTGTTCTCTGGTTAATTTTAAATTCTAACTTTCTTGGGTGTTACAGGATAATCATGTGCCATGGGTGCATAAAACAGCTCAGAGTACACCAAATGATAGCCACACAGCTCAATCAGTATCTCACTCATACATAATTTGTGTTTAATTGTGTTGTTAAAATTGTTTCAGACTCTAACAGGGATGATCTCATTAAGCTGAAAATGAATAGAAAAAGCAAGAGTGGGGTTTGAGTGAAGTGGTAAAGGTTTGCGATAGAAATCACTGTTTGTCTGTCAGAAGGCCCCTGACAACACAATCTCTCAGACCCCTCCTCCTCTCCTCCTTGATTCCATTACCTAGGCAGAGATAAAATTTCCCAATGACACCCGGCACCATCACATCAGTAAGAGGCACGGACAGAAACATAAATTCAGTTCACAGCTGCTGTAAAGTGTCTCATTGCTAATTGTTGTAATATTACATTACAGGCAGCGAGTGCTAACGATTGTGCTGGGCCAATTGTGTGGATGAGTGAGTAAATATATGTGTGTGAGACAGGACTGAGTGGAGAGGAAGTGGGAAAGAAAATTTATTTAACAGAAGTGATCTATGATGTTAGACAACCAGATCACTGTTGGGTTTCACATGAGGAGGCAGTATGTGAGTGTGTGTATGAAAGAGGGAGAGGGAGAATTTCCAAGGAAAACTTCAAAATGGCTGAGATAAAGCGAGATAAAGCAGGATAAAGTGAGAGAGGATTCAATGCAATTAGATGGAATATTAAATTTGACATTTCAATTTCAGTCTGATTCAAAAATTTACAGTGCGCAGTAGAGCAAATTATTATGGCAGTGAAATCTTGGGGCAAAATTTAAACCAGGACTTTTACAAATGGGCATAACAGTAATGAAGTCTTTTCATTCTGAGGTCCTGTAAGACCCTCTTATATGTACAAAAAAGACCCCAAACAACGCATATGGAGTAGAACTTGATCAATCTCTCCTCATATTAAAAAGACTTTGAAAAACAACAAAAAAAAAAAAACACATTAAAACAAGTGACCCCTACAGTCCAAGCATCACATCGCCCTGAACTGCCGAGAGCTGAAGCCGAAAAGTCACATCAACCTGTTGGTCTAAAGACTTCTCCTACATCACACAAACTGCTCAGGAGAGGACCAGGACCATCCAATAATACAAAATCAGAACCCCAGCTTCCCTTAAATTAGACCAGATAATCGTTATTAATCAACAGAAAGCAATTAATTTCAAATACTGTGAAGAAGCAACTCAAAACCAAAGCAAATTAAAGTGTAATTTAAACAGAGTACCAGGCAGATGACCTGAGGTCTGTATAAGATCCATCATGAAGAAAAGTCCTGATGAGGCACAGATTCAGTGACCACAGATCAGCGCTAGAAATGGTTTGTCCTAAAAAGAGCTGGCGGTAAGAGGAGGACAGACTCTGCCCCCCCCAACACCCAACAGGTAGAGACAGAGCTCAACTTCTTCACATCCTGGCCTTAACACCAAGCTGTGAGAGAGGGAAACTGTAGAATAACACAGACTCACGCAGGGTTTGAGACAGCCACTACTGTGAGAAAAGCAAAACTGAGGTTATTACAATTATATAAAAGTATGTGAGGACCTGAAGACAACCAGTGGAACCTGAACACATACAAAACAGATACACAGATTTATACATAAACACATGAATCCACGACTACAGATGCACACACAAACTCAGAAACACATTAGAAAAATTAACGTATTTTCTTCTTTTCTTCATGTATACTCCTCAGAAAAGTTTCAAATCATCTATTATTTCCTCCCCTTTAATAATTCCAATTGGTTTTGTATTGTATATGGAAAGCCTGATTAGTCCCCTTTACAATGAGGTACGACATGTAAGGATCGTGCATTTGTGAAATGAGCAGCAAAGCTAAACTTGTGGATCGTGCCCCTCAAACATGTTCCAAAATCCCCTCTTCCCCTGAAAAAAAGCCTACAGTTCCTCAGTGAAGCAAGGCTGAGGAACTGGTCCTCTTGTCTTTGACTTCACCAGTCTCACAGAATTTCATCCTAGGTTTGGAAATAGTACCAGGGCTGACACCAAATAATGCTGACACTTCACGTACCGGAGCGACAGCTTCCAGTTACAGGCAGTTTTGGCACTTTTTTTGCGGGGAGCTACCCACACATTTAGTTGTGTTGTTCATTCAAGGAATGCACAATTTGTTATAAAGACTTTTCAATGATGAAAAATACAATATCAATTGGTATTATCAAAGGGGATGAATTATCAACTAAAGTAACCTTTCCAACTGTTTTTTGAGGAATATATTATGTTTTTACATATATATTTGTTTATAACCATTTTTATTGTTGTTTAATTTTTCAACTTGTCTGATCAGAACACTGTACTAATTTGGCTATTTTCCCCTTTATTTTTAAAATAAATGTATTTATTTTTATTTTTTATTTTTTTCAAGAAATGCTTTTACTCATGCCAAAAGAGCACTTTAAATAAATACATTGCAAAAATTTCAGCCAAATGTAAGTATTTTTGTGACTGATGTTTACTGGATGTAAATGACCAAACTGAAGGATGTATTTTCCAGGTTTCAAAAATCTTCATCAATCCCATAAAAGCTGCGAAATATAGTTGAAACACAACTTTGTCTGTGTTCTTTAACTCTGGAGCCTTCTGTTGTTGCTCTCTGCTGCTCGTCTTTCCAGTCCTTACTCAGGGGAACAATAGCCACAGTAAACACTAATGCAGTTTAAAATCTAATTTCAAGAGTTATAAACAAAAGCTGCTTTCACATAATGCAGCTGTTACATTCACTCTGACAGCATTTTGCCTCACAGACTCTGTGTGAGCAGCAGGCTGACTCAACGGCTAATTTTTCAGGAGGGCGTTATTGAAATATAGAGGCCAATCTGGAGTTTTGGGTTGATCACAAAAACTGATAACTTCTGTGAATATATGTAGGTCTAAATAGCAGCCAGCGGAGTTCTTATATAGTGCTGCTCCTTTGTTTACCTGCTCTCTCAGTATTTTTTTAATTACTCTGTCCCTTGACCACTGCTACCCCTTATCCAAATAAACCTGTAAGTGGTTTAATTACGAGGCTTTCAGTGGCACCATGTACTGCTATGTACCGGCTGCTCTCTGTCCCTGGATATCTCCCCTCAGGGACAAAGCTTGCAAGTGTCTTTAGTGGCACTCATATTCACAAATGCCATGGGGCTCCAGCAACCCCACTTCAAAAAACCTGAATTAACCTTTTAAAGGTGCAGTGTGTAGAAGTTGGCAGCATTTCGCCAAACAGAAACGGTGAATATAGGATATAATGTTTCTATTTGTATGAAAAGCCCGTCAAAATAGCAGCACAACTGTCCCCATAAAACGTTTGTTTTATTTTTATTCAGTTTGAAAAAGCTTCAAAAAATGTACATTACCGTGGGCCGCGTTCATGTAGGCCGACATAACGATCCGCCATGTTGTCTATGGGTGGATTTTAGGGACAAAAAGAACGAAACGCGAATCTGTCCGCCGGTTCTGATCTGATTAGCATTAATGCGCTAATATTTGTTTGTGTTACTACAAGTTTACAAAACCTACAATTGGCAGCTAACAACTGACCTATAATTTATAAAAATAATGGTTACAAACCTTGTCACTTTAGTAAATGATGCCGTGGTCACAATCCCTTTTGGTCTTCACAGGCTTCCGTTGCTCAGCGATGTGACATTTTGGTTAAGGTCGGGCTCATTCTAGAATATGAACGATAGATGTCACTCAAATGCCAAATTCTACATACTGCACCTTTAAGGAGTAATGCAACAAAGATCCCTCAATAAGGAGGACTTAATTACATAATGTGATGGTTTATTATTTACATGTTTCATTGCTGAGAATTATTAACAAGGTACTGGCAGACAAAGAAAAAAACATATGAAGTATATCCGTTATGCTGAACAGTGCTTGTAGCACTAAAAGTACAAGAGAAAAAGTCACAGAATATTTACTTATTTACATTATGTAAATGTAAGTAAAAGACAAATTTCACCTCCAAACAATACTATTTATTCAAATTCTGACCAAAATGCAAATGTCCTTCTCTTGAAATTAGCTTTGATTGAGTCTTTGTTGTCTTTTTCTCTGGTGTCCTGGTTTGGTTACTTGTCACTACAGGACAAAATGCACTGCAGCAAATTGTTAAATGGGCTGGGAGGTTAACCGGAGAGCCTCAGCCCACGATGACAGCCCTCTATTCCTTACAGCTGCAGCGTAAAGCCAGCTCAATCCTTAAAGACTGCTCACATCCTTTACATGGTAAGTCCTAGCTCCTTCGATCGGGCTGCCGTTTTGTGGTCCCTAAGGGTTGGACAAAAAGGTACAGAAACAGTTTTGTACCCACAGCAATTGGTACCCTGAATCTCAAGGCCACAAGGTGATCTTGTTCACATTGCACTTTAGTGAGACCCAGGGGGATGTCTAAGCACTTTTTCATGATTTTAAACTAATTTTAACTTATTTTGTTTAAACATTTTTATATGGTTTTACTATATCTTTAAATGGTTTTTACTGTTTCCTTATTGTGTGATTTGTTTGATGTTACATGTTGGGTGGTTGTTTTCTATATTTTATCTGTAAAACAAATTTACCATCTGGTACTAATAAAGAAACCTTGAACCTTGAACTTGAACCTTGAAATTACATTTGAGCACATAATGATCAAATCTTCATCAGATAATAAACGCGTCATAACTTTTCCATCCAGACCTCAAGTAAATCACAGCTCATTATGTGAAGTTGTTCCCTGATGAGCTCAGTGTACTTTTCAACACAGATTTGATAACAGGATCACATTTTTTTGACCTAAAGGACTGAAAACAAAGTTTGGGGGATTCTACCACAGTTTTTGTGTGTGTGGATGGCAGAGCAGCAGACATGTGGATACGTGAGCAGATTTGTTTATAGCCTGAAGGAGCAACATGGTGGATTAAACATCGGTGGATGGATTATGACCACTGGCATTATTTTTAACAGCTGATCAAGTATTCTAAATAATTATTCGTTGGTGATGATCTGCTTTCAATCAATCAGGGCATGTATAACTTTAAGTGATAATAATAATAATAGCTTTATTTATATAACACCTCTTGAAACAGAGGTTGACAAAGTGTTTTGACACTAATAAAACGAACATTAACAATCAGGTCAAAGGAAAAATCACCAGGAAAGTAAAAAAAAAGGTCATAAACAAAATTAAACACAGTGAATCAACAAGAATGAAGAAGCAGACAAAAGGAATGAAGGGAACTACAGGCATATCACCAGAGACAGTCTGAAAATTAAATGAAGAGCAGTTATATTATAAGGACAAAGACAACCAATACATTGTGACAAGAAAAAAGTATGCATTAAGGAATGAAAGAAATAAAATGAGACAAAACAGAAAAGGTAACATTTAAAAAGAAGACAGACATCACATCAGTGGAAATAGACGAGGCAAAAAAATTTAAAACAAATGAATTAGAGATGAAAAAACAAGTGGACGAGTAAAATAAAAGATGGCTAACAAAGGAAAGAAAGATAAGAAATTAGAAATAATAGAAAAATAGATTTGAAATTAAAGTCTAATGAATAAGAAAATAATGAATCAAGTGAATAAAATCTGAAATTGAGTAAAGGATGGTCTATAGAAATGAGTTTTAAGAAATGATTTAAGAGATGTTACTGATTCTGCACGCCTTATCTCCGCAGGCAGGGTGTTCCAAAGTGGAGGAGCTCTGGTGGAGGAAACTCGATCTCCTTTGGTTTTGGGTCTTGGTTTTAGAACAGTCAGGAGGCCCCCACCCAAGGGTCTGAGGCTGCGACCTGGCTCATAAGGGGTCAGCAGTTCAGATATGTAATTTAGAGCAAGACCAATATGTGCTTTAAAAGTAATCAGTAAAATCTTAAAATCAATTCTAAAACAGACAGGAAGTCAATGAAGAGCAGCAAGGATAGGGGTGATGTGATGCTGTCTGTCAAAATCAGTAAAAAGCCTGATGTGCAATTTGTAGCTTTTAATATTCTTTTATAGTCCCCATTGCTTTATAAGTATGATGGCCTTCTGTAGATGTAGTTTTTTTTTTTTTTTTTATAAAGAAAGTGTGAAATTACCCTGGTAACTAAGTGTCCCCCCCAGTATAAGCCAGCACTATGTCTACATGCTGCCAGGACCTGCATTAGTCACACAAACAGCTCTATTCTTTCTCACAGTGAAAGTCTCTTTATTTTTTTGGCCATGTTGCCATGTGAGTGTACTGTAGGAAGAGCAGATAGAGAGAGGCTACTTTTTATCCCCTAATGGAAAACATCATACAGTCATCTCTGCTGCTTTTACTTAAAAAAAAAAAAAAGACAGGTGAAGAGGAAAGTCTAGTCTTCATCTGTTTGAACAGATTGCTCAGTTCTGTAGGACTGGGGACATAGGGACTTACAAGTTGTTTTCTTAGATGATGTGTTTGAATGCAGAGAGGCGCAAAAAGGAACAACTGTAAAATATGCACTTTGTATGGAGTCTCAAGAGGACTGGTTTAATTAAAAAAAAGCCCACAAGCACTATATCAAGCTATTTTTGCTAAGCTAATGTTCATGGTATGTGTGAAAAATGTTGTAAACTAAGAGTGCTTTCAGTATTATACACTTGAATATTTAATCTTGTCAATTCAAAAACTGAAGAGTGAAGAAATATCTAAATCAAATCAATATTTGGTGTGACCCCCCTTTGCCTTCAAAAAAGGATCCATTTTTTTTATAGGTTCAGTTTCTCAAAGTCTGGATTTTATAGGATTATGGTCAGATGTATGACTACCCAATTATACCAACAGGTGCTAATGATCATCATTTTCATTTAAACAGCCATTGAATGAAGCAGAAACTGAATGTGGGAGGCTTAAAACTGGGTGAGGAACAGCCAAACTCTGCTTCCGAGGTGAAACTGTGGTAGACGGTTTCATGTCACAGGTAATACACTATGGCAAAACTTTGCATAGCAACACTGCACAACGTAGCTATACAACATCAGCAAAGTCTCTCCTTGGCAAAGATTTTAAAGCAGGCTGGTGTTTCAAGGTGTGCTGTTCAAGCTCGTTTGAGGAGACACAAAGAAACATTGAGTTCTGTTGGCGCATGGTTGGCCAAGGAAACTTGGTGCAGCAGATGAAGACACATCATCATCATGTTTTGCAGTTTCTAAAAAGACATATTTCTGATGTGGAAGAAAAGCACAGCTGCTCAACAATGCACAAAAAAAAGTAAACACTGGGGTGCAAAAATTTGGCAGAGGGTACTCTGGACTGATGAGTTTAAGTTTGTGTTTATTGGCTGAAGGCAGGGTTGGCAACTCTGCATAAGCCACAGTCAGATGATACACAAACACTCTTTGGAACTATGAATGCTGATACTGAGACACGACTGTTGTCACTTTGAATTCACTAAATACTCCCTGCTCTAACTTCAAAGAAAGTTTATATCTTGGCATGGAGTGTTCATGGCTCTTCTTGAGGACTAACTGGTATTTGTTGTCTTGATGGCCACAGTCAGTAAGAGTCAAATATGAAGTGTCATACTGCTAGAAATGAATAAAAGTAATGTTTAACCATTTAGGTAGGCTCATAATTTCTTTAAACAGGCAAAATACAAGTTAGAATTTTAAACAAGATGATTTCAGAGACACAGATTTTGAGAAATACCTGGCATTTGAAATTAAAGCGACTTATACAAAGAAATAACATGGAAAAAAAAACTCACTGGGTCATTTTTTACCCACTTATGGGTTTACATATGGACACAGGTGACCTTTTATAGGGCTTATATTAACAGTTGCTGCCATCTGTTAATTGGCAAAGGTCTCTCAGTACAGTATAGCCGCTGACATATGAGAGAATTTCACGTAAGGTTGTTAGTATTCCAGCTATCCATTTGGTTCAAGGGTTCCAGTATGCATGTTTTTTTTTATTTAGACACCTCTAAACTAAAACACACTAAAAATGGCATCTATCTTGGTCTGAACAACAGCTCCACAGGAAACTTACACGTGGCTGTGAAAGAACTGACAGATTAGGCAAGAAGGACTTTCTGTCCAATACAACAAAATATACAATTTCCAATTCCAATCTGGCTCAATTTTTTTCATTTTGTATTACAACTGATTTTTCTGTGTGGCAGTGAAATCTGGAGACAAAAATTAAATCTGCACTTTGAAAAATTAGACAAAAAAATAATTGAGTTGTTTTGAAGTTCTGTAAGACCCTCTTATATGAACACTGAAACACCCTAAACAAAACATGTAGAGCTGAACTCTGTCAATATTTCCCAAAAGTTCACCTAAATTTCACCAAAATTCGAAAACTAATGACCCACAGTCTTTCCATCACATTACCCTGGGCTGCTGAGAGCTGATTTCACAGAAAAGTCTCCTGAACCTGCTGGACAGAGGCTCCGCCCAAGTCACCTGAACCAGCCTAAAGAGCACCAGGTCCACCGCAACCACCCAATACAACCAAAAAAGACTGAAGACTTCTACAACCCGCAAATTGTCCAAATCAATTTATTAACCAACATAAAGAAATTTATTTAACACTTGGAAGAAGCAACTAAAAAAAAAAGAAAATTAAAATGTTATTTTGCCCTAAACAGAGTGGCAGATAGGCCCAAGAGCTCTATGTCATTTACCAAATTTAAAGTGAGTGCAAACTAAAAAATACAGTGAGAGCGATTGTACACTGTGCTCACACATTTACACTGCCTTATTTTAATGCTAATAAGCCCCTTCATTTCACTTCTACTTCATTACACGCCAACATACATGTAGGCTTTACAGGGTGCTGAAGTAGTACAACAAAAGGAGCTACAAAACAAAATTGCAGACACATTTTGTCCACTTTAAAAGCAGGTCAATTGTTGTTTTTGAAAATGTCTTTTTGTTGCAAAAAGCAAGTGAATTTTATATCTTAAACATGGAGCACATGACAGAAATAATGTGTAAGTCTTAGGGCTCTGTTTTGGGTTTTGTTTGCTTTTGTATATTTGCAATTTTAGGTTACGTAAAAAACAAAAAAACATAAAAAAACAAAAACAAAAACAAAAACTGAGTCTAAAGGTTGATTAAAAGTGACATGGACATGACTCTACCCTAAAATAAAGTATGAATTCATTGACTCGACTTCTCTTTTCAATACAATTTACAGTAGATACAGCAAGCAAGGCAAGTTTGTATGTACAACAATTCTTACAGCACTTTCAGTGCTTCACCCAGTACATGAGGACACAACACAAGGACTCATCTGATGTGTGCTTATTTATTGTAGCACTCATTTAACACAAGCTAGCTACAATCTCCAGACGATTCATATTGTCTCACTCCGCCTCTCTTTTATCCTTATAGTTACTGTTTTTGTGGGTCTGTTTTCTTTGTTTACTTCAAATAATTGCTTAAAGAACAACATTTTGTTTTAATTTCTTGTCATCCTCTGTGTTATCATCACCAAGGGGACATGTGAAACTAACAATAAACAAGGAACTTTTGATGAAGAGTTTATGGAAAAAAAATAAAATATTGTGTTATGATTTAACAAATGATTCACTACTCTTCATGACACATTCTCAGTATCATCTTTAACTTAAAACTGTGACACTCAAAAGGGGATAACCCTTTTGATGAGGAAAAAACATAAGCATGATTTTATCCAGAGCAACATTAACATTTCATCAAACCTTTTTTAGCTGGGCCATTTCATCCAAACACAATGAAAAAGAAAAACAGTTTAAGAAGGAACCATCTATTAAGCTGTTTTACAAGAATCAATGGAACCCGTAAACACTCAAGAACAGAAAAAGAGTGGAAGAAGAGAAGGTGAGTCAAAGTTTGAGAAACAGCTCAACAAAGGGACAAAAGTCTTGAGAATATTTAAAAAGTTTTAATGCATTTCTCTTTATCCAAGATGTAATTAAAAAATAATCTTGTCAAATGCAGTTGTAAACAGCTGAGTCTTTAACCGTGATTGGGAGAGTTTCAACTTAAAATTATATTAATAAACATTCCTTTGTACTCGTATTTTTCTGCCTCTATCCAGCTGAAAATCCCTCTCTCACTTACAAAACCTTCAAACACCAGGGTCTCATAAAATAATGCACCAGCCACTGTTTTCTCTCCTATGGAAAAATACACTCACTGGCCACTTTATTAATCACACCTTGCCTACAATGGGTTGGACCTCCTTGCCTGCAGAACTGTCTTAATACTTTAGGTCCAGCAAGGCGCTGGAAGCATTCCTCAGAGACTTTAGTCCATATTGACACGACAGCATCGCAGAATTTCTGCACATTTGTCTTCTGCACATCCGTGATACATATCTCCCATTCCACCACATCCAAAGATGCTCTTTTGGATTGGGATCCAGTCACTGGCCTTCCTCCTTTAATTGTAAAAGAGCATGTTGCAGAGTTTTCACTCCCCATGAAGCCCAGTAGTTCACAGTTTAAAGTAAAGTGGTTGTTGTGGTGTGTAAATCTACCCAGCAGCAGACAATAGCTGCCTCCAGGATGTGTTTGTGAGCTTTAAAGTGTTGGTATCACTCACAGGTCAGAGAGAGACAGAGAGACACTATTAAAACAGACAACAAGTTATTCAAAGCACCATCAGCTCCCTCTGGATTCATCCCTCCTTCTCTATAGTCCTAATTAGAGAAAGAGATGTCACACTGTGATTGCTATTGGAAATTGAGACTCTCAGTCGATTCTCATCACTCTCCCATAGCTGATCAACGCCTGAGCGGAGGTCTCATCTGATGCGTGCTTATTTATTGTAGCACTCAATTAACACATGCTAGCTACAATCTCCTGGGTGGTTTAAGATAAGATTTATTCATATTGTCTCACTCTGCCTCTCTTTTATCCTGACAGCTACTGTTTTTGTGGGCCTGTTTACTTTTTTTTTTTTTTTTTAAATAATTGCTTAAAGAACAACATTTTGTTTTCACTTCTTGTCATTCTCTGTGTTGTAATGTCCAAAGGGACTCGTTTATTTTTAGAGGTATTACAGACCGTTGTTTTTCTGTTTTCTGAAATCAAACTAACAATAATCAAGGGACTGATGAGTAAGAGTTTATATAACATGGCACTTTTCAAGATAAAGACAATGGTTGGTTGGATGGATGGATGGACATATGGCTTGATTAAATTAGATCTGACGTCATTTTGTCAAAATTTTAAAGACAAAATCTTTTCAAAACATGTTTGAGTATATTTGACATTCTGTAATGCTTCAGGCTATGGTAAATGGACTAGAGCTTATTAAGTGCTTTTCTAGTCTCTCTGACTCTCTATGGTGCTTTAGACTGCAGGTCACATCGCCCATTCAAACCCATTCACTCACTAATGGTTTAGAGATAAGATGCCCATCAGCTTTTGCTAACTCATCCTTTCATTCTTTCATAACCATTCACACGAAACTGAAGCAGCAGTGGAAGCAACTTGGGGTAAAGTGTCTTGCCCAAGAACACAATGACAAGTGGCAGGTGGACCAGGACTCAAACCTGCAACCTTCCAACAACTGATTGAGTACACCAGACTTATTTTGTTTTATCCTCATTTAATTTCCTTTCATTTATTAAAATGTTACAGTCATAGTGATGCACACAGCTTTTCAGGAAAGAAAATACAGTTTTATCATTTTATCACAAGCAGGAACAAAGGAAACCTCACATCACCTGCCCCCCACCGAAATCAAAGTCAAGAGACAAACCAAGCTCCAACTGCAGCTGAGACCCAGTTTCATACCTTTATAACCAGAATCATTTGCCCTTAAGCTTAACAGTTTACAATGCCTTTTACTTAGTTTTGGATGTTTTAAAATTGAGGATGTCAGTCAGCACAAACACCAACAAGGAAGCAATCATTGTGGATAGGAGAATGAAGAGGTCAAATTTTTGGAGGTCAAAATTACACTAACTGCAACATTGAGCGTCTGCGGCTGTGTAGTTAGAAGAAAGAGTGAAAACACAAGCAACATTCTGAAACATTTGTTAACAGCACAGCATAAAACATCAGGAGCGCTGGTTGTCATTGTTGACACATAAGACCCTCCTGTTGGCTGTATTTTCTTCACACAGGACCACAGCACCCCAGGGATTGTTTGTCCAAAAGAGAGGGGTGGTCATAGACGGATAGTATTTTCTTATTTGAGGATGCTCAAAATGACTAAGCCTTAAAACACTTAAAACCTGGTCAAAATCATACATTCACTCAGCTTATTCCACCTACACTGGATACATAACAGCTCACTCTTTTCACAATTTTATATTAGAGCATTAGTTGATGAATTCAGGTAAAGTTTTTCTTGAATAGAGGGTTTAGAGGAAGTATTTCTGTATTTGTTTCAAATGCTCCTCTGTGTGCATTTCACTTACCTATACACCCTGAAGCAAGCAAAAAACATCCCCAATCAAAGTTTCTATGCAAGAGATGATATATATATATGCACCTACTCGTGAATGCCACCAATAACTGGTGTTCTTTTTCACACACATGTGAGCATGCATCAAAGAAATAATGAAAATAATAATAAGCACAGAATAATGAAAACAAGGAAATACATTTTTATAACAAACAGGCATTTGATGTATGGATTTATGTCGAGTAAATGAGCAATTCAAAACATAAACCTGTCAGATCCTGTTAGTTCTGTCTGTAGATTTTAACAATAACTAAAGTGTCCAGAGAGTCCTTTTGAACATGTCTTATGTTGCATGAATGCTTCAGTGAGATGTCTTAAAGAGGACATATATTACCTCTACTCTGGTTTATTTGATTTTGTTGACTACTAGAGTATGTTCATAATCACTTCTGTCCAAAAAGCTTTCAGGTCTGAGTTTCCCTGATCCACTCCTGTAGTCAGTTCTGCCTGAGGGACTCTATTGGGACTTCTGTCACTTTGAGGCCCCTGTCTCCACTTATCAACTTTGCATTCTCTCTACATCCATGATCTGCGCTGCTACCTTAAGCCAGTTGGCTCAAACTGCTGATTAAAGCAGTGGTAGAGGGTAACGCTGGTAGGTTAGTCAGGCTGGCCAGCGAGGATGACCCGCTTCAGGCAGCTACTGTTCAGAGGAGGAGAGGGAGAAGACCCGCTCTGTTGACTTTTCCATAGTAGTACACACACAGAAGAGCAGGTAAACAAACTGAGGGGAGTGTCCACTGCAAAATGAGAAGAGTTAAAATTTTGGCAAAATTCAAGCAAGCGCAGAGTTAATTATACTCTGGATGGAGTCAAATCCCTGAAAATTTACTTTTAGTTGAAAATGAGTTGGTGACAAAAACAAGTGTAAAAATGATGTTTCAGTATTGTTGACTCATTTTGGAGTTAAAATTTAAAACTTTCTAACACTCAACAGTTTGACTTTTGATCAGCACTTCTATGTTGTGTTAAGAATACAATCTCAGAGTACCTTTTTATTATTATTAATTATATTAAAAAAAAAACAACATTAGCAGTGCAGTTCTCATGACTCGGGCTTGTGGCATATATTGGTACTTGTCTAATAATGGGGGACAGGCAGGATGATTGACTCTACAGATGTCAATTACAGGTTACTCATGATGAGAGTTAGTGTACCAACTGTCCAAAAACAGTGAAAACCACACTTTGTGGTGTGAAATCATACAGAAAAGTGTTAATGTCAACTCTTACAGTGTTGATTTGTCTATGCAGATTTTGCTGTGTAAAAGCATAATATAATGCCTTTAAATCTGGGCATCCGCATACTTCATACAATGTGTTCTGTGTAGTTGTTGGCACAATTGAAGAAGAAAGGAAATAAATGTACAGGCTCAAAGTTTATGTCAGACACC